>CM060683.1:192564665-193164665 GCA_030686995.1 Artemisia argyi | reverse complement strand
TCAATCCCTCCAATCTCCACAGAATCAAAACTAGACGTTGGAAACACCATCACAAAATCACAGTAAATTTTCTTCACAAAACATTATAAAAACAACCCAAATTTAAACCCTTTTTAAAACTTAACACACACTAAAAACACATTAACTGTGTGTTTCTTGATTTAATGGAAATGAGTGAAGCAGCAGTTCCTTGTTTATTGAGATCGAATTCGCAGCCGTTTTTCGCTTCTTGCGAATTCAAAGAGGTTAGTTCAATATCAAGATTTTTTTTTTTTTTTTTTTTTTTTTTTTTTTTTTTTTTTTTTTTTTTTTTAATGATTTGGGTTTTTAATTTTGATATGAATTTGATTTGGGTTTGGTTTAAAAATGTGTAATCTTGCTTAAAGTTTGATCTTTTTAGCATTTTTATAAGTTTTAGTGTTTATAGTATTTCAAGATTTTGTATCAAGAACCCTAAATTTTGATTGGTTTTTGAAATTTGATCTGAATTTGATTTGGGTTTTGTTTATAGATCTGTTATGTTGTAAAAAGTTGGATCTTTTTAGCATTCTTGAATATGTGGTGTTTATTAGTGCTTCTGTTCCAAAAGTCAAAGTTTGACTTTATTAGAGTCAAATAGTCTAACCAAGTGATGATTATGTATGTGATAGTTGGTGCTAAAATAGTTGCATTTGGCTTTAGAGAGCCGAATAACCCAAATCGGGTGCTCTGGTTGACTGGTTCTATGTGTTTGTTCGCGTACAATCTAAATGATGGCTTTAGTACCTCTGTCCGATAAAGTCAACATTTGACTTTATTAGAGTAAGTTAGTTAAGTGCTGATTAGAGTAAGTCAAATGACCCAATTGTCTGCTGATAGTATGTGTTTTTTTTTTGCCCGTAAACTGATTGATGCCTTTATTTTGTTTATAGTTTCTTATACTGCACGGGAATATGCTTATGGCTTATTATTCTGTATGTATACTTACTGTTCATGAATGAGTAAAAGAGAGACAGCTTTGACGAGTCTGAGTACGTTTGATACATTACTGTCTAAATCCTGAGTCTGCGTGTATCCTCATAATGTGTCATGTTCGTTTTGATATTAGATAAAAAAAAAGGTCTAATTACTTTTTGGGCTGTCGTATGTGTTATTTCAGATGGTTGGACTACCTTATTTATATGAAAAGGTCTAATTACTTTATTTTGTTTATAGTTTCTTATACTGCACGGGAATATGCTTATGATTGTGTAAAAGAGAGATAGCTTTGATGAGTCTGAGTACATTTGATACATTACTGTCTAAATCCTGAGTCTGCGTGTATCCTCATAATGTGTCATGTTCGTTTCGGTATTGAGTACATTTGATACATTACTGTCTTAATCCCGAGTCTGCGTGTATCCTCATAATGTGGCATGTTCGTTTCGGTATCTGATAAATATGGTCTAATTACTTTTTGGGCTGTTGTATGTGTTATTTCAGATGGTTGGACTACCTTATTTGTATGAAATAGTTTGTTGAGTCTAAAACATTTCGACTATCTAAACCTTGAATATGTTTTATGTGTCACAGGGAGACCCAACTCGAGCGCTGACGACATCTGTTTCATTTGGGCGGTTTCTGACTGAACCATTGAATTGGGAAAGATGGTCTTCGTTTTCTCACAACCGGACTCTTGAAGATGTAAAAAAATACTCTAGACCAGGTGTTGTTGCTGAGAAGAAAGCTTTCTTCGAGGCACATTACAAAAATTTTGCACTTAAGAAAACTGCAAAGTTACACGAGAAAGAAAACCAGGCTCCTAATTACTCCCCTCAAATGAACGTTATATCCAACATTAGTCCTGTTGCTATTTCCAAGACAGATTCAGTTGTTGATGAGAAACGAGGAAATGAGCCGATTAACAGATTGTCGGACCAGGGAATAGCATCAAATGTAGATGCTCATACGCCTAGTACAACAAGTCTAGTTTTCTCAGAAGGTGGAAATGTTGATGACATCATCTTGAGTACAATTCAAGTGGAACAGGATAAACAACCAAATGAAGACATTCCCTCACCTAGTACTAATCTAGTTTCCTCACAAGTTTGTGATGCTGAGGAGAACGTGCCGAGTACCAGCCAAGTTGAACAGGTCAAAGCGTCGACCGGAAATATTGACTTTGAGGATCATGAGTCTCAAGTCAAGGTTTCAAACCGGTCTAGTCTTGTTGACAAAATTAAGAAAACATTCATCAAGGTATGTAGTATGTACAATTGCAGACATAGCTGTCAAATCTATCGATGTTAACTTATTGTAAGTTCTGAGTTCTGATGTTTTATACTTCTTTTTATGGTGCTTATAGGATGCTGCTAGTGATCCGGATAAATTATCAGGGCAGATTAAACAGGTAGTTATGTCGACTAAATCTTCAAGTAGAAATGAACCGTACAAGAAGCTTCAGAGTCCTCGTAAATCACCACTGACTCCTAAAGTTCACCCCAAGAAAGCTGCAAGAGATGTAATGGATAAAAAGCGATCAGCTTTACAATCCCTTCATATGTCAATGAATTTCCCTCCTGCTCGAAATAAGGATGTGGCCTCAAAAACTATAAGTAAACCTAAAGATAGACTGACTCAACAAGCTCTAACCAGGGTACTTCATCTATTTAGATTCACGTTTGATTTACTTTTTAATCAGTCGGTTAATCATTCGTTAGAATTCACAGGTGTCGGTCATTGGAGTTAAGGAAAATTCTCAGGTGCTTCCAAGACCAGAAAGCAAGAGGTAATTTCTCTCCAGACACTAGAAGGAGCTCAAAGGGAGGTCCGATAAAATGTATAAGACTTAACTGAGGTTTTGGTTTTTTGCAGGTCTAAAACACCTATTGATCGCTCAGTCAATGGTAGCAGAACAATTGCCTCGAAGTCCCATTCAACAAAGTAAGAACCTTTTTCTGATATAATCTTATTCATAGAAAAAAACCAAAGAGGCCTTGAATTTGTAATAACTTGCTTAAAGCGACTGTATTATGTGTCTTTTAGATGTCTTATGTCCTAATGAGTACTATAAATTATTGCATCAGCCATTCAGAAACATCAAGTCCATGTACAAAGAAACCAAGATCCTCTACTGTGCCTTCATCGTTTAGCTTTAGAAGTGATGAAAGAGCAGCAAAACGTAAAGAGGTAAGTCCAGAACTCATATGACTATTGCGTCCACTATTCTCTCATGTTCTTGATGTTTTATTGTTCTGTTTTTTTTGTTCTCACTACAGTTCTTTCAGAAGCTAGAAGAAAAGGCCAATACCAACGACACAAAAAAGATTCAGCTTCAACCAAAATTAAAGGTATGTAACAATGTAATATCTTTGTTCCCGATGAAATTTGACGTGTTCTATATTGGACACATAGTTTTAAGAAAATGTCTAAATAACCTTATTATGGTGTTACAGGAGAAACCTAGGAGTGACAATAAAAGGTTGCGATGGAGCACCACTCTAGAAGCAAAACCAAGTACACGTGAAACAAAAGCGCCAATAAATAGCATGCAGAAGGTAAACATCTCAGTTATCAGAACTTGTGTCATCGATTCATTATTTGTAAAAATATGATATATTCTATTCGATACATAGTACAAAATGTATTATTGTCTGATCTATTATTGTATTTGGTGTTATGCAGGCTACACCTACAAAACCGTGCTCACCAAAGCTTGGAAGGAAGCCAGCTCCCAGACCAGTCGAGGATACTCAATCTCCGCCTTGGAGGTCATCTTCCAAGCCAAAGAATTTTATAGAAATAAATAAGAAGAAACTAAGTAGTTATATGGCAAAGAAAAAAGTGTGTGATTCAACCTTGATGTCAGCGAAATAATATGTTGAATGTGTTTTCACAAGTGTTGTTTGTTGATTGCTTCTTTCAACATCATGTAACGGTTAAGTTTTGTAATTTTTTTTTGGCTCCTGTCGAGTTTTACATAATTTGTATGCAAGTTAAAAGTATTATTCTATTGTTATAAGAAACAAGTTTCTATGTAAATTGTTGCAAAAGGATCAATGTATGTACCCCCAAAACAAAATAGTAACTTCCTTGTACATGTTGCGTGCCTAAAGCTCTTGTTGACGAGGATCCTTCTGACCCACATTGTGTTTTAACTTCTTGAATGCACATGATGGTAATGATGATGTGATATGATCAGACTATGAATAGGCCTTGATCTATTACAGGATATTCTAACAATTCGGGAGGGTATTCCAACAAGTCAGGAGGAAACCCGTCAAATCTTAGTGCATCGTATAAGTCTGGAGGAACTTCATCAATGAACTCTAGTTCATTAAACTCGGGGGCTCCTTTGTTTTGCATGTCGAGATTTGTTGAAGAGCGATGTTCACCTTGTAGCAAAAAAGCGGACAAATCCATATTGTTTATGGAAGTTGGTTCTGAACTTTGATCATTTTTCATGCGCCACGTTGAACTGGTGACCGGATCAGGTGGTTGTAAACTGAAGGAGCCAAACTTTGCCGGCTTGTCTCTTTCTTTAATTAAAGTTTGACCATGTGCAGTTGACTGCACCTGCTGAGTTGACAGCCCGATATTGGAGAAACCATTTTGAACCTGAAACTGCGGGGCAGGTTCTTGCTTGAACTGGGTCTCTGTGTAACCACCGTTCCAAGAGTACTGACTAGGCAACGCGGTATTAAATGACGAGTACTCAGTTGACCCAAAAGAGTGGCTAATTCCGATGTTTGAACTGCTGGCCTTGTGACTATCGACAGCATAACCAGTCAATATCTTTTTAGGTTTTATCGGCTTCATTGATGCAGAACATTTGAAGTCAACTTCTTGAATTTTTGAACTGGTATTCTGGACATGAGGGCTGCTGTGAGTTCGGTAGCTATTGACCGCTTCATTTTGTTGCACTTTTATAGATTCTGTACGGTCTCCTGCTGCATCTCTTGGAGAAAACTCTGGGAGCTTTAGCCCACTAGATGTACTTTTGAGATCATCTTTTTGCAACCTAGTTAAGTAAAGGCGATATTTCTGCACTATTTAAAGACAATTGTGAGAATACCGGCTGTTAATCACTTTATACCGAAAAAAGAAATGCAGAGCTGGCAGAAATACCTGCAAGTGACTTGCAACATTCTCTCTTGTTAACCATGGCACATTCATGAGGTCGAGTATTTTCTTAGGACCAACTTCTGTCATTAAAAAAAAAAAAAAAAAAAAAAAAAAGGTTATGATAAAAACTATCGAAACCAACTTCACGAAAAGAAAAGCTTAGAGGAGCTAGAGATTATGTGATATGACTCACTCTCGAAACCAATAAGATTCACAGCTTTGACAAATTTCTGATGCAGATCGACAGTCCAAACAACTCTTGCTCTCTTGGCCGAAGAATGGTCAGCAAAATCTTTCTCATCGTACTTATGTTCAGCGTCTTTCCTTTTCTTACCTGGTGTGACGTCACCTCCACAAAGCAAGTAATTACCATCATCAGAGTGTTCAGATACATTTCTCATCATCAAAATCTCTTCAAGACCTTCGAGACTTTCAGTATCTCTCACCTCGTGTATCTTCTTCCGGTAAACATGCTGCCATATGTTTCTTAGTTCCTTCATTCGAATCGGCTTCAGAAGATAGTCACAAGCCCCGTGCTGGACACCTCTCATAACTCTGCTTGTTTCTCCATCAACAGACATCACTGCGTTAAGTTCATTAAACGGGGTCAGAAATTAGTACTAGAATTCAACGTATAAAATGAAAAATAGAGAAATCTGACTTATGACGGGAAGATCCATCTCGAGTCCAACATGCTCGAGAAGCTTGAAACCATCCATGTCAGGCATGTTAACATCACTAATTACAATGTCAAAACCGCCTTTTCTTTCACGTAGCAGATCCAGAGCCTCAATAGCTAGTCCACATGTAGTAACTGATACAACAGTATGCAATCGAGAATAAGAACATCAGAAGAAATATAAATATTACAACTTCAGCTAGCAGCATTATTCGTGTGAATTTGTATTTTCTGTGTCTGGCTACACTTCACAGAAATCAACCTCTTCATCATCATTTCTTTCTGGAAAATGAAGTATCTTTAATTCAGAAGACGCAAACAAACTTATACGAAGCACACCTCAGATAACATATACAACAAAAAAAAGTACTACTGTAATATAGAATAGCTGCTCAGATATATTTCTTTCATTAGTAGTGGGGTGTTTGTTTAAGCTTATTTATGGGTTTATGAGCTTATTTGATTTCGGCTTATATTTTGTAAGCCTTAGTTTTATGGCTTATTTTGAAACTTATCGGCTTACATATGCTTGTTATGATAGTAACAAGGTTATAGAGGCCGATAAGCTTCAAAATAAGCCGAAAAATCAGGGCTTGTGAAATATAAGCTGAAATCAAATAAGCTCATAAGCCCATAAATAAGCTTAGACAAACACCCCCTAGCTTGTTGATAAGTGATATCCAATTTAAAAAAAAAAAAAAAAAAAAAAAAAAAAAAAAAAAAAAAAAAATCCTAACCGAAAACAGTGAATCATGGTGTCACCCATATTACGACTAACACGTTACATCTTCAAATTTTCTTTTATACGAGTACTTTTTGATGTGTGCAATCTTCTTTACACTTATGTATGTGTCAAATAAAATTCTTTTGATGCCGCCGTTCAAAAAAAAAAAAAAAAAATTTGATACTCTTCTAAGTATCAACACTAAAGGCTAATTCTACCAAAATATACTAGCACTAACTCAAAACACTTTCTCTTAACATAAGTACATAAATATAACAACTTGCGTTAGCTCTCGATCTTAACTTGTGCTTGATACACTTCAAGACATGACCTGGTTGTAACAAGAGCCACACATGTACACTTTTGTACTCATGAATAATAGTAAAAACAATTAGTTATGAAATAATAAGTACCATCATAAGCACACTTTTTAAGCATCTTCTCAAGAATCTTAAGCCAAGTAGGATCATCATCAACCACAAGTACGCGTAAACCAGCTGGAAAAACATCTGATCTAGGCGACGAAAATCCATGAATTCCTTCAGTCATCTAAGTAGTGCAAAAAGAACGAAAACCCTTCTCCGTTGACCAAAACCGAAGCTCGAGATTGAGTTCAAGAGAGTTCAGATTGAAGGTGTTGCTTGTTTATAAGAGAAGAGAAGTGAATGAAAGAATATTTTGGCGCTAGTAGTTAGCTTAGTAGTTGCCTGTTATTTAAATTTAAAGAATATTGCAGTTCAGCCCTTTATGATTTGATAATTTGCAATCGAGCAATTTCCAAAAGTAGCCACTTTTTCATATGCTTGGTTCACTTTCTAGTCCAGAAAAATAAAGTTTTCAAATTTAGTCATGTGCTACTGTTAAACCGTGCGACTCTATAAATTTCTTGACACGTGTCTAAAAATTAGTTGATGTGCCCAAGAGTTAGTTGGATGTTTTTTGTTAGACCTAAGTGACGTTTGTGCGACTAGTTTTTTTAGACCGATATAATATTTTTGTTTTATTAAAAAAGTGAGACCCACATTTTGACATTGTTTTTCATTTATGAAATATGTGTTTTGTCTTGTTAAAAATTTGGGCCTTTTTTTAAATAAGACAAAAGTGGTTTTTGCATATATATCTTTTCGAAAATGCATAATTGCATATATATCCAAAGCATGCATAAAAATCATTGTATTATGTGCATAAAAAACATGTACAAAAGATATATATGCAATTATTCACTTTGAAAGGGATATATATGTAAAAAAAAAAAAACTGGTCGCACAAAACGTCACTTTGGTCTAGCAAAGGCATCCAACTAACTTTTGAATATGTGTCGAGAAATCTATGAAATCGCACGATCCAGTAATCACACAAAATTAGTTTTGAAAACTATTTTTTACTATAAAGTGAACCCATATATGAAAAAGTTGCTACTTTTGAAAATGGCTCTTATAGATATCTCAAAAAATAGTACTCGATCCGTACACTCTAATTTAAATTTACTTTTGTTACAAAAAATAATATGTTATACATGTCTTTAACAAGACTTGTGAATCCATGACATTTTATTGTTGAACCACTTAAGCAGTATTGTACTAGTCCACTTTCGTTTGATATGTGTTTACTTTGCTACTAGTTCTATGTATACACATTAGGCGTAAAAGAACCGCGTCATTTTGCTACGTGTATTCTTATATAAGCATCCCTGGGTCGTTTTGCCACGTCTATTGTTATATAAACATCCCTAAACTATGTACTACGTGTCAAAATACCTTCTGAAACTATGCATCAAGTTATTAAAAAAAAAATAAAAAATAAAAAATAAACGCACTTTAGTTAGTAAGTTTTCTCATTTTTACATTTTTGTATAGCAACACTTATTTAGCAAATGTCCAACAAATATTTAGCGTTTCTATTAAACACTTTTTGAACGATTTTATAAAAAATATTGATTTTATTATTTCAAAATCAATTAAAGATACAATCAATAAAGCATAACTTGACAATACTTTTTAGATAAATTTCAAGGTTTTGATAATTTACGAATTCAAAGTTGTTGGAATTATGATATCATGACATTCATATAAAATAAACCAAACACATCAAGTGAGCATAGCGGAAGCAATTATAACAAGATCATATAACATGTAATTAATTAATCAATAATAAATAGTAAACATACATTTGTGATTCTAGCCCGAACAAGAATCAATTGCAATCTTCAAATCAAGAACCCTAATTAGGGTTTATGTGGATTATAAGAATTACCCCTTACCTCTTTTGTAATTCAATCCAAGAATCAAACAATAGTGTGTTTGAATCACGTTCTTGTACACACGTACTAATTCAAGAAAAAGTTTATGCAAGTAAATAAAACACAAAACTTTAGTTTATGAAAATCGAATCCCTAAGATGGGATTGTTGATGGATCGATTTTAAGACAAGAAGAGAAGAGAGAAAAACACCTATTATGTGTGTACAAGTTATGAGAAAACCAATAACCCATGAGGTGTTTATATACTAGTGAATACTTGGAGCTCAAGGCACAAAGGAGGTGGAGAACCCCCTTGGCCGATCGGTTAGGTAATCCCAAAGGGATTCCGGAACCTTCCCTTGTTTCCAAATATTCATTAGTATTACTTTCCTAATCTTCGTCAATAGGTCATTAGTCATTTTTCATTAAATACTAATTTCCATTACTAGTTTTGTGTTTATTAATAATTACGTATAACATTTATAAATAATTATTTCTTTTTCTCTTCATACGTATTGTGTGCAATCCCGTGATCTCGAGTTCGATCCTAACATACGACTACTAAAATAATGTCCATAATCTAACAGCTCCCACTTGGACATATTTTAATAGTGTAATCGCATCGGTTAGCGTCTTGCAACACGCCGATGCCTCTAGTACGATTTCGAGTAAGGCTCCTGGAAAAACCTTTTAATGATTTCTCATTATTATTATCCTTTTGTTTCTAATACCATGCTAATAAGGATATGGATTAAAGTCATTCCTTAATTAACCATTTTGTTTCTCGTTGTTAGTGATTTATCAAGATTACCAAATCATCTGAACATATTCAGGGAAGATCTTGGGCACGGCCATGCAAACATCTTGACAACCCTAGGAGGGGCCCGGCAGTATTAAACTCCAAAACTAAATTTGAAGGAACAAATTCTATCTTGACTACAAGCAAAACCCACAAATTTTGTAACACTTTCGAAAACAACCCTTATGACTACCAGTTACGTATAGCGTTAAGTTGTTCCACAAAAATGTACTACATTCATGACACTTATCTTGCATCTCAAGTCTGAGGATAACTTCTCATGATTTACTTAATAACAAAATCCATAAAGTAACATCATGTAGTTGGGATAAGTCCTATATTCAGTATCATTGAATATCATCTGAAATGGCATGTCTACGCATCAATATACTTTAAGTATATTATACCAACCTTCATATTTGTCTTGATTTAATAATATTCCCATATTATTAACTGACAACGGACAATTTAGAATAACATTTATTCATGGATTAAACATACAAATATAGGATACAATATATTATAAATTAAACATACCATGTATTTCAATTTATCATAATAATTGTTTAACATCCCTTATCCAAATACTAAATAGATCAATGCATGATAACTCTTGTTGATGAATTATGTCTCAAGCAATGACATTCATACTTGTTGACAAGACATAAATCATCCAACTTTGATCTATCGGAATTTTAAGAATACTTATTTCAAGAATTCAACTATTGAAATTCTTATATGTGCATAGTCAACTATTTTGATAATGCCATATTTCACAAAAATGTGAGACATCCTTAACCACCAATTTATGATAATTAAACTTCCAAACATTTTAAAGTTTAAAGTATTATTATTCTCTTAATGTATAATGCAACTTATGCTTTTAGTAAGCACAACTAGTACATATAGCAAAGAACGAAATCCTTACCATAACTAGTATTGAGTGTCATCTCAATTTCAATAACATCATTGTATGCAACAACAATATGTTATTAAAATTCCCGTAAACCTTAATATCTATTGTATAATGTTTGATGCCCTTGAACCTTTCAAGTTTGTTGGCTAAGACAATTTTCACAACAATTGAAAAATTGTTCATCTATAGAATTTGGAAGTTGTTCCAGATTTTAGGATGTGATTCTATAATCAAACATATTCTTTTAGAACATTACACAATTTATCTAATAACTTTTTAATTAGATATTAATATTTCTAAATCATCTTGTAATCAAGCATGATACAACAAAACATGATGTTCATGAAAAATCTTTGAGTCATACTTAGATTTTATTCATGTCATACATATCTATTTAGACTTTCTAAATAATATATCATGTTATATTAGATTCATTTACCGCACATGTTTCAACAATAAACATTCATTCCAAGGTTTTATGTATTATTTTCTAAATCTTTCAAGTAAAGTTTCATTCCAAACTAAGACTTAACTTTTAAGTTATATGGAATGTTACCTTTTATATGTTCTACAACATATATGATTTAAGAAATTAAACATAATACTCCCACTAGCTTTTAGGAATACTTAGAAATTATCTTATTTCAATTATAAATCAAAACATGAATTTAATAATTAAACATAAGAGTAATCTTCTAGATGCATGCATTTATCCATCCATGGATTATTGCACTTTGTACACTTCTAAAGATTTATTTGAATTCATAAACTCTTTTTGATTACTTATCGTTCTCGCTCAAGTAATCACTCAAGAAAGAGTTTTGATATTCTATTGTCAATTTCATAAATATGACAATCATAATCTTTATATATTTAATGTGTTTAGAAAAGAATATTCAATCACAGTTAATTGCTTAAGTGTGATTAATAATCTTGTCATAAGACATGCATTAAATATGTGCACAATATTGTCCATATGATTTCTATACAAAGATTTAAACCACAAGAGTTACCTAATCTTTGAAGAAACTCATCTTCATTTTCTAGTCTAACTATTAAGATAAACCAAGTTTCTAAAATTGATTATCTTTATGGACAACATCTTAATCATTCATATCATGTATACTTTACCCAATTTCATATTTGGTAATGTATCATAATGATTATCAGGTTTACAATAATCCTGTAAATCATAGTCCTCAGCATATTAATCAAATATCTGAGATATATTGCTATTCTATGAATGATAATTCTATCATCTTGAGATTTAACATTTAAATGTCAACCTTTATTATCATGTTGAGATTTAACATTCAAATGTCAAACTTAATCATGATATTTACTAGTGTATTTTAGAAGATTATGTATCTTATAATTTTATCTTTTAAAGATCAACACTCCCACTTGCTTTTAGCAATTTAAAGACTATCTTTAAATACTTAGAAAATAAAGCAACAACACAATATTCTCTTTTGGGATATTACAAATACATATTGACAGTTCCTGATTTTACTTTGTTAATAACCTCTTCATAAGCAGTTAAACAAATTTAGAACTTCAATTTAAGACTTAATGTGATTCATCACATTCATCATATTCCATCATATGATAATGTCTTATTAATCTTCTATGTTGGAGTTTTATTAAATATGTCCAAGTCATACTCAACATTCTAACCTTGATAACTTTTGGAAGAAAAGAAGTTATAGTTATCTTTAATCAAACAATATTACAAGAGTTAGATTTTCCTAACTGAACATACCATAAACATTTGATATTTCATTAGTATTAATATTGTAAGACAATCTAACAATATTAAAGATAACCATATTCCTTTTGACTTGTCTATTTACCAACTAATTCATTTTAAGAGTATAATAATATTCAAGCCAATTACATGCTTTATAACACAAGTACTTTTTACAAAGTCACTTCATGTCCATGTCTTTACAAGAAAACATAAACTGTTATAATCCCACTATACGTTATAAGTTATTTAACAATTTAATAACTTCATGTATATGTCTTAATTAAAATACACAACAAGATAACGTCTTACTTTATTATAAGTCTTGTAACAATTAAAAGACTTTATGTTTATATCTTTACAATGAAACATAAACATGTTTAACTAAAGTAATTATGAACACCATCTTTTGGTTTCAATAGTAATTTCAAGTTAATTTATTACTTCACAATAATGTAAATAACATTATTTCTTCATTTATTTATGTCATTCCAAGAACACATAAATATTCAGATTGAAGTAGCATTAGATTACTTAATTAATTTATGTCATTCCATGAATTCATAAATCTATAAATTAAAGTAGTCTTGGTATCATATTGACACATGTTCTAATAGGTATCTAATTTAGAAACTGCAAATTCTCATAGTTCAATTACATCAGTTGATCTGCTAGTAATGAAAATATGAAATTCACCTTGTTGTTGCAATCTAGTTAAGCTCTCACATAACATAAATTGTAACACCAAGTGTTTCTTGAATTAGCCTAGTATAATTCATATCAGAACATTATTCTAACTTAGAAACTGCAAATTCTCATAGTTCAATTACATCAGTTGATCTGCTAGTAATGAAATATGAAATTCGCCTTGTTGTTGCAATCTAGCTAAACTCTCACATAGCATAAATTGTAACACCAAGTGTTTCTTGAATAAATATTAGAACATTATTCTCTTACCTTGTAGTCAAGAGAATCCATTAAATCATATTTTTATGAGTTGTTTCTTGCACACATTAAAGATAACATTTCTCCCATTTGTGCATGGAACAACCTCATATAGTTGATAAACAACATGCCATGCATTTGTTTATGTGTTCAATATGATTGTGTCATAGATTTTAGCATAACAAGTATATGTAAAACAACAATGTCTAGTAAGGAAACGTACAAGACTATCCTTAAAAGTATGAGTGTCTACACTTGGAAAGTAATTATCTTTAGCTACCAAGATGTCAAAGCTTGTAACTCCCACTGAATTAAAGATCATTACAATAATTTCTTATTCAGTGATAAGTACACAATACTCCCACTGAATTTGACAACATTGTAAATGTTTCATATCCAGTGAAAGAAAAAATAGTGTGCTTTTAACTTTCCTACACCTTTGAATGTCCATACGTACAATTACTTATGCACTAAAGAGTGTATTCTACTACTTAAATGATGGACTATCCACCAAATGCTGTTAACTTGAAAAATTGGGCATGCAATTTCTTCCTTAACAGGTCTACCATCTCACAATGTATGCAGCACCTTTAGAATAGTCAAAACAACTAGTTTGTCTTTAAACATTTTGCGGTAATTAGTCTAGATTCTAATTATAATAACTCATAAAATGTCATACATAATTTTCTGTTAACCAAATATCATATTTGTTACTAAGAATTTAATCACCGAATGAGGATGATGAAATCCCTATGAAAAATGTACGCAATTTTTTTAACTATTAAAATTTGCTATGAGTTATATTAGAATTTAGACATATCTAATATTCCTATTATCCTTTCTCATTCATGAAAAGGAATAGGATTGTGTCTCACTCTTCCTTCATAGAAAGGAGACTTCTGATGAGGCGAAAAATGAACCACTTTTAGGGGGTCATTTAAGCCCGGAATTGAATTTATTTGATCAAATATTACCCTAAATCGTTCCTTTTGTGATTTTAGGTACTTTGGGAGTGAAATCTGGAAAAGGAAGCAATTCGGACGTTTTTGGAGCATAAAAGTGAAGAAAACGCCAAAGACTTAATTTTCCATGCTGGAAATAGTGTATGACGGCGTCAAGAAGGCAATCCTGACGGCGTCAAGAGTAAAAACCATGACGACCCAGAAGAAACCTGAAGGCGTCACAAGAAGAGCGTCAAGAGTTAATTGTGTGACGGCCTGCAAAAGGGGACTACATGACGGCGTCAGATCTAGATCTAGGCAGTCCGAGGAATTATTGGGCGGCGAGATGACGGCGTCAGACATTTGTTCTTGACGCCGTCACCCTCTAAAATCTATATATAGTTTTCTAATTTTCATTCAATAAAAAAAGAACTGGTGTGGAGAAACCCTAGGGCCGAACCTTGTACGAATTTTACAGCTTTTCAAGGGTTTTCAACCCTTGAATCATTTCATGTGCTATTGAGATAAGTCTTCTCTTAATTCAATCAATATGTCTATGTGTTGATTTTCTATATCTTGTGCTTGTCTTGATTTCAACATGCTAGGCTAGATTTATCTTGTGTTTGCTTAGATCTAATGAAACCTAGATGTTAATTATGTGTTGATTACTTGTTTATGGTTGTATTGGATGAATGATTTCAATGTTAGGCTTAAGAAAACTGGCAGATCTCCATTGTGTAACATGCTTGAACGTCTTAGGAAACGTGAACTGTGTGTACTAGGTTTTATTGATTGTATTTAATGCATGAGTAAATTCTAATGATCCCATGTTAGGAGCTTCTAGCAGGCTCGATGATACGTGGGAATCGCACCAGGCTTTACCTCTCGAGGGATCTCGAGAAGCTTACAACCCCCACCAGGCAGTGTACCTGATCGTTGTAGTATAGTATAGTGACAAGTACCGGGGGATTGATCGTTCAGCTTAGGAATAGTGTCGCTAGGATTAGAAAACCTAAATACTAGTTCTAAAGGTGAGGGATGATTATTTTTGTATTTTATATTTTTTTAGAAAGCAAGTAAAAATCTCGGGTTTGAAGGATTTGGGCGGAATTAGTTGCTAATCAACTAACCCAATACTAAAGATGCAATCAAAATAAAATACTAGAAATGAAAATAAAGGAAATTATACTAAAGTTGTGAGCAATAAGTGGAGAAAGTGTGTTTACTTAGATTTCACTACTCCCTAGACATCTTTTACACGTTAATTACTTGTTATAATTGCATGGATGACGGATCCTATTCCTTAATACCATTCATGGGGTGGCACACTTAACTCCCCAATTCTATGAGCTCTTATCTCCTCCTATACCATGCCCAACACAACCATAAGGATTATAAACAGTGGCTCATGCATTAAATACAACCAATAAAGACCTAGTGCGCGTCGGTTCATGTTTATTAAGACGTTCAAGCATGTTACCAATTGGAGATCTGCCAGTTTTCTTAAGCCTAACATATACATCATTCATCCAAGACAAGTATAAACAAGTAATCAACACATAATTAACATCTAGGTTTCGTTAGATCCAAGCAAACACAAGATAGATCTAGCCTAGAATGATGGAATTAAGACAAGAACAAGATATAGACAACCAACACATAGACATATTGATTGAATTAAAAGAACACTTATCTCAATTACACATGAAAGGTATCAAGGGCTTGGAACCCTTGAAAAACCTGTAAAATTCGCACCAAGTTCGTACTTAGGGTTTCTCCAAAACTTCTCCCCTTTCTTAATGTGAAAATTAGAAAACTATATATAGGAAAAGGGGTCTGACGGCGTCAAGACTAAACTTGTGACGCCGTCACCTCGCCGCCAAAACTTTTCTCGGACTGCCTTGATCTACATTTGACGCCGTCATGTGATAATCATTTCCAGGCCGTCATGACTTTTACTCTTGACGCCCTACTTCGTGACGCCGTCAAATCTGTACTGGATCGTCATGGAATTTTGCTCTTGACGCCGTCAGGAAGTTACTCTTGACGCCGTCACCTACTGTTCCCAGCATGGAAAATTAAGACTTTGGCGTTTTCTTCACTTTTATGCTCCAAAAACGTCCGAATTGTTTCCTTTTCCAGATTTCACTCCCAAAGTACCTAAAATCACAAAAGGAACGATTTAGGGCAATATTTGATCAAATAAATTCAATTCCGGGCTTAAATGACCCCCTAAAAGTGGATCATTTTTCGCCTCATCACTCGACATAGGAGTGAAGTAGGCACTCATAGGATTGGGGAAGTAAGTACGCCACCCCATGAATGGTATTAAAGAATACAATTCGTCATCCACGCAACTATAACAAGTAATTAACGTGTAAAAGATATCTAGGGAGTAGTGAAATCTAAGTAAACACATTTCTCCCACATATTGCTCACAACTTTAGTTTAATATAGTTTATTTTCATTTTACTATTTTATTTTAATTGCATCTTTAGTATTGGGTTAGTTGACTAGCAACTAATTCCACCCAAATCCTTCAAACCCGAAATTTTAACTTGCTTTCTAAAAAATATAAAAAATACAAAAAGAATCATCCCTCATCTCTAGATCTAGTATTTAGGTTTTCTAATCCTAGCGACACTATTCCTAGCTGAACGATCAATCCCCCGGTACTTGTCATTATACTATACTACATCGATCAGGTACACTGCCTGGTGGGGGTTGTAAGCTTCTCGAGATGCCTCGAGAGGTAAAGCCTGGTGCAATTCCCACGCATCAACTTCTTTTGTCTTTTAAGTAAATATTTCTTAATCAAACATTTGTTTGAAAACAGAACTAGATCAATTTACCAAAGCCCAAAGTTGGAATTTTTGTATAGCAACACTTATTTAGCAAATGTCCAACAAATAATTAGCGTTTTTATTAAACACTTTTTGAACGATTTTATAAAAAATATTGATTTTATTATTTCAAAATCAATTAAAGATACAATCAATAAAGCATAACTTGACAATACTTTTTAGATAAATTTCAAGGTTTTGATAATTTACGAATTCAAAGTTGTTGGAATTATGATATCATGACATTCATATAAAATAAACCAAACACATCAAGTGAGCATAGCGGAAGCAATTATAACAAGATCATATAACATGTAATTAATTAATCAATAATAAATAGTAAACATACATTTGTGATTCTAGCCCGAACAAGAATCAATTGCAATCTTCAAATCAAGAACCCTAATTAGGGTTTATGTGGATTATAAGAATTACCCCTTACCTCTTTTGTAATTCAATCCAAGAATCAAACAATAGTGTGTTTGAATCACGTTCTTGTACACACGTACTAATTCAAGAAAAAGTTTATGCAAGTAAATAAAACACAAAACTTTAGTTTATGAAAATCGAATCCCTAAGATGGGATTGTTGATGGATCGATTTTAAGACAAGAAGAGAAGAGAGAAAAACACCTATTATGTGTGTACAAGTTATGAGAAAACCAATAACCCATGAGGTGTTTATATACTAGTGAATACTTGGAGCTCAAGGCACAAAGGAGGTGGAGAACCCCCTTGGCCGATCGGTTAGGTAATCCCAAAGGGATTCCGGAACCTTCCCTTGTTTCCAAATATTCATTAGTATTACTTTCCTAATCTTCGTCAATAGGTCATTAGTCATTTTTTATTAAATACTAATTTCCATTACTAGTTTTGTGTTTATTAATAATTACGTATAACATTTATAAATAATTATTTCTTTTTCTCTTCATACGTATTGTGTGCAATCCCGTGATCTCGAGTTCGATCCTAACATACGACTACTAAAATAATGTCCATAATCTAACAAAAGTTTTAGACTTTGCCGCAATGTACGGCTTATTAAAGAAAATAAATTAAAACTGAAAATACAGAAGAAATGTTAATTTACTTTAGCAACTTTAGGTGAATAATAAGTTTTTCCTTTTGTAGATAATCTTTTATATAATAAAACAAAACATAGGACTTTCGTATTAAAAAAAAAATATATTTTCTTATTAGGTAATATTTTAATTATTATTTTTTAATTTAAATTTTTATAAATTTATTTTGTTGATATAATACACAAGTCGAAAATAAATACAAAAAAATATAGATAATAGGATTAAATTATCTTTAATAATAAACCAATATAATTAAAAATCATAAATCAAACAAAACAAAGATTAAATTATTTGTTTTTTAATAAATAAAAATATATCATTCAAAAAATAATAAAAAAACCCGCGAGTGCGCGAGCATTATAACTAGTAATATATATATATATATATATATATATATATATATATATATATATATATATATATATATATATATATATATATAGAGTTAGAATCAAATAGGAAGAATAATTAAAATAGGAATGATGAGAAGTAACCACAACCACACATTTCAGATGCACTTACAAAAGTGGATGCATATTTCTTCAAAATTTCCCTCCTAATTTGAAATGTGTGGCTAGAATTACTTCTTACCCTTCTTATTTTCATTATATATATATATATATATATATATATATATATATATATATATATATATATATATATATATAAAGACTTTTGCCGGGATATATAATTTTTTGGTTGCTTTGCACGCGTAATATAAAATTAGACAAACTCACAACATAGTGTGATAAAAACTATACTCGTAAGATACATATTTGAACTGTTTTCTCTCCTTTTACTTCTTCAACAGACATTTTGATCAAAATTGAGGTTTAAATTACTGACTCAAGGGATAAATTCTATTCATAGGTAACCCTAATTTGTTTGTTTTGAAAGACAATAAAAATATATAACTACTTAAAACTAGCAAAATCTAAGTGTTACGATAATGCAATGTTTTCGACACCGAACAACTGTATAAACCACAACCACTCAAACGACTCTAAGAGGACACCCGGCCAAAGGATTTTAGAACTATAATCAAAACTACCCTAGAACTACAAAGGACTTTAGGGAGTGCTTGATTCATTTTTGGTAATGAAAATGAAAATAATAATGGGAATACTAAGGACTATTATGAGTATTATATATATATTAATTTGTGGTGCGATACGCTGCCGTTTTGGCTCAGATTTCTCCCGCCAAAATTACGGCCCAATCGTTGGGCCAGTTTTGGCCTACGTTTCCGGCCTGCTTTGTACAGATCCGATCCGTTTATCCCATAATTAATAGTCCCCCGTTCCAGAACATTCACAATCAGTGTGCGTTGCCTTTTGTGGATCTGTGTATGAAACCCTAGATCCAAAACAGTCCCCTTATCTTAGCAAGGGTCTGATTGTGTTTGTGGTTTTGGTGGAGATCAGTGGCTGTTTTTTGTTATGAAGAAAGATCAGAACTTTTCTGTATTGATTCAAAGTCAGGTATGCAATTTTTTTTTGTTTTTTGTTTTTGTTTTTTGTTTTTTTTTTAATTGGGATTTAATATATGTGTGGATAAAAAAATGTATTTGCTGCAATTGCTTTTTTCCCTGCTGCTTTGGTATATTAGGGTTAATGTTTTAGGGTTAATTTTGTTATCTTAGATTTAGGGTGTTAATATAGTAGGATATTTGCTGAACGCTTTATGATATGTAATTTTGTAGCGGAAGAAAATGGCAGTGAGGATGTTGCTGACGGTTGAGTGGAGTATCACAGTTCCGACGGAAGGTGCGAGATCAAGTGGGCAGAATCGTGGTAGTCAAGTTTTTATTTACGGTTTTTTAATTTGGTTAAACGAGAATGCCCATGAAATTTGATTTTTTTTAGGTTCTTTGTTAAAACGATGCCATTATGCAGGCTTTCACAGGAAGTAGTTCAGCAGCAGCATCTCCGGCGACAACATAGGATGTTAGTCGAAATGGAGAGGTGAGTAATTTGTACCCTAAGGTTGGAAGCTTTCCCGAGTTTTTGCCTCTTTAACTCCTCTTATTCTCTTAAAAGAATTTTTACTTATTTGTTGTTGCTAATTACTTTAGTGTTTGCTATAATAATGTTGTTTCTGTATAAGTATGCCTGCGACTGCAGGTTCAGTTGGCGAGCAGAGCATTCCACCACACGTACCTATGGTTTTAGATTTTTCGGGAGGCGCTATTGCCCGTGATCATGCTTCTGCTGCACGTATGATAAAATATTTACATTCCCTTACATTTGATGCAAGGTTTTTTTTATAAGACGTTGTTTTATTGATTGTATTAGTTTGTTCTTTTCTTTTATTAATTGGTCTAACAAAGAGCTCACACTAGACACATGGGGTTAAAATACTCAATTGTTAGTATAAAACATAATGTGGAATATTTTTGTCTGTTGTTTATCAACACGGGGAATGAAGCATGATCATGGTGTTTGAAGAGTCAGTCACAATGGATATATATATGAAGCATGTAACACGAGTAGTTTCCTGATTTTTTTAGCATAGGAATTTCAGCATGTTGATTCCTTTGATTTTTTATGCTACACAATGTTTTAAAACGTGTTAATGTTGTAACTTTTTGGCACTCGCATTGGTAAAAACAGTGATGTGTTAGAGTTGGGCTAAATAATGATGTATTTAAATTTAATGGATTAAGGTTTGACTTACATTGTTTTGTGGTAATCAGTATCATGTTTATGACCATTATTCTAATTTGTTTCCACGTACAGGATAGATCCGTAGCCAATGATATTTCAACGACCGTGAAAGTAGCAAAACCCTCCATACACCGGATGGCAAAGAAGGGAACTCAAGTGCACTGCTTTCGACTATGCAGTATGTATGTAAAGGCTTTCGAGTTATTTTTTATCTTCAACATCATCAATTTGGTTCCACTACAGTTTGGAGCAAGACTGATCACAAAAGATGTTGGTGTCCTACATCATATTAGCATTGGCAGACCCGTACACATAGGTAAACATAACTCATATTGTCTTTGCATTCCTAAAAACTAATTATAATAATCCCTTTTTATCAGTTTGTAGCAACAACTCAACCAATCAATGCATTAGTGTCTGTTTTCAATGGTGTTAACTTTAGAGCATCTGAATTTGCATATTGTTGTCGATAGTAAATACTGTTGCCGATATTAATATTGGATTTTTTTGTTTCTGTGTAGTGACTGAAAGATGACACTTCCGATGAAAGCTGCAGCCTTTGAGTTATCAGGTAGATTTCTATATTAGCTTTTGCATGTGATCCACATATTAAAGCCATAGAAAAACGTACATATGGGTGTGTTTGAGATTGTTTATTGGTACCTTTTTGCAGCCCATGGGGTTTACCTCTTATCTTGCCTATATCATACACATACATTGGCATGGTAGGATCTCAAGTAATAGCAAATCCATCAAAGATGGCTATCCCGAATGAAACTATATGGCAAAAGGTATAGACGTCTCAATCTGTTTCCTTTATTTTCCTTGCAATAGAAATAAAATTTTTAATTATCACTAAGCTATAGTGTGACTTTACATTGCAGAGTGACTATCCCATAGTTCGTTACACTCTTCAAAATTAACCTTATATGTCTTTATGTGTTTGATTAAATGGGTGATTCTTAATTTTTTTATGGTTTTCAGCAATTTTTACGTTGAACGAGGAGTGAATGGCCGTTTGGTTACAGAAATGTTTAGGAGCTCGAAACACGTCATCCAAGGTACTCAGTTTGTAAAAGTTTTAGCGATGGTAAGTTGTTTTGTTCTAATGCTATGGTTTTTGCAACAACTACAGCCAACAGTGATTTCATGACCAGATTCTAATTCTGAAAACATCTTTCGTTGTCGTTACAGTCGTCGCTTCATACTCCTAAAGGTTTTGTTTTACATCCGGCGATAAGAAAGCAACCACACCTGATGCGAAGAAAGCAAACACAGATTGACATCATTTGATTCTGCATTGTAATCGATTTTCTGGTTCAGCGTTGTTGACGCTTATTCTTAAAAAAACTTGAGTTAAAGACGGGAATTTGATTCACGGGTGTTTGCTACTCATCCTTCCTATACACTTGAACGGGTTTTAACCAAAGGTACTTTCTTTAGCTTTTTTTTGATCATAAAAGTTTTATGACGTTAAAATGTATTACGGTCTGTCTAACTTTTTGCTATCTGTTGCTGCTAAAATTTCACAGGTTTAGACATGCGAGTCGATGGTACATGTAACCAAACAGGTTCGGAACTTTCTTTTGTTTTGTTGCTATAACCTGTTTATTCAATCATAAAGAAAGTAATATAAATTTTGAAAAGATTCATTATTGTATCTATAAATAATTTATACCTTTCTTTATTATTTTGACCTGATATTGTCCTTTTGGTGTTTCACCATTAGTTTCTATGATTTGCATGGTCCTGCTCGGAAAGTGCAAGTCATTGTGGATCGAAGGTAACTACATACT
Organism: Artemisia argyi; assembly: GCA_030686995.1. Classification (NCBI taxonomy): domain Eukaryota; kingdom Viridiplantae; phylum Streptophyta; class Magnoliopsida; order Asterales; family Asteraceae; genus Artemisia; species Artemisia argyi. The sequence goes on along the minus strand of CM060683.1, from coordinate 193,142,207 downwards.
TCTTTAAACTATAAATTGGTTTGGTAACGGTTGTACATGGGCCGATTGACTTTGTCCTGTCTTTCTTTACCTAAAGAGGTTGTTGAACCATCCAAAACAATGTTACTACAGTGATAACCTGGAATTTTTTAATAAGACTTCACGAGTTTGTATCCATCAATAGTGGAATTTGGCCGGTTGACCTGTCTCTCTTTAGCTAAAATTTGTATCTGACCTGTTTGAGATTAAGTTATCTGATGCAGTATATTTTATTAGCTGCGAACATCAGAAAATACACACACACTAAAGTACACGTGTAACATGTTTTTGCAGGCGTTCTGAAGTGGACAAACCTGAATTTTCGAAGTTTCAAAATATTGTATATGGAGGAGATATGCTTGCCATCGTTGGGTTTCCAGGTATTGTTTTTCATATTGATAGTCTTTGGAACAAGTTAAAATTCGTCGGTATATCTCACAGACGCACGTTGAATAACGTATGAACCATATTCTTTTAAGCTATTCTCTTTTTACTTAATATGCTCATAAGTAGTCCATATAACAAGATTTTAAAACAGTGATATTTCCATTTGACCCAAGGTAATGTGTCATAAGGAGTTCGGGTTGAAACTTGAAATGGATAAGTTTTTGGGTATGGCTTAGAACGGCCTGTTTGACGTTGGGTCGACCTACAAACCTTTCTCTCCAGGTTTTACATGTTATTACGTCAACACACTTGACACTTCTAAATGTATTCAACAGTATACAATCACATGCACTTGATAAAAAATTTTTGAATAAAGATTTGCAATGTCTATACAAGACATGAAGTTTTAATTGACCAGTAATGTTAATTATCAAAGTTTCTATGTTCAAGTTATATGATCTTCATTTGCATTCTTACTGGCATGGAATCTTTTGTAAAATGATTTGACATTTGTATTCGAGTATATCTCTGCAAAACAATGATAGTTTATTAGCCGAACTTGCTAATGATGTGAATCCTTCTTTGCAGGCTGAGCAGAACGCTACCATGTTGCAGGAGCCTAATGTTACAGCTGAGTCCTACAGACCAGGTTTGTTTGCCAGACTTGCTGGGAAAAAAAAACCATTGCCAGGCTTGCTTTGTTACTTTGATGTTCACTGCTGTCAATATAAAGCATTTGTAATAAACGGGTTCGACAAGTACATTTACACTATTAAAGTGTATGTGTGCTTAACATTTCATGAATTAATAAAGATGTATAAGGTCTTTTCAATTGTTATAGGATATGAACTTTCAGCCTAATTTCGGCTTATCATAATTTCGGCAAAAAAATAGGCCCGCTTGCAACGCGGCGGCCACTGCCATTCTAGTTTGTATTATAATTGATTGTGCTTATTGGCAGAGAGCTATGGAGACAAAAGAGGGGTTGTGGTTCCTCACAATTTTGTCATATAGTGTGTTTCTTAATGATTTTTATGTAGTTAATTTTCTTTTTTATATTTTGGCATTTCTAATTCATACAACTTATATTTTTGGTCCTCCCACAATAACGCGTCAAGCTCCGCTATTGATTGTGCTTGTTTTTGGTGCACAAAAACTAACCTTTGCAAGTAAACTATTTTAAAGTTTCTTTGTAACCACGTAGACCATGATACTCACTTGTTTGTTATGAATGCTAAAAAAACCATTGTTGGTTACAAAATTTCAATGTTTAATATTCCTTATTGTCTTTTTGAGTTTTTTAAGTAAAGAAAAGTAAAGTAAATGGAAGTAAAATTTTCATCTCATTTTTGGAGGAAAACTTTACATTGTATTTTTGAGTTTTGTTATTAAAGTAAAGAAATATAAAGTAAACATTAATTAACAAAATCGCACTAACTTTAATTTCATTTACTTTCTTTTCCTCCTTAAGTGTTACTCGAAAACACAACTTCTTCTTTTCCTTTTCATCTTTTTCTTTCTTAATTCTAACTCGAGAACACATTGTTACTTTAAAAATCAACAAAATCCCACTATTTCTTCACTATTTTCCTATTCTTTTCCTCCTTAAATGCTACTTAGAAACACAACTTTTTATTTATTTATTTTCCTTAAGTAATACTCAAAATCACAGTGTTAAATATCATGAATATAGTTAGGAGAATTTCACATCACCCTTTCTTTTCATTATACTTATAAAAATTACAAAAGTATGCTTCTGTTGCAACGTTGCAACACCCAAAAATGATCAATTTCAAAACACATCAAGTTTAATTTTCTTTTAAGCATAAAATCTAGTTGCTTTTGTTTAATCAAGTCAAAAAATAATGATTAACAGAAAAAATAAGAATAAAATGTGATGTAGATGTGGGGGAGAGAAAGAAAAAAAAGAAAAAAAAGGAGATAAATATAGATTTATAAATAAAAAGGATAATATTAGGAGGTCATCCAACTTTTAACTTTTTCTCATATAGGTCACTTATTTTTTGAAAGTAATTTATAGGCCACCAAACTATGTATTTATCTTCGTTTACACTAACTCCGGTCAAATTTAATCCGAATAATTATCAAACGGCAAGAATGAACCTACTATCAGTGGATAATTCCACGTAGGTATAACTTTAATGATGACCATTATTTATAATGGTAAAACCTATTCCCCTACAAACCGGGTTTGTGCCTAATTATCCACTAATACCTAACACTAGCATATTAAACTAATACAAGTCGCGGAATTTTAGTTTTATCCTTCTAACATATTTTTAATAATATAAATTGTCACTTAAATTAATGTTATAATCAGTATTTCACATCATATTTTTCATTCGTATTGGATAAGCTTGAGGTTGGTTCCTTATTTATATTCTATAGTTTTCAGACATATATTTGGCCAGAATTGGTATAAACGAAAACAACTATATAGTTGGACCACATATAAGTTCATTTTAATAAATGGTTGACATATATATTAAAAGTTGAAAACTTGGGTGGCCTCCATATACATTATCTCATAAAGAATTACCCAATAGTGAATTATAACACATTGCAAATCAAACATCATTAATCATTATCATTATCATTATCATTATCATTATCCTTCCTTACCCTTAGTACATCCAACCAACCACACCTTTCCTAGTTGCATGTATCTTACAATACTATTAAGGGCAAAATAATTGGGGTAAGAGTGGTTTAACTTTGCTTTATATAATCCAATGAGATTTAGACAAATAGCTTATATTTAAATCACCACTATAGAAAGAGAATAGATTTGTATATAATAAAACAAATGAATTATATGCTCGAGTTTCAATCACATGTTTTATCATTGTTAAGTTTGATTTTATTTTAATAATGTCTTGTTTTTCTTAAAAATAAAAATGTCTCAAATACAAAATAAACTACTTTGCTGAACTGAAAACTAGTTGCACATAATTGAGAAACTAGACAAGAAAATAAAAAAAAAAATAAAAAAAAAAATAAAACACGAGAAAATGACTAACCCGTTAAAGCAAAATTCAACAACTCAAATCACAAGTACATAACTATTAAAAAGCTAGCGTAAAGCTAAAAGTTTCTTCCACTAACATAACTATCATGCTCTTCCTTTTTAGAAAGTATAGTATATCATGGCTTATTAAGCTAAACAACGTCACTTTTTAGTCTTCACTATAAATGTTAAAAAAGGTATCCGCTACGATATTATTTCAGAACAATAAATTACAATTTACTTTAAACTTATAATATCATTTTTGAATATTAAGTAAACTAATGTGAGTAGTGCCAATCATGGTTGAAGTTGGTTTTAGAAGTATGTAGAGTAGGTTTCTAATGCTTAATTAAAGTGAATGTCGAGTCATGTTATCCCACACTAAAGCCTAATGGCCATTGACACCTTCAACTTATATACCTTTTATTTTAACTTCTATCAAATTAAGAGGCATATGGCTTTTTGAACATAATTTTACAAAAAAAATATATTTTGAGAAATAGGAATTTGCAATATTTAAAGCCAGTGCATAGAAACCAAATGGTATAGGGATGAGCACGCATCTGGATTTGGGAACCGAATTTTGTGAAAAGTAGGAACTGAGAACTGAACAAAATATAGTTTTCGGTTTTGGTTTTGGTTCTGGTTCCGCTTCTGGTTCTTCGGGTTTACCTGGTTAAAACCGATTTTCTAGAAAATAAAATAAAAAACCTCATAATGAATTAGACCAATAAAAAGCAAAAAGAAAAATTGATTTTTTTTAAAAATGTTTTCAACAATTTACGTTTAAACCACTAACGTTTAACAACTACAAAAAAAATAAACTCAAGCAAACAATCATTTTATAGTTGCACATTATTCAAATATTTAACAATACAATGAGTCAATAACACATAACATTCCAAAAAACAAAATAAAATAACTACTTTGTCCAACCAAATAACCAAAACCGTTAATGGTTTCACAATCACACCGTCTTTAATAGTGAAGAGCAAAACAACAAAAGAATCGGACTGAAACATTTTTTTTTTTTTTTTTTTTTTTTTTTTTTTTTTTTTTTTTTTTGCAAAGGTGAATATATTTATATTAACTCCACAAACATTTGTACAACATAAGTAGAAAACACATCACTGCTTGGACATTACCCAAAGAGGATCAACATTCAAATCTATACTACATCCGATATCAGATAACACTAGATTCTTTTTATCAGACTAGACTTAAATCTGAAAAAACAGAACAAAACATGCCTGCACAGATTCTTCTATCTTCTTCCAAGCTCATTCTTTTTAGACCTTTATTCACCTTTATATTTTGCACCTTACCATCTAATTACATTTCCATATTCCTTCCCATCAAGATCATTCAATCTGCATCTACAATAATCAAAACAAGAGAGGAGTATGGCATCATTAGGAACCCATAACCCCTCCAAGTCAAGGGTTATACTAGTTATGCTACATTTCCATCTTATGAATGGCTTCACACAACTAGGAACACACACCTTGAGGGAGGACCAACCTTTACCTCATGTGGGAATGCAATGAGAGGACCATGAAGTTTCATCTTTCACAACTCTCAATTCCACTCAACTTGCACTCCTCCTAGATCAGCTACCCTTCATAATGGGAAACCTACTTTATGGTTAAAACTGTACTTGACTGAAGACATTCATGGGTGAAATCAATTCCTCCACACCAACTGAAACCACTTCTCAACATCACAGTCTAATAGTTTAACCAAAATGCAAGGCCATCCATTATGCTGATCTGAAAGATTTACTACTTTTTCAGTGATGAAAAATAGAAATCAGTGTTAATAACCGTATAAAGACTTGCAGTGACTGAAACTTAGTTGCGATTTTGTTAGATCCAACCAAGAACTGTCATTGACTTGTTCATGGTTTTAGAAACAAATGTATTCCATGAAATGTTTTGAGTATGAGAAGTAAAGAAAATTATATGTTTTTAGAATTATTGGGTATTCAGTTCCAGAACCAAGAACCAGTTGACCCGAACTGAACCGACTCAAGAACCAGAACTCGAACTATCGGGTCTTAATTCGATTCAACTCTTCTCGGTTCCATTCTAGTTCTCGATTTCGACCCGATTCTCTGATTCTTTTGTTCATTCCTAAAATGGTATACAAGAAATCTAATGTTCAATCAAACCTTAAGCAAGAGATCTCTTGTTTATCTCGTGACATATGTAAGAAGAGTTTAGTTGATTGTTCATTTTCTACGATCATTTAATATATCGCGTTCTTGATGTTATATATTTTTTATTTTTCATAGATGAAAAGTCTAATTTAGCCATATATCCACATATACTTTTGATTGAATTTATCTAGAACTTAAGCTAAAACATCACTAATGTTGTTGTTACAATCCTCATTTATTTTGGAAAATGTATGTTTTCTTCAAGAAATGCATAGTTAAAATGTTGCTACTAGGTATAAATGATCTAATTTAGGATTTTGCCTTTCATCCACTGGTTTTTCTCCAACTTAAATGGAGGAGATCCCTTTGTTAAACTTTGTGTTACAGAACATTTTTTGCATTTTTTTTTCTCCATCACTATTTGGCATCCACTAATTTAGAGCCGGAACTTAAACATTTTTGTTGGAAAGGCCAACTTGTAAAGTACTAATTTTAGGGGAATGATATATACAACGCTGAAATTTTTATATTAAAAATAATTAAAACTAGAAATAAAAAACATAGAGTAAAAAAATTTAAGGACCACAACCCCCCTCGGTCCTTCTATATTCCGTCCATGCACTAATTATGGAATATTTAACTTTTCGTTAAGCTAGGTTGCAACTTGCAAGCTCTACTTAGTCCAACCAATATTAATAGTGATTGATTAGTGACATTAATAATTTTTTAGTTAAAGATAGTACTATGAGTATATTTCTTTTTTTGCTAATGGCAACAAACCTCGTTTCATTATTTTCTAGTTAAAGATAATACGATAACTTTTAAGCTCAAAATATTCAAAATAATATAAGCCTATGTAAGTTGGCCAAGCAAGTTTCCACGTCCAATCGACATAAACTTCATCGTTTCTGGGATCTACAACATGATTTGTCAAACCTAGATCACTAATGAGATTCTAGACATGATTTGACATTAATTAGAGCTTAAACAACTTATAATGGAGTTACGAAACGTACTTACTAGTGTCGAATACTTTTTTCAGAAAAATTCAATTGGAGTAAGCAAACTTTTGAAGCACAAAATATGATTTCTTTTGTTTAGTTTATAACTAGTTATTATTATTTTATTTTATTTTTTTTAGCGAAAATTGTATCTTCATTGAAAATCAACAAGTGTTGAATACTATACAATGAAGTGATGAACTACTACAACTGAGTATAGATCTCATGGCAAATGAATTAACCATTTGAAAGAGGATCTACCAAAACGTAACTAAACACAAGTTACAAATTCTACTCTCGCTAACACGATTACAACTCCTAAGTTTGCGACACCCATATGTAGTATTGGTGTGTTTGACATAAGCCAACTGCCACAGACCACTGAAAGCTTTTCAAAACCACTGATGTTGCCACCTTATCCCAACATAAGATTTTCCCGTTGAAAATTGCTTCATTTCTAGCTTTCCAAATCTCCCATATTGCACATGGACCTATTAATGCCCAAAATTTCCGAGTCTTGAATTCCATTGTAACGCCCACACTAGATGCCACCACGAAAACAACTTCCTCCATATGCGATATGTCCATCCACAATGTAATAACAAATGGTGTATAGTTTCTGGTTGATGTTGACACCATATACATGAAATGTCTTCATCACATGAAATTACATGTTTGTTCCTTAATACTTCCGACACAAGAATTTTTCCCTGTAATGCCAACCACATAAAGCAACTAACCTTTGATGGAATTGCCTTGTTCCATATTTGAGAAACCCAGAAAATTACCCGGAAGTAATTGTTGAGTAAAAAATTATTATTCTGGTTACCATACCAAAAAATCATATAGTGTGCTTACCATTTTGAGTAAAAAAATTACTTACCTTTTGCAAACCATGCTATCTTTCATCTAACTTAAGGTTTTCTTTTTAACATGAGTTAAGATTAAATAAAAAAAAAATTAAAATGAAAAAGGTGAGAATAAATCACAACTAAACATTTCAGATTCACTTACAAAAATAGATGCATCCCGTTTAAAATTCTCCTCTTATGTGAAATGCGTGACTATAAATCTGTTTTATTATTCTCATTTTTGTTTTTCTTCTCATCGGATCTCTTCCTTTTACCAAAATCTTTCATCCAATATAATGATTCACAAAATCAATTCCATAACCAAATGAAACCACTTTCCCACTCCCCTAATGCAATGGCTTTTCTTCAAAAGGGTTTTCATCTTATGTGTAAATTGGCCAACATTAGTCATTATATTTGTCTTTTTTTAAAAAAAGTAACTCATAAAATTTGCTATCCATTATTTGAACAAAATTTTAATTTATTGACATATTATTTGTAGTTGGTAAACTCTTTTAGTTTTGTCTTAACTAAGTGAAACTATGCTTAACTTTTATATTCCAAATATATTTTATAGATTTCCTAGTTGTGCTAAGTGATATGATTTTCTGAATTGTTGTATTCGATTACTTGGTATCTTTAAATTTTGGCAAAAAAGAATCTAACCAACTGAATAAAATTAATTTATTATTCTTTTGGTAATAATATATACATTTTCAAGCAAATAAAAGAAGGGATTTAAGGGGATTTACTTTATAGAGTGGGGCATAGAGAATGGGACTTAAATTGGCTCGAAAAGACGCCCACTAACAAAAAGGACTTTATTTGCCAGAATAGTAAATACGCATTCGTTTTAAAATTATTGTCTCCAGATAAAAAATACAGTTTAAAAGAGAGACTACCGAATTTTTCAACCAATCAAATATCCTCTCACTCAACTAAACTTTTTTTTGATTAATTGACACAAGAAGAAAACTATTAGTTTAAGACTTTCAGAAATGCAAATGCAGACTATAATTTTAATAGTGTTAGAGTATCATATAAAAATGATATGGGGTGAATAATTAATGTCTTGTTAACAAATTGAAAGGATGAACACAATGCAACTTCAATGAAGTGGAATTCCCTTTCAATTAATATAATAAAAAGTTGGAATTTCAACTTTTTAACATGGTTTGTCATTGTGTCTACATGTGTTTGTTCGTTATCTATCAATAAATTAAAGTTATATTTTTGGAAGCAATAATGCATGATCATTAATCTTATAAAAGTTACATATTTGTGTTTCTTATGGTAATTTGTATTATCATTAGATGGTAATAATGCGAAAAGGAAAAAAAAAAACCTTTTATGGGCCTTGTTCGGTTTCATGATTGTGTTCATTTCAGTGATATAGTTGAATCATGGACCGAATTTCGTCTATTTATTCTTGTACATGTTTTTAGCATCTTATGCTGAATGTTTTGGATAAAAAAATGTGCAAGTTGCTGGTAAAAGAATATGCTAAAGCTTATGTTGAAACACATAAGAACCACTAGAATAAGGTTAAAGTCTTTAAAATATAAATTAACTATGTATATGCTTGATACAAGAAGTTTACCAATCTATATTTAATTTATATTGGGATAGAGAGCAAGCTTTCTATCCCATTTTTATTTATTTATTTTGTATGACGAACTCTGAACAAAAAAGATACGAATTAAATGGAGAGCAAGCTTTCATATCATGGGCTCATGGCATAGCAGCAAAGAAAAATATATAGTGTTAGTTACCTTTTAACCAATTTGATCAAGCCCACTATGGGAATATAGGCGCATAACTTATTAAAAATTGGCCCACCTGTTCAAAGTCTATACCGACCCATGAGTGAACCAAGCCATACATACTTTGTAGTCTTTGAACAAGCTTCAAATCTTGTGTGCATCATGAGGTGTAAAACAGGTAAAAGGGTATAATATAGGGATAATTTCATGTATATCCTTGCAAATTTCAAAAATTCCATATATATTATTTTTACTAGTTTTTGATGCATAAAGTACAATACATCAAAAGGATATATATGAAATTTTTGAAATTTACAATGATATGTATGAAATTGCCTATATTTTTCATGTTCAGGTTATATGCGGAGGGCGAGTTTTTTGATCACTTAGCTATACGTGACCTAACTTAGGTATTCTCGTAACCATTTCCGACTCTTTTTCTGACGACCCCAAAATATGTACCTAGCGAGGTTTGTTCATGTTCTTATTAGGTGCATCATGAGGTGCAAGTGTTTTTTACATATAGGTAACCCTAACTAAAAAAGTAACATGTGTATGAAAATATACAAGTAATAGGTGCAAGTGTTTTACATATTAATTATTTTAAAACAATAAAAAGATATAAATATGTTATTAAATCTACTAGTTATAATGCCCGCGCACGCGCGGGGTTTTTTCTATTCTTTTTAGTAATGTATTTTATTTGTTAAAAAAACAATTAATTTAATATTTGTTTTGTTTTATTTTATTAATGGTTTTAATTTTGTATTATACAATGAAGAGAGCTCGACTATGTTTATAATGCCCGTAAAAGCACGAGGTTTTTTTTATTTTTTATTTTTATTTATTTTTTAATATTATTGAATAATATGTTTTTAATATTCTTGAATTACGGAGTAGTACAAAGTTCAAGCTGCATATTTTTGCGAAAAACCTACCACGATGGAGTTAATAACCAACAATTTTAATATGATATAATCTATGGGATTCTTTTAGTTCTTAAAACCTCTAATACATGACAAAAAAAATCCAATCATATTCTCATAAGTGTTTCTTTTTAAACCCATTTGACATCTTTTGACCCATCGAGTTTTTAAGTCTCTTTCTATCACACTGCATTCAAACTTATTAGTCAAGACTATTTCCTATTTGATTTCAGAAGTTTCAGTATGTGTAACTCCTTGTAAAACTTGTGATATGATATTTATCATTAAATACATTTAGAATAAAATTAACAGTTTTGACAGTAGCCTGTAACTTGCTGTCCAGATTTCTGTTTATCACATTTTACTTGGTCGGGTACCTACTTGTTACGACGGCGGTTACTCTGAACGTAAACATATTTTTGACAAATGTTATACGAATAATTGTTACAGTGTAATATTAAAATATAACAACAAAATAAGTATTGTTATACAAACATGTACTACTATGATACTCGCGTAGTGGGACGGCGAAATCAATAGTCTAAGAAAGTCAGACAAATATGAAATTATCAGCATGCTTCTATGGCTCCACGATGTGAAATTTTTAACGATTAACGTGGAACTTCTTGAGGTATATTTTTGTTTGTGCACAGTTATGAAGATTGCATTATCTTTTCTTGTTTTCTGTATATAATTTTCTCTAAACGTTTTGCAGTTTCTTTCTTCACACATGGAACTAATATCACCTTCTCTGTGCGCTAATTTGGAGAGTTTAAAGATTTATCCAATTTACGTGCCCGCAGAGGTGCAAGCACAAATTGAAGTGGATATGCTCATGTTTGCTAAAGTCAAAAACTATAATATGGATATATCTCCAACTGCCACCTCCACATTTATCTCATGCAAGGTATTTAAACGATTATATTACTATCTTAAATGTCTGCATCATATTTGTAGTTTGAAGTGATAAAAAGATTTACTTTTATAGATTATCACCTGAAATAAGTTTCAATATTGTTTTAAAAGAGGAACACAATTTTGTCTACTATACATCAGGAAAAATGCATGTAGAACAGAGGCTTTTAAATCGGGAGCTAGGAAGATAATTAATGGAGTGTTATTAATTTATCATATACATATTAATAACTACGATATCATCATGTGACGTATTCATCTCTCCCAAATTAAGAGAACACGTAACATTAGGCCGCTATGAACCATATATTGATAAATTATGTGATTATATATGCAGTATATTTAAATGCCTTGCCGCATATTGAAGAATGTCCAAATGAAATCCTGCCCACAATAAACCAAATATGTGCAAGCAGAAAAATTGGTGTTCCAAGGCTAAAAACAAAAACAAACAAAAAATACCTGCGCAACATAAGATTGGCAAACCCATAATGATAGATGTTGGCAATATGACTTCCAATAACACTTGTGTAAACTCCTTGTTGAATTGGAAGTAAGCACTTGAGGCCAGTTTCATAATCTCCCAATAGACAATGAACCCTTAGCAAACCGACCATGCTAAAGTAACCCAAGACCTTCAAGACATTACTTCCACCATTATAATCGTATCCATCTATTGTTGTGAACTGTTAAGTACCTTCTTTTTCTTGCTATAAAATTTGGATAATCGAAGACTTCTCCATCAATGCTTGTAAGAAGTTGAGAACACCATACACGCTCCAGGCCTGAAAGTGAGTGTAAACACAATAAAATAAGCTATATAAGTGAATAGAGACATTAGTTCAAGGTTTTCACTCATTTCCAAAATCACTTTGATATATCCAGTAATAGCCTTGAAAACAAACTCAGTAACTTACCAGATCATGTTGTCTTAGTAGAGCAATCTCCAGCTCAGTTTTGTTCTTCATTTTAGGCCGATACTGACAGAAGACTGAAATAGATACTCAAACTCATCCACCATACACATTATAATCAGTAACATATTAGCTACATATTTACATTTCCCAAACTGGTTCATCATTTTCAAAAACTGATCACAAATCATCTATACTAATATTACGTATAATGGAATCAGCCCAGATACCCTTAAAAATCCCAAAACAAAAACTTCTTTATACAACCTTCTAAATTGTTGTATTTGTTACTTCTGTCATATTTATGCACTAAATATCTTTGAGAAATGTTTTTACCCGTTACCCAACCCACTCATCCTACCACCTCTAATCATTATCATAGAATATGTTGGCTTCCTACTTGCTTATATCCATTTCATTTCTATTAGATAATGACATGAAAACTGAAAATGAAAAAATAAAAATTGCTAATGCTTATTTATTAGCTTGCAAGCAAGTGCAAACTTCATGTTTGCTTAACATGAATGGACTTTCAAATGCTATGTTTCACTACTCGGGTTTAGCACTTTGAAGTGTTTTGAGGCAGAAGAGAATAACTCAATCTATTTGTTATAATCAGAAGAGAATAACTCAGTTTCTACCTTCTTATAAGCAAGTGCCACAGAGACAGCACCTCGGGTTAGACCATCCCACCAAACTGTCACCTGTGAGAGATTACTTAGAGTTCATTAGCATATAAAAACCATTAGTATTTCGGTTATAAGTTAAACTACAGGATTTAACTAAAAAGAAAAAAAGTTGAACGGGTTAAACAGTTTGAATGTCATTTAGATGCATGAAAACCTCAAACAATTTATCCGAAAAGAATGATTATTTTGTATCAATATTGTTCTGTAATCATATTTAGCACGGGTTATTTATAACTAAAGAAGGGATTAAAGTTCTTTGTGTTGTCAGCCAACCCAAACGGTTTTGACCCGCACTAAACTTGTAAATAATTGTTTAGACTGTATATACCCTTTTCCCTTTCAATACCGCTCATCTTGTACCCTCCAAAAGGAAATGCAGCATCAAAAACATCAAAATAATTCACCCAAACTGTCCCAGCTCTCAATGCTCGAGTCAATCTGTTTGCAGTATCAATGTTTTTGGTGAACACACAAGCTGCAAGTCCATATTTTGTCGCCATAGCCCTTTTTATCACATCATTGACCTCCCTGTCACGTAATACAAATTATGAGATTAATCAAGTATGCGTTTATGAGTTCATAAAAAGAATTAATTTTTGTGAGGATTTTGGATTTACTTGAATTTCAGGATAGATTGGACAGGACCAAAGATCTCATCTTGAGCTATAAGCATATCGTCCTGTTTGACAAGATAATTATATATTTGCTGTCAACTTTAGAGTAAATATTAGACAAGAGTTTGTTGGTATAACATAAGGAGTAGTACCTTAACGTTAGAGAATATAGTTGGTTGGATGTAGTAACATATGGAACCCAATCTGTCACCTCCACATTCAAGGGTAGCATCACTTTCAATGCCAGATCTAATGTAGTTTAGGATCTTCTGAAATTGCTCCGAGTCGATCTAAAATTGCTCCGAGTCCACTTATTGTCCCATTCTTTAGTGTAAGTAACATTGGATCATCATAAAGGCCAATGAATCAGTCGAATCAATGGTACCTGACAAAGTAGTAAATCAGCAAGGGTACGCATTCCGTTGACAGCTATATATGTAGGAGGGGAAGACCAAAAGGGGGAGAAATGACCACCAGGTTGAAGCTCTCCAATGACTCCTGGTGACTCCCGAACTAAACTTTTCTTGGACCATTCATCAACCAATTCAGAAAACAAAGGGTAACTTACAGTAAAGAATGGGATTACATTGGTGTTTTTTTAATAATATTCACATGTTGTGACTACTGTTGTTCAATGGAGACGTGCTTCCTCTGTTGTAGTATATAATGTAACCAGCTGGTTCGCGTTGTAGATAACCTGCTATGCAAAAGTCTAGAAAGAAAAACCAAAATGTGTTACACGAGCAGGCAATGAATGAGTTGCTTGTTTCATTACCACAGTTCAATTCATTTCAGGTTTCTAAACACATGGACGTGATTTAAAGCTATAATGTTTAATTTAACTTCAAGATAAAGTTCAAATTTGGTTTTCCTCTTTTTTTTTTACCAAAAAAAGGTCATATTTGGAGCGTAATAGTACAACATTTGGATTGAAACAAAAACATGCCTGCATAGGTTGTCAATTACTCGAAACAAACATATCTATAAATTGATAATATTGGAAGTTCATTGGTTACCAATGCAAGACCCATCTATTCAGACCTATAAAGGGCCAATATAGTTAAGACCGGTAAGTAAAAGTTTCCTCATCATTTTCACCGATAACGTGTCTCCTCTCAGAATGCCCAAGAATTACCCATCTGCATCCGTTATCTATATCTTAAACAATCTACTGAAAAATTAACTTAATGAGCTAATTAACATGATTATTAACACTCAAAATTGAACGAACAAAATCAGGGATGACCAGACGAGGATCTTATAAGTTGCGGTCTTAATGGTACTTCGAGGTAATGCAAAACTGAAGTAAAATATGATCAATGCAATCGTTGCAATGAACATCAACTTTTAAGCTCACCAAAGAAGTATGTCCGTGACTGTAATATATGAAATATCATTAAGTCGATCGAGTAGTAACTGTTCACAGAATCCAAGCCTATGTCAAAGAAAATCAGATTGTTATGAATAGGATTTTTTTTTTTTTTTATTTATTATTTTTTTTTTTTGCAATATCCTCTTTTATGTCGCACAGAAGAAGCTGTATAAATATTTGCGACACCACTTTTTTCTTTGGCAAAATCCTATTATAACTTTACATCAAAACACTTCACCGAAATTGAGTATAAATCTATGCTTATCAAAATAGCAACAAAACCAAAGGCGACTATCTTGAATTCCACCTAATTCCTAAATCTGCATGAGATAACAAAACTTTATGATTCAAACAATGCGTCAATGTATAACAAACTTAACCCATAATTCATGTTACAACATCAATTATCCTATTGTCGCCTTCAGTATACAAAACGAAACAACATATTATACTTTGCTTGATCAATGATTATTTGATTCTGATTATTCATATCACAATAATCAGTTTTAGAACAAATATCCAAACAAACCCCTACATAACTCATAAAGATACCCTAAATCTAAAAAATTACATAACCCCACATCAAGAAAATAATCAAAGTTGTGCATAAAAATAATATAATTTACCACAAGTTAACACAAAAGTTATCAAAGGCATAACATCGAACACCTTTAGTGCAATTCAAAACTAACCTTTTATTCTCCGCTCACATGTTTCACTGATCCAAAGTCAGCGAGCATGAAGACACAACTATATAAAAGATTACATTAACTCAAAGCCTCTATAAAAAAAAATATTACCTTTGTTACGGAATACTTGTGTCCAAACAGTGATGATCGGTTTCATGATGATTCGATTTGTTGGTGATGATGATCGATGATCGATGATCTTTTATATAATTGCGTTGATTATGATAGACATGATTTATAATTTTCTGATAGCAATAGTATTTAGAAGTTTAGAAGGAATGTAACTCTCATACGTATGTTTAGGTTTTTGCCGAATAAAGAAATATTTAGAAGAAAAAAATCAGAATAAAAAAATTATAACTGAAAAAGGAATGAATTGATTTTTTTAAAATGAAAAAATTCCAATAGGGGTTTTATTTTATTATATAAAAGATTTTAATAATTATTTCAAAAAGGAAATTAGATTTAATAAAACGTATATAAGGAGATTTAGGTCTTGTTTTACTCCGTATGTGTTTTTGTAACTTAACGTTTGGAGTTTAGTTCTTGTCGATCTTTGAGGTTTAGGGTTTAAGAATCGACTAAAAAATATTCAAAACTAAAATTCGTTTGCCATGAAAACCAAACGCCAAGATCTCGATTCGCCAAAACTGGATGAAAGTTGCTACTTTTCAGATCTAACCGATGAACAACTGATGCCATGCATTATTCTGTAAAGTTGGCAAGTTTCGGTTTGTGCCGTGTAAGGTTTATCTTAGCTATAACGATGATGATGATGATGATGATGCAAAAGCTTCGTCCCCACGTAGTGTCCAGCACCTGACACGTTCGTTCAAGCCATATACATATGATCTTCCAAAAGGCACTGCCCACTGTAAGGTGGTGGGTAGCAAAAGCCATCAGCTGTTTGGGAGAATACAGGCAGCTGGTTTCTCTCTAGATCCGGCGTCACCTCCTTTTAATATATTCAACCATAAATTCAATGATCCCATAGTCGTCCACAAACTGGGATGCTTATCTCCTCACTGTATCTGTTATTGTTCAATTACATTCTCTACCTCTGTTAAGATTGCTGCGAGACTCCATGTTACCACTGAAAATATGCAGGTTGACATGAATACTATATATGATTATCATAATTATTTTAGAGGTGCACCCGAACGATACAATGAGGCGTTTGAAATTTGCAATGACTCTGCAGTTATAAGCTTCTCAGATTATTTTGCCAAGAGACCTAATGGAGGTTCGGGTTCTTGTACTTTGTAGAGATGGCTATTTAAAGCTGTATTACGTTGCATTAAAGTATGTAGTAGACGCAGCCCTGGAAGTAGTCTTTGTTGCAAATTCTGAGGGAACAAAAGTTGCTGGAAGAGTAATGGCTTATTATGGCAAAAAAATTGATTATGGCTGTTCTCCTGCTGAAGTAGACGATTTACAAGGCAATGCTCTTTGAAACCGAACAACCTGAGGTTAAGCCTGGCAAAATAAACCTGATGCAATCTGTGTTGTCTGTACCAGCCCAATTCTCCCTCATAATTGATGCAAACTTAAGTGACTCCACCTCTGGGGCTATAATTTTGTCCGGCGTTTAAGAATTCTTTGTGCCAGCTGATGGTGACATCAGGGTTGGTTGTATTAAGGGGAATGATTGCTCTTTAGCACTGACAGTGGACTGGAAGCTGCCACTGTTTGCCGAAGAAACAAATCTGGCTAAAAGATCCTACTATGCAGATCTAACCAAGAAACAAATGTGTAAAGATTGTAACTTTCAAAAGCCATTGGGCTGGTTGAATTAGTCAAACTGCCAATCTAGTAGTTCATGGACTATCTATTCTCTTTGGTCAAAATTACAAAAATTGAATTGTCATATTATTTTTGGCCCTTCCTTGTGCTAATCTACTTATTTGTTACTCCACAGATTTTCTGAAAGAAGCTCAGTAACAAATGTAAGTCTATAATTAACTTACACATTATCATGCTCATAGCTATATTTGTAGCTGTACGTCTTTTGTTGTCACAACTCACACGTGAACTATAGATTTAGAAGATATAAAGCAAACTAGATGATATGTTAACAGTTAAGAATAACGGTTTTGTATTGTAATACATTACAGGTAGAAGATGGTAGATGGAGCCTTCAAAAAGAAATTTCCTTGGGATTTGGCTGGTTTCTGAAGAGCAATTTCCCTCGTAAACAAGGTTGACTGGCTGTTAGTATTTCTACCGGTACCATATATAGCGGATGATTGTGATTACTTATGGTATATATGTTCTTTCTCATACATATTTCTTCTGAATGATATGAGTACTAACTCAGTAATTTACGTACATTTGGTAATAGCACCAGTGACTTTAACATATGGCCTGAAATAAGAAGCTTTGCTTCCCGCCAAGGACCAAAAAGTGCTGCACTGGTAATTTTTCTTTGTGATTGAAATCTCGTGGATTTTGAAAAATATATTGCTCCGTTTTTTTACTCTTTTTTTTAAATAGAACGCCATGGATTCAATAGTTTTTTTTCCCAGAAGCTGCTGGCATGCTAGAAAGATGCGTCGTAGGTGGTCCTGGTTTTCTGAAGTTTAAGTTATCTAGGACATGGATAGCTAAGGTATTTTGTTTTCCAAGTGTTTTAAAACTCACATTACAATTCTGACCTAAATTCTTGTTCACTTTAATACCTGTCACTTTTTTTTCGTTGCAGAGTATTTTTAAGATGCTAGAGCATGGTATAACAAGCACATTGGCACCAAAACTCCCTATGAAAAAAGCAATTATAGACTTTTTGCCACGAGATATAGCCAAGGAACATATGGATCATTTACAATCCACTATTATTGGAGAAACATTAGCTCGTGTGCTTGAGATTGCTGGAGTTGACGTGCGCCGAAGATTCCAGTATGGGGATTATCTTGACAATAAGGTACATGTGATTGGTCTTGCTGTTTGAATGTTTGTTAAATTAAATCGTATTATACCTGCATCTAACATGATTTACGAAGCTTTTTTTTAGCCTGTTATTATTCTAGAGTCTAAACTTGCATCAAAGGTTTATTGTATGTATTTGTTTCACACACACACACACACACACATCTATATACACACATCCATACACTAAACGTGTTATTTATACAGCCAAAAATGATGATGACCGAGTTCCTAGTCGATAGGTTCCTTGATGGGAGAGTAAACGATGAAGCTATTGGAGCACTTGAGGTGAGCACAATTTCGTTAAAGTAAAATCACACGTGGTACTGAAAACCTCTATATTTATCTGAAAAGTCTTGCTGGAAATTAAGTGCAACAATACCTGTTGCATACTGAGTTTTAGTTATTAATATTTATCTGTCATTTTCTCTCAACTGGTTCACTGATAGGTGTTGTAAGAGGAATCGAAGAAGAGGTTTGATGAAGATGCTGAATTCAGAGAGAGAACCCAGCCTGTGCAAGTCAGTCTATAATTTAAAAATTCTTTTCCGAGTTGGTTGGTCTTCTTAATTATTCTTATATACCTAAAATAATGAATTTTGGAATAGGATTAGGATGAAAATCACAAAATTGCATGGGAGCGAATCTGTAAGACAAGCCGAGAACGTTACAAAAAAGTATATCAGCGTCTGGGACTCCGCGTGAAAGAAGAGGTGTCATGTTTTTCCACATTTTGATATTAAATAGGAATATACCTCTTATATTTGCAGTTTATGAGTTTAATTCCACTAATTTTCAGGGTAAAATACTTCACGAAAGTTACCTCTTGTGGATTTCTCAGCTTTGTGGTTAGTTTACTTGCAAATACATGCTAATTTTATCAAACATATATGAGTTGGCTAGCAATACATTTTTTTCTTGTGAAAAGGCTGTGAACCTTTACTGTTTTACTGAACCAGAAATTTAATAACCGCTGATTTTTTTTTTCATGTTTTTCGGGTTCTACATGCGTTCTAAAATGATTCATATCCAAATGATAAAAAAATAAAATAAAAAAACAACCAAATTTGATTCAGACTTCAGTGCCACTTACGCAAATGCAGTATCCAGGTTCAGACACGAGACATTTAAAAAAAAAACAAACAAGGTCTCTACCTTGAAGAAATGTTTTATGTAAAACATCTCATAAAAAACTTATTCAAGGTTACAATTGATCTTATTTGTTCTTTTTATCTCTATTTCGAATCGGGTTCGTATCAATTGGTATTATTTGTAATTTTGTGGCTGCATATGAAATAGAAAGGCAGACCAGATAGCCCATGTGGCTGATATTTTGTAATTTTGAATTGGTTGTATTAATGCGATAAACATAAAGTTGAAGAGTTTATCTACACCTCTGGATTTGTATTATTTGTAATTTTGTGGCTGCATACGTAGGCATGCGCTTGAAATACAAAAAGCAGACCGGATAGTCCATATCGCTGATGTAGGGCAACGAGACAAAATTGAAATGTGCATCACTGTAAGTAACTATTATACACCATAAATGATAACATCTTCAAAAATAGATCAAGAAATTGAAATGAATACTAATTTTGTTCAACCTCCTCCTCCTCCAGGCTGCTGAAAGTGTAGGATGGACCGTAACTAACCATTGTCATGACATTAAGTCATGTCGGATTTGGTCTTCTTCAAGTCAAAGATGTGAAGGGATCAGGTCTGGTTCAATTGCTTGACGAAGCTAAAAGTCGCTGCAAAGCGCTCCTTGGGAAAGGTATACCAAATATATTTCACATTGGCTTTCAACCCATTTGACCTATTTCAGTTTTAGTTAATTAACTTTCTAATCACAAATCAATCCGTTAATAGGTTAATTGGTCGATTCTATAATCCCTACACTTGCATTATTTTTCTTAGCAGACAAGAAGCTTGAGCATACTGCTGAAGCACTCGGATATGGTGCTGTCAAGTAAGATTCTCACGCATTATCTATTACGACATACTTATGCTATCAATACTAATAATATGAGTAAGTGGTAACTTTTAATTTGTAGGAACTTGCTGTAATAGAATTTCTATTTCCAAAAAGAGGTGTAGATAAACTTTACAGTTTTATTTTTATCTAATTAACAACAATTATGGGCTATTGCCTAGCTTTGTTTTGCAACGCAAGATACCTTACTTTATTGTCAAGTTTCGTGCTTATTCATATATTAGGCTTGTTTTCTTAACAGGTATGAAGTCTTGAAGAACAACAGATTGACTGATTATACATTCAGTTTTGATGATATGCTTAAGAAAACGGTATTCTTATGATGTTCTTTCGTTTCTAACGATGCTATGCAATTATATATTATATTTTCTTATTCATTTAAAATTTTTACATCCGATCTTGTTACTTATTTGCTTACATATATTCATTGATAAATAGGGTAATACTGTGGTATATCTACAGCATACACTTGCTCGAATTTGTTTAGATATCAGGAGGTCTAACTAAAAGCCTTTTGGAGTTTATGGTAAGAATTCCATATGTCAAGATCTACTTGGTCCTGTTATTATTATTTTAAGATGTTTCTTGTTTGAATAAGATTCTATCTACCTTATCTAATAAAATAGAGTTTTGTACAACTCTATAAAGCAGCCCTGTATTTAATTCGCTTATGTGTCTTGAAGGATAGCATATAGATATTTTAGCAAAGTACATATTCTCTAATGCACTCCTTGATAAAGCTTCTTCTATAAGCATCAGCTTCACATCCGTAAATCATTTTTTATTTTGCGCAATATTACACCCTATTTTTGTTAAGCTTTAACAACACCTATGGCTTCCCTTCTGCAATATGCGCTTCAAAATCAAAAGAAAATGAGTTTCAAATCAGTTTCATAATCACCGATTGAAAAGAACACAAAAAACAGTTTTGATTTGATTCAACCTTCTACACACAAGGTACCTTTTATTTAGTTTGATTGTTGACAATTATTAGTTCGATTCACTTGGTTGTTATAATTGGTTTGATTGTTAAAGTTGATACATGGAAGCTAATGTTATTTTTTTGTTCGATTGTTATATTTGGTTGTTTGATTTTCTTTTATTCGAAAGTTTATATATCGAACCAACAAATATGATTTTTTGTTCAATTGTTATAATTGATTCACTTGATTTTTTTTAATTGGTTGTTAAAGTGTTCTCATAATTGGTAGTAATATGGATATATTTTTTAACTTAATTGTAAAAAACTACTATCTACAGTTTTGTACACCATCTGTTTGATGAAAGTCATGCAAAACCACATTACCCTCAAATTCATTTATTGTCTTTAAAACTTACCTTTAAAATTGAATGCGGGTGTATATGAAATGATTTACTGATTTTGCGTGCGAGAGACATTTGTTGACTTACCATGAATTTCGAAGGAGTTAGCATTGTAGAGTTCCTTATTTGTTCTTCTAAATGTATGAACTTAGCATTCTGTCAAGTGACAATAGGATAATCACAACTAACATTTTCTTTCATTCCATTTTCAACTTCCGCAATCAAAGTGGTTATCTCTCACAATTCAAGTTGAAGGTATGTAAATCTTAACCCCTTAAATGTTTTTATTTAGATCAACTTTCAACAATCTATCTAATTGTTATGTATATGATAATCAATTGATATAGATTTTTAGCGCACACCAAGTGTTTGATGAAACGCCCCATTCGCAAATTGTTTTTAAATTTTACCAGGTTGTTAATTTTTATTACCATGGCATCAAAGTGTGTAACACGATTATCTTATAACAAGTCGCCAAGTAAAGCAATCAATATTAAACGCGTAATAAAATTCAACAAACTTAGGGAGAGTTAAATGGTTTGAAGCTTGAAAAGTATAAGTATTAGATTGATCTGGAACAATAGGCATTTACCTTTGATTCATATATATGATTCATTTGGTTTAAAGTACAATAACCATTTTGACATCTATGCTTATTAAACTATTTTCGCTTTTTTTTTCCCTTTAATTATGTTTTGTAATACTGGGCGGGAACAAGCAAGAACTGTAAACTGTGATGTTTATAGTCAACCTTAGAATACTCATTATAATAAGATCTTATAAACTGTGACTCAAGAAATTGATGAGAGTGAGAAATTTTTAGCGATGTCTTAATTTATATACAGTCAAGAAATTGATGTGCAAGGGATTTTCTGATCTTATAGGCTGTTAATATGAAAATGATATCATTTGCAAATGAAAAAAATTTAAACGATGTATATATATTAGATTGTCATAGATTTGTTCATGTAGTAACACATAGCATGTATACTAAGACATCTCCTTCTAGAGGTAACATTAAATACTTTTTTTTTCATTGAAATTAATAATTATATTGTTTCCTCTTCCTTTTTTGGTTATTAAACTTAAGTTAAGTCATAATAATTTTCATGGATATATTTCAAAGTCTGAGTGCAATCCTCATTTCAGGCCACTTTTGACATAGTGATTTTCCTGTTGCAATATTGCAAAGAAAAAGTTAGTCATCGGGTTCATTCGAAGGTATGTTATTTTTATAGAAAAAGTTATTCACCGTGTTCATTTGTTTATTTTAACTGAAAAGTTATTCATTGATTGAGGACCTGTTCCAAACTCTTTTAAAGGTATGTTACTCTTGCTTGGTTGTTACTTCAGTTTTGATGACCACACCAGGAATTTGAAAATTGGGTGAATGTATGTCCATTTGAAGCAATGTTAATTACATCAATTTTTAATTAGAAATCGGGTGGGTGAAAGTTATGTAATATGTATGATATTTGAGCTATTCTTTGATCTGATTTTATGTATCTATGTTCTAGGAAGATGTTGTCAAGCCATTGTTGGAGGTTATAAGAACCGACCCTACTTCATGATTGCACTTATTGCATAAAAGATTACTCCATTGGCTTTTTTATGTGTAGGCATAAAGAACTACTTTTTTCATTCTCTTGGCAGGTTAAGTGTTTTAATGTTCCTCTACAACCTCCTGAAATAGGGGGCGTTAAAAGAGTTATGAAAGAGAAGGTGCCCGAAGGGGTCAATGAGCATATGGGCTTACCCTAACATGATTTCTTTTTCTTCATGCTCTTTTTATCGAAAAAGGTTGCCTTGAGACAACGTGGACCGTCTTGCGTAAGTTTGGTTACAGTGATGAACACCAAAGGAAAATATTCCTGACCAGGTTATCCTTCCATCGACTTGAAATTAAATCTTCATTTATATTCATTTTTTTTTTTTTTAGTTTTTTTGCCTTTTGTAGCTACTTGATATTCACATGGTCTATAGGAACTTTTTGTTGATGATTTTACACTTTAGAGAACTTTAAAATAGCCCCTACCCTTATTGGGCGTAACTTTTGCAACTTTCAGACTTAAGAAAACATAGACTAATAATGTTTCCATTAGGGATTTGTAGCCCGTATGCATGAATAGTTTTTAGATTTGAGTGACGACTTGGTATATAATTTCGTTGACACTTCTGTGCAAGTGCCTAAATCTGGATATTTTAGGACGTCCAATCCCTACAGTAGAAGGAGATTCTGCACTTTAAGCTCTGTCCGGGCGCCTTCTTTATAAGTAAGATGTTGTGACTTGTGGGATAAGCTAGGATTATTTAATAGTCTTCATCAACTTAACCAAGAAAGTGTGTTGTTTTGAGTTGTCATT
This sequence comes from Artemisia argyi, assembly GCA_030686995.1. Lineage (NCBI taxonomy): Eukaryota > Viridiplantae > Streptophyta > Magnoliopsida > Asterales > Asteraceae > Artemisia > Artemisia argyi. The sequence goes on along the minus strand of CM060683.1, from coordinate 193,118,278 downwards.
TAGGTAGTAAGAGAATCCTAATGGTGCGAATAATTGAAAACGGGTCATATGCAATTTGGTTCCTAAATACTATTTGACAATGCTAAATCTGAACTGAATGTGGAAGCGCCTAAAGTGGTGCCTTATATCAAAATTAATCCCATAAAGCTTTGGTTCCATTAATTCAGTCACCTATTACTTGTATTAGATTGTAAGCTATCAAGGTTGTCTGTCAAGCTAAAACCGACAATGGAGAAGGATAAGCAAAACAACCCAATCAATGTCGTTATATGAGAATTCCCACCTAACGCCGTTTATTGTTTCCCATTTACTTGCTATAGTTAGCTACTAATTAAAACAATGCTAAACGGTTATCCCTAATACTTTATTGCAGTATGTGAGTATGCTTATACAGCTGCTCAAAATGTAGATCCAAATAGTTAAGGTAAATGAAATGTTTGCTTAACATGTTTGTATGTTTTCTCAACTAATTATGCTACTAATTATAACGTGTAAACAATGCTAAACAATTATTTTTATTTATTTATTTATTTATTATTTTTTTTAAAACTAATTATGAATGACATGTTTGTTCTTTTGTCTAACCATTATTTTGGCAGAAAAATTAGCGAAGAAGGATGGTGCATATTTTGACCAAAGTCAAGACATAACCCGCTACTAAGAGTGTTGATGTTCTTGACTTTCTACGCACTGTATTTTTGGATTTTAGGTTTGAGATTAGAGGGTTATAAAACTGGTCCAATGGGTCAAGGGCCTCTCAAAATGCATTCAAACGTATACTTCCTAAATTTTTAAGGTTATTATTTTTTGAGTATAACTTTTGTAAGCATATTCAATATAGTAAATTAGTAACTATCTGCAAGATTTAGAAAATGAACAAAACGGTTATCGGTAGGTCAACTCAAACTGATTTGTCTGTTTTGACATGTAGTTAAAAGTTACATACATTAACTATTCCAAAGATTTTTATTTTTTAACATAGGTTGTGTAGGGAGTTCTTGCTGACATTTTGGAACCAATTATGGGGAAGGGACTAATTCCTACCGACTTAGAAGCTTGGAAGCAAAGGAGAAAGAGGTAGCATGTTTTGAAGATTCAATCCATAATATTCCCTCCACAATTGAAAAATTAAGATGGCCACTGTTGCACCATATAAGTTTGAATTATGCTGAACTACCAAGCATATCTTTAAGTGTGTAAGTGTGTCTTATGTTGCATATTTTTTGTTTCTTTTATATTGTCTTCTTGGAATAATTACTTTTTGTTTATTTGCAAACTTGAATTTGCTTTTAACCATTAAAATGGTCCCATCTACAAGTCATACTTAAACAAAAATACCAAACTCAGGATGCGTTTGGTTAATGGTTTTTGAAGTAGGTCCAAAGGCTCAAAGTAAAAATCACATGTTTGGTTTATTTTGGTGGCCCTTAAGATTTTCGTGGCCAATATATTACAATTTTTTTTGTATCTTTCTTACTTACATGTGGGCCACAAATTTACCTCAACCACTTGATCTATTTTTGTCATTTTTTTTATATTGATAAATATAATTTCAAATCTTATACTACGTATAAATTTATAAAATAAACAATAATTAAATTTATTATATATTTATTTTATTATTTTTCTCAAAATCCAAACTCAAATCCAAATTCAAATCCAAATCTAAATCTTAATCCTAAACCCATCTACAAACCAAACGGGCCCTCAATGTATTGAATTTGTCGCAACTAATTAAAGACTACCATATTTGATTGTGATTTGTGATGATGTTATCAACAACAAACGTTTTCGACAAACAAGTCTTATAAGGTCTACGATAAAATGTTAAAACAGTAGTACATATATCGAAATAAAATGTTTATTTATTTATTTACTATGTATATGATGTTATCAATAATAACTTAAATGTTTAACTTATATTTCACATATAAAAGTGTAAAAGGCAATCACATGAACTCTTCAAGTTATCGACAAGTTGGCTGCATCATTTCACGTTTTAAGAGTAAATAACGACAAGTTAGCTGAGTTACTTTGCGTTTTAAAAGTAAATAAAAACCGGACAACGCGAGACATGAAAGTTTCTTTTTTTAATGATTATTATAACGCCAAGTTGTTTACATTTTCATTACCCGATAACTTTTTTTTTTCTTTTTTTTTACCTATTACTTTATTTGTGATTAGTTTTTTTTTTCTTCTCTATACACATAACATGTTCGTAAGTTCTTTTTAAGATACTCGTGATTTTACCGGTTTATAAGCTATTCTATGGTGGTCCGTTTCATAGTAACAGTTACAAAAGTCATCAGATATGTGTCCGTTTGTTTGCTATGACAATAAGCAAGAGTCAAGTTCAATCACTTTTAAAAGTTGATTTGTATTTGCCACATTCAGTTTTCACACATGGAGAATTATACGTTGTCATTTACACGTCAAAACAAAGAGGTATGAAGTTTGTCATTTGTGATGAAGATGGTAATATCTCGAAAAGTACTAGAAATATTGTCTACAAAGAAGTACTACAAGGTAAATTTTCAATCTTCAACAGGTATGTACAACTATATAAATGACATGTTTTTATACTATTTTTTAAGCTTTACATAAACTCTTATCAACATTTTTTTTTCATATTTTCTTTTTCACGAAATGAACATGGATTACTTAAGTGTATGATATTTACTGCATAGTTTTGCACTTCAAGACTATTCACCGGTTGCAGAAGACATGCATCTTTGTTTTCTTAATAGTTACAAACCAAATTGTTTATCGTATCACTGACATATTACTTATTATTCTCTTCAAAAAATAATGAAACCTATTTACGTTCGTTTTTGTTTATTTATTTATTCACACACGTTCATCCTTTATGTTTCATCATTACGTACTTTATACTTTATGTTTGCTTATCCAAATGTGATTTTTTTCTAATCTCTAACTTTATAATATGGAATGTCATTCATTATTTTTTTTAACGTTTCTTTAAAATACCCGTGAATTTCACGGGTCTTTTAGCTAGTATGTATATATAACATAATATATATGTTTATTTTAATTGTTTGCAACAGGAAAATACCTCGACATTGGAGGACGGTTTAACATTGAAGGACGATAGAGAACGTAAGTTGGGATTACATTTACTCCGGTTTACTGATGTAAGATAATGATTGGTTAAATTTTCCGTCCGCTCTAGCCTTTTCAAAATATATTATTAATACATTTGAAATCTTTACATTCCAACTCAACAATTGTTATAAAGATGTCGAACTGTTTACATGCCATCTTAATGTTAAATTGTTAATTAACAGAATATCAAAGTTTGTCAAATCATGTTTTAAATGAACAGGCAAAACTTTCTTTCCTAGGTTTCATTTTTAATTAGTTTCCCCAAACATGATACATTTATATATAATGCTTAGTGGTTCAAGAAGTTGTGAACTTGTATATCGACTCTTATTTCGGACTAATATACAGATTATGTATAACATGGGTATTTTAAGCCTGAAAATTGGATCGGGTCATATTAGATCATATCTCATACTACTTTCACATTCTCACAATTTCATATCATTTTGCACCCTTGACTTTATATAGTTTTCTACATTGTTCCTTCATAAGTACCCTAAATAGCTGAATATGATTATGTAGAGTATATTATTCTATTATTAATCTAACTTTCCTTTTTAGGTTCTCGGAGAGGTTTGCAGACTTCTGGCACCACATATCATGTGTGATTACCTTTTTGTTTTATGCAAAAAGTTTAACAGATTATACTCTGAAAGCTGGCAGGTATATAAACTTACATATGAGTTGTTTCTCATATAATATTGAATTTACATTTGCGATGATTTTATTAGGATTTAATGTAACTTTGAAAGTTTTGGCAGAAGGTTCAGTCTGGTGAGGATAGCAAAATGTTGTTGTGAGAGGCAACCAGAGTGGTAATTGAGTTGTGCTTTTATTTTTTGGGGATCACTCCTATATACAAAAAATTCTGATCTTAAAATTTTCTTTTTTCTTGATTATTAAGTGATCATTTGGGAAACTTATTCTAGCTAGTAGATTTTGATTGTAACCCAGATTTATGATTGTAGCACGCCATTTTTATGAGTTAACTATTATTAGTAAATCAAGTGGCCCTTATCCTTATTTTCTTTTATAAACACTTGCAATCTGATAGTGCAAGTTAGCAATTAAAATTGAAATGTTGGTTATTCTGCTGTAATCGCGGCAGACTTGGCTGCATGCTTTTACAGCCAAGTTATCCCCATGTATAAAAACTTGAGAGCCAAAAATATTAAATCAGTCATTTTTCAACCGAAAAATAGAAGAATATAACTAATAGAACATCTTTAAGATCGGCAACGTTTCTAATGATGGAAACATCAATATACACGTGATATAAAAATCAAGATTCTTGAAGGAGTGAGATGGTCTAGCTTAGAATCTCCTTGTCTTAAATTACACACATAGTATTAGAATTTGAACTCCTTAAAAATTGTAAACTCAAAATCAAAGGAAAACAAGTAATGAAAGTACAACAAATCTATTTGTTTCATACCAAGTTTCTTAATGTAGAAGTGTGTGTGCTTTATATGAACAAAGCAATAACAATGATACATAATATTTATAGCATTCTTTAGTATATGTTGGTCCTGGTATTGGTTAAGACATGAATATGTTTACACGAGTTTCACTTAACTAATAACACTATTCGTACTTTCAGCATATATAATTCTTATTAGAAATGAATTAAAGAATTATAAAGGGATAGTTGCGTAATACAATCCAATTGAATTACAAATGAAACTCTCCTAAACTTAAACTAAAACATAATAGAAGTTTATGTTTAAGAGAGTTTCATTTGTCATTCCACAACTATCCCTCAAATTTTTTTGATCCATTTCTAATAAAAATTATATACATTGAAAAGTACGAATGATGTTACTAGTTGTCAAATATGTCTTGTGTAAACATGTTCATGTCTTAACCAAATATCAGGATCAACAAGTGATATCAAGAGCGGGTGGGTTAATTACAATAATCCAGATATTTTTTTGACTACTAATAACTTTCAAGAATCCCCCCAAAATCTTATCAACAAAACCTCTACACATAAATTTTCTCACCAAAAAGCTCCATAAACAAAAAACTAAAAACCTTCTCACAAAATCCTTAAAAACTAAAATAAAAACTTACACCAAATCCTCCATAAAAATGAAAATCCTTAAAAACAATCACCTCAAAAAATCTATGATGTCTTCTTATCTTGACGCACACACCAAAAAAAAATCTATGTTAGGGTCGTACCAAAAGTAACATCCACTTCTTCTACTGAGCAAGTCGTACAATATGTATCGACCAAGACGTACAATATGTATCAACCACTCTTTTGACGATACAATAGTTTGATGGAATTTCATAGTTTAATTTTGTACGAGTAAAACATCATCTTTTAGTTAAAACATGATCAACCAAGTTGTAGTACGTTTACACAGTAGAAACTTGTATGAAACATTCAAAATAACACTTGTTAGAACTAACGTTTAAATGGTAGGAAACACCAATAAATTAAACAATTAGATAAAAATGAATACGACTTCTCATTCATAATGATCTTTCCGCTATTGAGCAAATGATATCTCCTGTGCATGGGGTCCTTCATATAAAAATGTGTCCCAAAAATGATACTATTGAACTCCAATCATCAATGAAACTCTAAACAAAGTTTGTTATAGTACCAAAGCTGAAAAAATAAAGATACGAGACATATGAAGAAGAATGTGTTCGACCAGAGAGCCATACTCATAGTTGCTTTAATTTATTTAAACTGAAACAATTTATACAAAGACATATGGATACATGTAACAACACAACAAAACACCTAACTAAATCAGGAAAAAATAAAATGATTCAAAAGTGAACAATAAAACGCTTATATATATTGAGTACCCTTTGGACAAAGATATATGATCATTTACAGGTTAATCATTGGATTTTTTATGAAGCGGTTGCGTCCAAGCTCCCATAATATGAACACATAATATGATATTTTCTTTTACAACACTAAAATTAGAGATGAGCCTGCTTTGAAACATCGCCATTCAAAGGCAAATAAAGAACAAGTCTAGGAATGATATTTATTGGTTGGTAGAAGAATGGTTATTACGATACTTATATAGGCGGAGTAACAAAACACTGCCAGCAAAAGTATTAATTCTCAAAAATGATGCATGAATCATTATTCGAAGGAAAGATAATGTGATAACTGGCAAATTAGGGAGCCATTTTGAAAACCCGCATTACGTAAAAGTTCGTTTATAAATTTATATTTAAAATTTTATTCGTAACGAACTTGTAAAACCTATATGGTGGTTGATTATATTTAATATTTTTATGGAATCAATTTGGATTATCGATGTGATGAGAATTTATTTCGAGATTTTTATTGGCACTACGTTAACTCCGGCACTAGGATAACCTAACTAAAATTTTATGTCTTGAGTTTACGGACTCGACTATATATATTTATTTATGAAACGTCTCGTGAGATATTAAATGTTTTGAAACGGGTTACGGGTTTTGGTCCGTGTATTTTACACATAGCCACCTTACCCTTACATGTTAATAATACTTTTATTATTATCATTATTAGTAGTATTATTATTGTTATATACAAAGAAAGAAGAGAGAAAAAAAAAAGAAAAAAAGAAGTAAAACTACAAATCGTCCTTGTGTTCCTGGACACACCACACTCCAACACAACATTTATCAACATCATCTTTCATCTCTCTCTCTCTCTCCCTCATTTTAAACCATCGCCACCGCCACCTTAAACCATCACCACAGTCACCACCGCCACTCCTACTCACAAAATAATACCACCATCTTAACCACCTCATCCCGATTTATCTTTTGGTATACATCACGCGCTCTAAAACCTTCTCTAACACCACAAAATAATTATCACCGCCACTATAACATCACTTTTCATCTATTTCTTTTTGGGTTTTTGAAGAAATACATCCTTGAAGTCGTTTTGAAGGTGAGTGACCACGAGTTTCAACTCGTGGGTCTAGATGTGTTATCCAAATTCGTGGGTACATGATTTTCTTTAATGGGTTTTTGTTAAAACATGTATAAAACTTAGTTTGGTATCCGGGTTTTGGTGTTTGGTTGTTATTTCTTGCATGGTCGACCCCTAAGCCGAGGGCTCCACCCTCGATTTGTATTATTCCGGGTTTGATTTGATGTTGATGATATATATTATCCGGGTATTTGATTTTGAGGAAATGATTTCTGAACGAGTTGATATTGTTAGGTCGTGCCGAGTCCGTAGTTGCCGTCTTTCGAGTTACTATACGTCTTACTTCTACCGATTTCTTATTGTTGCTTTCTGGACTTGAGGTGAGTCATAGCCCCACTTTTTACTCTTGAACTATGTTTTCAATACTTGGGGTGAGAAACGTGCAAATTATTTTATGTGGACTATTATCGCTTTTATATTCTTTCTAAAACTTGCTATGCGTATGGACTAGGATGTATTGTCAACTTTAGTCACATATTTTCGTGTGTACTATTCAAGGTTGGCTTATTTGGATATTGGTGGATTGCCAACTTTAGTCACATATTTTTGTGTGTACTATTCAAGGTTGGCTTATTTGGATATTGGTGGATTGTCAACTTTAGTCACATATTTTTGTGTGTACTATTCAAGGTTGGCATATTTGGATATTGGTGGATTGTCAACTTTAGTCACATATTTTTGTGTGTACTATTCAAGGTTGGCTTATTTGGATATTGGTGGATTGTCAACTTTAGTCACATAGTTTCGTGTGTACTATTCAAGGTTGGCTTATTTAGATACTATAGTGTGCACCTATAGGTTATTAATACTTCAGAGGTTATCCGAGTATTTATGATATTGCGGGGGTTACCCGAATATCTATGTTGGAGCGGAGGGTATCCGCAGGTTTTTAGTGAATCCTTAGTCTAGCTAGCAAGCGTTTTGCGTATATGTCCACTATATTGATTATGAATTTAAACCTATGATCTCACCAGCGAAAGCTGACTTTTAGCACGTTTTCTCAGGTAATTAAGTGATGATTTGGATGCATGGATTGGAAGGCTCGGCTATGGCACCTGGTTATGGATCTATTTTTCTAAAACTCTGATATTTAATTATGGACCTACGTTTATTTCTTTTGGGCCTGACTCTGAATGAATGTTGGGATAAATGTAAACTTTAAAACCCCGTTTTTGGTTGTGTTTTTTCTTATGTTTACTTTATCTCGTTCTTTTATGTCTTGTGTCGGATACCAATCCCCGTAGCACCCTGAAAGCTTGTTGAGTCTTCCGCTGTACCAAATTTTGGGGGTGTTACAGATTGGTATCAGAGCCAAGGTTATAGAGAACTAGGTAAATAAACACCTAAACTATAACCAATTTTTATAGAAAACGATCCTTGACCATTGCCCGCCAGCCCGCCAAACCGAAGCATCTTCGATTATTTTGAGGTATTATGAGATAATGATTGAAATGAGATTTTTGAGATGACTTGAGAATATGGGATATATTGATTTAGTGATAAGATGACGTTTCGAGGAATTATATGGTTTAATTGTTTTATAAATGTTTTAGTAATGCGGTATTTGAAATTCTTTATTAAGACTATATGATTGAAATTATATGAGGATTTTTGATACGGTATTTTGAGTTCGCGATTTAGTTATTTTGAAACACTTACACCTACCCTACGCCGTTGTCACCAACCATGACCTCCTATTCGCACGTTCGATGTTATTGAGGATGTTTATGCTGGCACGCGTCGCCCAGCACAGATCACTATGGCCCCTGATGACCTATACGTGATGGTCATGCGTTCAGCCACTACTTTATCGTCCCATTGTCGCCCTAAGTCACCGACTTTATCGCCTCGTGGTTCACCTGTTCGGAGACGAAGATTGATGGAGTACCCCTCCGATGAGGAGTATGAGAGTGAGCAGGAGAATGATGACCCTCAGGATGATGGGGAGGATGATGATCCTCAGGAGGAGAAGATGCATGTTGATGATGTTTTGCCAGCACGTCCAGCTCATGCTGAGGAGCCCGATTCTCCGATACATCCGTTAGAGCCGGTTTCACCTGATCACCCATTTTTGTTTGATTCACCACCTGGTAGTCCCATGGCATCGGACGCGCCATCTGAGATATCTGCTGAGCATGCAGAGTTGGGTGAGACTGGTAGGATGTGGACTCGGATTACTGCACAGGGCGAGAGGATCTCACAGATGGCTGATCGACTTGAGATGGTTATTGCTGAGTTTATTGCTGAGTTAAGAGTTGATTTGATTACTATCGTGGGCAGGACGACAGCGATTAGGAGAGGTATGATGGAGATACATGAGCAGATAGAGAGTCTGCAAAGAGGTTTCATCACGGCTCGCGAGGCAGATCGCAAGCTGTGGCAGAGAAACACAGAGTTGGAGAAGGAGGTAGCAGACCTCAAGAGAGATAGTGATACTCACAGTTTCGAGTTGGGATCGTTATGGCGAGAGTTGGATGGTTTGAGATCGGAGTTGAGAAGTCTACGCCAGCATCGTGGCTAGATCGATTTGGATTTGTGTTGTTGTTGTGTTGCTTCCTAAGCCAGGGAGTACTTGGTTAGGAGAGCTGGTTATCCTATCTCTTAAGTCATGTTATTTGGATTGTATGTTCGTCTCGTATGGAATGATTAGTATTTATTATGTCTTTTGGTATTTTGGAACGAAGTATCGATCGCTACTTGTATGGACGATGGTGATTTCGTATGATATTCTATGGTTTTTGGCGTACATGGAGAATTGTGTTCCTATTTGCGTGGTTGATATTGTGTTGGTATTATATTAATGGCTGTACGACGAAACCCTGTCAGAGCTACCCGAACTGGTACGGCCGCGACTACCCCTGGTCGCCGAGGACGCCGTCCTACTCGAAATGTTGAAACCCCTACTCCTGATAACCAGGACACTACCAACCGCAACAATAGGAATCAAAATGTTGATGTTCAGGGAGATAATGATCATGTTCCACCTAATGCACCTACTGTGGATCAAGCAATGATCAATCAACTTATGGAGCAACGAGTTGCTGAGCTACTAGCTGAGTCAAATCATTCCAACAATTCTGCTGGAACTTTTCCACCTGTTCGTGCTAATGGATGTAACTAAAAGGAATTTCGAATTTGTGGACCCATTGAGTTTGGAGGAACTGAAGGAGTGGTCTACTTGGTCAGGTGGATAGAGAAAACTGAGTTAGTATTCAATGTCAGCAATTGTACGGAGAATGCGAAGGAATGAGGTTAAGAAGCTGGAGATTGAGTTATGGAATCACAAAGTGAAGGATACTAATATGGCGACTTACAATCGTCGTTACCAGGAGTTGGCCTTGCTTTGCCCAGATATGGTTAGAACTGAGACTCAAAAGATTGAGCGGTATACCGATGGGTTGCCTGTGGCTACAAGGAATGATGTGATTGCTGCTAGACCTGCAAATATCCATGAGGCCATCACAATCGCTCAACAATTAATGGATTCGTTGGAATTGGAAGGAGCTGATAAGGATAAGAATGGAAAGAGAAAGAGAGACCATCACTCCAAAGGTATGGATCACCGAAACAAGCGACAAGCTGTTGCTAAGGCTTATGCTCTTGGAAATGGAGATAAAAGGAACCAAAATGGTGATGCACCCAAGTGTGGTCGTTGCCACCAGAATCATTCTGGATGGTGTAATGTAATATGTCAGAACTGCTCAAGGAAAGGACACACATCTAAGGATTGTAGGGCTCGACCTCTTGCTCTGGTTCAAGCTACTCCTGAAGTGAGAAGTAAGGCGGATGTTACTTGTTTTGGGTGTGGAAAGAAAGGACATTATAGGAATGAGTGTAGGGAATTATGGAACCGAGGAAATCAAGGATCGGGTGGTAATGGGTACAATCATAGAAACCGTGGAGCTGGAGGAAACCATGGACGACAAGATAATGGGGACCAACGTGTGGAAGCTGGAGCTGCTCATGGGAGAGTGTATGCACTTGGGAACGAGAGAGGAGAAGATCCAAACGTCGTTACTGGTACGTTCCTTCTCAATAGTCGTTATGCTTCCATACTATTTGATACTGGTGCCGATAGAAGTTTTGTGTCCACTACGTTTGCACCATTACTAGAGAAACCTCCGATGGCCTTAGGAATTGGGTATGATGTAGAGTTAGCTAATGGAAACATAGAAAGGATTAAGACTATCATTCGCGGTTGCACGTTAAATTTCTTGAATCACCCTTTCAACATAGATCTTCTACCCGTCACGTTAGGAAGTTTCGATGTCATCATTGGTATGGATTGGTTGTCGAAGTATCGTGCTCACATACTTTGCGATAAGAAGATCGTGCGTGTGCCTTACGGAAAGGAAATTCTAAATATACAAGGAGATCGAAAAGGTTCGAGGAGCCCATCCCGATTAGCGGTCATTTCTTGCACTAAGTTACCGAAACTAATGGAAAAAGGATGTTGCCTTTTCTTAGCTCAAATCTCTGGGAAATGAGGGAAGGAGAAGAAGGAAAGGTGCATTGGAGATGTGCCTATAGTTCGTGATTTTCCTGATGTATTTCCCGATGATTTGCCGGGAATCCCGCCTATTAGACAAGTGGAGTTTCAGATTGAGTTGATACATGGTGCCGCACCTGTAGCACGAGCACCTTATCGACTTGCACCAACTGAACTGGAAGAGTTGTCGAAACAATTAGCGGAGTTAGCCGAAAAAGGATTTATAAGACCAAGTTCTTCACCTTGGGGAGCCCCGGTCTTATTTGTGAAGAAGAAGGATGGATCGTTTCGTATGTGTATTGATTACCGAGAGCTGAACAAGTTAACGGTGAAGAGTAGATACCCGTTACCGAGGATCGACGACTTGTTAGATCAGCTTCAGGGATCGAGTGTATATTCGAAGATCGATCTGAGATCGGGATATCATCAACTTCGAGTTCGCGAGGAAGATATTCCGAAAACGGCTTTCAGAACCCGTTATGGGCATTACGAGTTTCAGGTGATGCCGTTTGGGTTGACTAACGCACCAGCGGTATTCATGGATCTCATGAATCGAGTGTGTAAGCCTTACTTAGATAAGTTCGTGATTGTGTTCATCGATGACATTCTAATTTATTCGAAGAATGAAAAGGAGCATGAGGAACATCTAAGACTTATCTTAGAATTGCTCAGGAGGGAGAAGCTGTATGCCAAGTTCTCCAAATGTGAATTTCGGATTCCGACGGTACAATTTTTGGGTCATGTGATTGATAGTCAAGGAGTTCATGTAGATCCCGCTAAGATTGAAGCTATTAAAGATTGGGCTGCACCAACGACCCCAACAGAAGTTCGTCAATTTTTAGGTCTAGCCGGTTATTACCGAAGATTCATCGAGGGATTTTTGAAGATAGCTAAACCATTGACCAAATTGACTCAAAAGAGTGTTAAGTATGAATGGGGAGATAAAGAAGAGGAAGCATTTCAATTACTTAAGAAGATGTTGTGTAGTGCTCCTATCTTAGCGCTACCTGAAGGTAACGAGGACTTTGTCGTCTATTGTGACGCTTCACATAAAGGTTTGGGAGCCGTGTTAATGCAACGAGAGAAAGTGATAGCGTATGCTTCCCGACAGCTCAAAAAGCATGAGAAAAACTATACCACCCATGATTTGGAGTTAGGTGCTGTGGTTTTTGCCTTGAGGATATGGAGACATTACTTGTATGGAACAAAGTGTGTTGTGTTTACTGACCACAAAAGTCTACAACACATCTTGAATCAACCGCTAGCTGTCCTCGGTAATTTGGTAATAAAGTCCATCATAATCCGCTCCCATTTCCAAACTGGAAGTTCTGGCTGCGTCAATAATCCTGACGGTCTTTGATGTTCGGCTTTAACCTTAGAACATGTCAAGCACTTACTAACATACAATGCTATATCTGCCTTCATGTTTGGCCACCAATATAACTTTCTCAAATCCTGGTACATCTTGTCAGATCCAGAATAGAGTACCTTGACTTATGCGACTCATGCATAATCAACTCTCGAATTCCTCCATATAAAGGTACCCAAATCCGATCTCCAAAACATAGTAATCTATCAGAACGCTTAACAAATCTCTTCTCATTCTCAGCCATCCAAAATATGTTCTCAGCAGTCGGTTTTCTGCTTTCAACGCTTCCGTTTGAGCTTCAAATATTTGAGACGGTAACGGCGATACGATAGTCATTCCCAGTGACCTAACTCGTAACGGTGGTATTCTTTCCTTTCGACTAAGAGCATCAACAACAACGTTTGCTTTACCAGGATGGTAGCGAATCTCGCAATCATAATCGCTTAGCAACTCAATCCAACGTCGTTGTCTCATATTGAGCTCTTTTTGATTCAAGATGTGTTGTAGACTTTTGTGGTCAGTAAACACAACACACTTTGTTCCATACAAGTAATGTCTCCATATCCTCAAGGCAAAAACCACAGCACCTAACTCCAAATCATGGGTGGTATAGTTTTTCTCATGCTTTTTGAGCTGTCGGGAAGCATACGCTATCACTTTCTCTCGTTGCATTAACACGGCTCCCAAACCTTTATGTGAAGCGTCACAATAGACGACAAAGTCCTCGTTACCTTCAGGTAGCGCTAAGATAGGAGCACTACACAACATCTTCTTAAGTAATTGAAATGCTTCCTCTTCTTTATCTCCCCATTCATACTTAACACTCTTTTGAGTCAATTTGGTCAACGGTTTAGCTATCTTCGAAAATCCCTCGATGAATCTTCGGTAATAACCGGCTAGACCTAAAAATTGACGAACTTCTGTCGGGGTCGTAGGTGCAGCCCAATCTTTTATTGCTTCAATCTTAGCAGGATCCACATGGACTCCTTGTCTATCAATCACATGACCCAAAAATTGTACCGTCGGAATCCAAAATTCACATTTGGAGAACTTGGCATACAGTTTCTCCTTCCTGAGCAATTCTAAAATAAGTCTTAGATGCTTCTCATGCTCCTTCTCACTCTTTGAGTAAATTAGAATATCGTCGATGAATATGATCACAAACTTATCTAAATAAGGCTTACACACCCGATTCATGAGATCCATGAATATCGCCGGTGCGTTAGTCAACCCAAACGGCATCACCTGAAACTCGTAATGCCCGTAACGGGTTCTGAAAGCCGTAACGGGTTAGAAGAATGGTTATTACGATACTTATATAGACGGAGTAACAAAACACTGCCAGCAAAAGTATTAATTCTCAGAAATGATGCATGAATCATTATTCGAAGGAAAGATACACCTTATATATTTTTAGGCATGATTTGATTAGCAAATCACAACAAAATACGATTTTATAGGATGATATCAACATAATTTTTTAAAACTTCGTTTGCAAAGGAATGTATATAATTGATTGAGAAATCACAAAGCTGGCCAAATTAAAAACATTATATAATTATCAACATTACCTAATATAAAAGGTATAAGTCACATGATTTGTTTTTAATATTTCACAACCATGTTTTAAGTCAACAATGGCCACCTACTCAATTATTCAATGAAGTCACTATGCAATACTTGCCATTTATGCACTTATGCAATATTGCAGCCGTGGATCATTCCTTTAATAGTTTCATAATTTTCACTTATTCAATGTCCCAGCACTATGAATTACAATAGTTTCCTATATAAAGTTTTTCAAAATTTCACGTTGCTTGACTTTTCACTATTTCACATTGACTATTTTTCTTTTATATGTAATTTAGATAGAAGCTGAAGGGGTAAAAGTGTAATTTTGGGATTAGATATAAAAGAGAAGGAAAGAAAAGAGTGATGTGCTGGCCATGGGGTTCGAACCCATGCGCATTTGTGTGCAAAAGTTCTTATGTCTTCCCTCAACCTCTCGGGCAAACCGGTTGACAAATTCTTTCATAATTGTTCATTTTAACGCTCGCCATCAATGAAAAATTCTTTTGTCACTTTGTTATAGGTTACGTTGATGGCGAGCGTTAAAAAGCGTTTGAAGCCATATCATTTTGAACGCATTGCTTGTTTGGAAATAAACAATTAGGGTGTGTTTACTTGAGAGAAAACACGCTTGTTTTTCATAAAATATTTTGTGGAATACAAGGAAAAAAGAGATCGCGTTCAAATAGCGTTTTCCAACAAAATGTTTTGCAAAACACAAAATCCCCTATTTCTAACTTACAAGAAAAATTACAAAACAAATTTTAGTTGTTTTCCTTGTTTTCCTTTTTAACCCACAACCCTCACTCATCTTTTTCAAAATTAAAAAAAAAAAATGCAAACATCAACTAAACACGTTTTTTATATTTTCAAGTGTTTTGTAAAGATAAATTTCCCTTCCAAATTTTTACAAAATTAGAGTTAGAAAACAAGAGAATTTTTTTATCCAACTAAACGTCTAAAAGCACCATTAGCATTCTTAACTTTTCTAAATATTCAAAATCAAAATGCTACTTGAATGAGCATTTATTAACAACTAGCATTTACACTTAATAATTACAAGTATACATCTATATTACCAAATGCTTTACTAAAACAAATAGCTACTGTTTCCGGCTATTGATTGTCGCAATTGCTAATTGCTATTCGCCAAATATACCCTATGTAGTTTTAAGAAATATTGTTTTTACTATAAGGAAACATGTGAACAAAAGGAAGGGGCATGTCTTAGTTGCTTACATCTTGGACCATTATCCCTTCAATTATAGGTTATGCTAGTCGTGCTATTTGGATGGCATGATTAAATTTACAATGCAATATAAGTCTAGTTATTAGTCCAGGAAGAGTAAATTGCAAAAATCGTCCCTAAAGTTTGACCAATTTGCATGTTTCGTCCCAAATATTTCGAAACTGCAAGGATCGTCCTTAAAGTTAACCTTTGGGGCATATATAGTCCTTTTTGGGGACGATACATGCACACGGGGCCAAAACTTTAGGGACGATACATGCACACGGGCCAAAATTTAGGGATGATCCTTGCAGTTTCGAAATATTTGGGACGAAACATGCAAATTTGTCAAACTTTAGGGACGATTTTTGCAATTTACTCGTCAAAAGGAATTAGTGGAGGATAGACAAAAGGTGTTGCTAGTAGTGCTAATGCAATATAAGTCTAGTCTTTCCACTCCCAAGTTTTCTTCAAAGTCTTTTATGATATGATTATACATAGAAATCAGTTAGTGTATTATTAGTCAAGGAATTAGTGGATGATAGAACATAGGTGTTGCTAGTAAAATTGTAGTAAAATGGTTGTTAGTAAAATTGTAGGCTTCTAGGACCACAATTTTTTGTCTAAAATAAAGATTCATTACTATTGTTGCCAATGATGAGCTTTCATCCATTTATTTTATAAATGATACATGTCCTTCCTTTTGATACTTTGTTTTGTCTGTGACTTGTAGACTCAATTTTATTGCCTTCACTTAATAGATTGTCACTGAAATTCACCTTTATCCTGAGTTCTGAGTTCTGGACTTTAAACCGTGTTTAGGCCTGAAACAAATTTTAATTTTGAAAATTCCAAATAACTGTAAAAGTGTAAAACAACGGTAAAATAAATATGACTAATGACAAACCTATGCAAAATCTCAAGTTCACGAAATTTATAATCATATGAGCAGAAGTTAGCACATCATAAACTTCATTCCATATAACTCTGCAGCTAACAACTAACTTTAATAACAACTAACGTTTCCTCCTAAGACCTAACAACCCGATTTGACCCATTTTGACCAAAAATCTATCAAACATGAACCTACATAGACAGGACTCAACGAAGTTAGTAAGTGACAACCAAGGACTTTACCTTTCCACAACCTAAGGTATAGTATTAGCAGTTCATAGATGCAACGTGTGTGTGTGTGATCACAAATATCAAACATTAGTCACATATACCTGATTAATTGGTTCAGTCAGTGGTTTCATCAATGTACATAGGCTCAAAAGTTGGCCTGTTTGTATATTCTTGAATCTGTCAAAAATAAGAATACAGATATATGTAAGCCAAAGATCAAGTGAGCATTTCAACTCCTTGGCCGATTACAAACTCATTTTTCTGGATTTTTACATACTTTCGAGGCAAAAGCTAAAAACGTACAACCATACGTTCAAAACAACGCTCCAAATCATATGTAGCAATGTTACCTTTGCACATTAATTATGTTAGACATTTCATGAAACACGTTTGGTGCAGCCAATTTGATGTTGAAAATTGTTACAAAACCTAAGGCTATTCATTAACAGAGCGTCTTACACACGATAAAAGTTATAATGCAATATAGGTCTAGTCTTCCCACTCCCAAGTTTAGTGGAGGATAGACAATAAGTGCAGTCTCCTGTACCCCAACCCTTCTTAAAGTCATTCGTGATATGATTATACATAGAAATTAGTTACTATCCGTCAAATTTTCTTGCTCAACCCGACTATAAAAGCCAATACTTGTTCTTATAATTTCAAGTAAATTTCCAAATGAAGTCACCACAAGCAATAATTCACTTATCATCTTCCTCTCTCATTTCTTTTCTCTTTTACGGTCTCGCGATAACATGTCTCACTTCCGCCACCGTCTCTGCTTCCTATGGTGGTAATGAGACTGATTATCACGCATTGTTGTCATTTAAATCGATGATCACCCATGATCCATACAAAGTTCTATCCTCGTGGAACCATTCCTTTCATTTCTGTGACTGGAGTGGTATTTCATGTGGAAAGCGGCACAAACGCGTGACTGTTTTACGACTGGATTCCCAAGGTTTAGAAGGCTCGTTGTCTCCTCATGTAGGAAACCTCAGCTTCCTCCGTAAGCTTGGTCTCTGGAACAACAGCTTTCAAGGAACCATTCCTCATGAACTTGGTCGTCTATCTAGGCTAGGTGTTCTTTTTCTTTATAAAAACAAATTTAATGGAGTCATTCCAACAAGCTTGTCTGGTTGTTCAAACCTCAAAAAGCTTTACCTAGCTAAAAATAATCTAGTTGGAAGCATACCCAAGGAGATGAGTTTACTCTCGAAACTTGTTGAACTTGGAATTGACGAAAATAAGTTAACAGGTGGAATCCCACCTTTCTTGGGGAATATTACATCAATGGAAGTGTTCTCTGCTCAAAGAAACCCGTTGGGTGGGAGCATTCCAGATACCTTGGGTCATTGGAAAAGCTTGACTAACTTTGACTGTGGTGAGTGCAACTTATATGGAAGCATCCCTCGTTCCTTTTTCAACCTCTCACTCCTAGTTAATTTTTCCTTACCTGATAATCACCTCACTGGTAGTCTTCCTTCAGAAATTGGTAATCAGCTCCCAAATCTTGAGTTCCTTCAATTATGGGGTAACGAACTAACCGGAGTTCTTCCACCTTCTCTTTCTAATTGTTCTAAATTAGGATATCTTGAAATGAGTAACAATAGTTTTAGTGGGAAGTTGACAATTGATTTTTCAAAACTAAGAGATATTTATTCAATTAGATTACATAATAACAACTTCCATGGACGGGGAGAAGCTGATGACATGAGGTTTATTGATTCTTTGAAAAACTGCACCAAATTAGTAGATTTGGAACTTTTTAATTGCAACCTTATAGGAGTGCTTCCGATATCAATAGGTAATTGATGAGTGTGTAAATACTCATCATTTTTGTCTTATATGAACTGCCAAAACATACAAAAACACCCAAATATGTATCAAAATACTTAAAAATATCTTAGAGGTGTGTTTTATATGTTTCAAACACAAAATATGCAAAAACAAATGAAAAACGTACAAAGTTTGCATAATTGGCAGTTTCAGTCCCTCAAGTTTCATAAATTTGCAAAACTAGTCCCTGGTGAATCAAAACTTGTACAAATATCATAAAAGGTCCTTGGGATTCATAAGTTGTAAGAAATAGTCCTTTAAAGTTAAAATTCACATATTTACAACTTTGGTCCCTCAATTTTGAAAATTGTCAAAATCAGTCCCTGGGTTATTTAAAATGGAAAAATATTAAATATAACCCTTGTACTATTATATAATGGCATATTTGGTCCTTTTTGTTAATATTTGATATTTACAGGTTTGACCCTTCAAGAATCAGAAAATTACAATAAAGGTCCCTGAAGTTTCAGTTTTGTCAATAATAGTCCCCGGGTATTTTAAATATGAAAATTATCAAACATACCCTTGTCCTATTCACATTGGCAAGTTTGGTCCTTGTGACAACCTTGGATGACACACAACATCAGCCCTTTAACTTTCAATAAATTACAAAAGTAGTCCTTGTGTTAGTTACAATTCCAAACGGACCTAAATGTAATTATCCAAAAACCAAACCAAAATAAAAACCCAACACCTAAGCCCAGTTACTACCCAGCCCACTCCCCCTTGTTTGACCTGGTTTGACCAAACCAGAAAACCACTCATCCCTCCCATCTTCACCATTACCACCCCTGCAATACCACTCTCCCCCCTCCACTTGCACCACTCCACTGCACCCTTATCCTATCCTCACACCTCCCAATACACCCATCACCTCACCCCCCCCCCCCCCTATGGCTACTGTCACAGTCCCAACTAGTCAAATTCCAAAGTTCCCGCCAAAATTGCAAAGGAAAGAAAAGTGATCAAAACATCCAATTGACTGGTGGGATTTGACCTGTGGGTCCCACTCAACACAACTGGTGAATAAAAGGAGGGAAAGAAGCAGTGTGAAAAAAGTATTAGTGTAGTTTTAATTTTAATGTAATCGTAGGTAATTTAGTTCACAATTTTAGTTGTAATTTTATTTTCAAAAGCTTGTATCTTGTTTGTTTCATGTAATTTAAATCCTTAAATTAAGTCAATTTCAAGTTTCAGCTCTATTCTCAGTTTATGCCATTTATTCTTAATTTCAAAATCACAAATAGTTGTCAGTTGTTGTTATTTGTAGTTAAAGCTGTGCATAAGCTCACTTAAGCCTTGACAAAGCTTAAATAAGCTTTTGGATACCTTCAGTATTTGTTTAGTTCATAAAAAAGAAAAATACCAAAAATAATCAATAAAATATAAAGAAAATAAAAAAATATTGTTTGAAGAGAACAAGGAAGCTGAGCAGGGTGTGTATTTGGATGGAAATGACTCAAATGGTTGAGTGACAGATCATTGGAGGTGTTTGAGGTCCTTGGTTCACTTTTGCTCAGTATTGATCCTCTTGTAAGCATTTCCTCATAACTTTGCATATTACTGTAGAATGCTTATTAGTAGTGTTACTTTGTGCTTTTATGTCTATTTGGTATTTGTTAATTAGTACATAGCTTAAAATCTAGTGCAAGTTCATTTAAATCTTTTGTAGCTCACCTTTTTATATGTCACTGTCAAAATAGATTATAGGTGAATATTGGCACTTAGTTGTCATCTTGGGTAGTTCTGTGTTAAATCCATCTTATGGCATCATAATTAGTCCTTGTGTATCAGTAGTAAGGTTTAAATCTGTGGATCTCTTTGAAAATCACATTTTCAACCTCATAAGGGAGTGTTTGGCATAGTGGATTTTACCACTGTGCAATTGCTTTTGGTTAATGCTTGTTACTTGAACATGTTTCATGAGGTTCATTTAGGTTTAGTGTGGTCATAAAATTCAGTCCCAATTAACAAAAAGTCAAAATCACCAAAACTTCCCCACCACTGTCCAACTGTTGGACTGTTGGACTCACAACTCAACATATCAATGCATAACCTTGTACTCTAGTCTAAATTGTTCTTAAGTTTGCTTATTTTATCCTAATCAGTCATTTAGAATCAGTGAAAGTTCAAATTAGTCAACTGAGTTAGTTTTTACAAAAGTCAATTGTGCATGCATCTCAGATTTTTATAAAAGTTCAAGCAATTGTTATGATTTTTGTGTGATAGATTAGAAGGTGAATATTGTTTCTATTTACTCTCTACCAGTTCTAATTTGAGTTTCCATAGTCATTTGATTTTTACCAATTTTTCTGTGCCCCCCACTTTCCCCCAAAGTAGCTTGCAGGGCAGATAACTCCCCTGTTCACAGCAGTTCACCACCACCACCATCACTTTGGTGGTGGTTTCTGATCAACCCAGTGGTCCCACAGCCTCAAACCTTGCACCTTTCAACCCCCCTCCTAGTAGGCTACCTAGGTTGACCATTAGTTTGACCTAACACCCAGTGGACCCACCCTAGATTAAGCACAAAACCTTGTCCCCATTCTGTGTTCTATTCAGATTTTGGATTAGCTTATTGTGGCCTATTAGCTTATTTACTGAGCTTAATTAGCCATTTTAAGCCTTGACAAGTTCAAACAACTTATTAGAACCAGAAAACACCAAGGTGGGTCACACATAAGCTCATTTGAGCTTATTTCTCATTAAAGTCAACAATAGTCAACTGTTTTGATCATTAGCTTTTTCTCAGCTTATTTTTAAGTTCTAAAATTATTGTTTTCATTAAAGTTGTCTATTTTTATGTATAATATAGGTTTGTAAAATAAAAATCAAGAAAAACAAATATAAAATTAAGTGATAGTTTCTATTTAATTAGATTTAATTTTAATTTCCATTTTTACATTTTTATTAAGTAGGTTGTGTTTTTATATTTTTAATAATTTCATCTTAGGTTAAAATAGTTATAATAAATTTTTCAGATTTTTATTTGGTCATTTAGTATTTATTAGATTTAATTTTAGTTTTATTAATTATTAATTAATATTAAGTTTAAATTAGCATAATTAGTTTTTATAAGGTAAAATCAAGTTTTTATATTTTTTATAGCTTTTATATGTTATAAAGTAATTTTAGAAATTTTATTAGAATTTTTACTGTTCATTTAGTATTTTTCTTAATTTAAAATAGTTTAATTAGTAATTAATAATTAATTAGTAATTAATTAATATAAAATCCACAAAAAGACAAAAACACTTATTTTCATTTTTAAAACTTATTTTTAGTTATTTTATAATTTTAGAAATTTTAGTTTTATTTTTCTAGCATTAAATTAGTATTAAATTATATTTAAGTGTTTTAATTATTAATAATTAGTAATAATTAGTATTTAATTAATATTAAATAATTAATTAGGGTTAAAATTTATTTTCTTTTTCTAAAAATTTTCTTTTACCTTTTAGTTTATAAAAAAGTCATTTTCACCCCCTGGGTGTTTTCAGAATTCAGATTTCACGTTTTATTTTGTACGTTTACGTTTTATTTAAACGTAACGTACGCGTTTTAAGTTTTAAACGTTTCTGTTTTTCCTGACTTTCCAGTATTATTAATATAGTGTATTTAAGCTATTATTTTTCATATTCCAGTAGTGTAATCATCACCACTCACTTATATCCATTTTCATCCAAATTCACCCGATCACGAAACCGTTTTAATACCATCCACACCTCGTCGGGACATAACGACCCGGGGAAACCCTACACTTCCACGGAGCATTGATTCTAGGCTATCTTTGACTTGTTGACCTTGGTCAATAATAATCTGACGGTTCTGAACCAACCAGTAATCTTTCTGATCAACTCAGCCTACTGGGTTTAGGAGACAATCAGTTATTTGGAAGCCTCCCTTCAAGTATAGGTAGTCTAGTTGGCTTGACCTTTTTAGATTTACAATCTAATCGATTCAATGGAAAAATCCCCACTGCCGTTGGTAAACTTCAAAAGCTACAACGTATTGTTCTAAATAGCAATCAATTTACAGGGCCTATCCCTGATGCCATCGGGAACTTATCATTGTTGGCTGCCCTTGATTTAAATTCCAACAAATTAGAAGGCCATATTCCATCAAGCATTGGGAATTGTAAAGAACTTAACTCTTTAGACCTTTCAAACAATAGAATCAGTGGAAAAATACCCAAGCAACTTCTTCAACTTCCATCACTAACTTATTTTTTAAATCTTTCTCACAACAACCTGTCTGGTTCAATTCCATTAGAGATTAAAGACCTCAAGATGTTGAGTAATCTCGATTTATCTTATAATAATTTATCAGGTACCATTACTAGTAGCCTTGGTGGGTGCATTAGCCTTACAATGTTAAGCCTAAGTGGCAACATATTTCAAGGCCTGATACCACCTTCATTAAGTTCCTTGAGAGGATTGGCGGTACTCGACATTTCTCAAAATAATTTATCTGGTAAAATTCCTCAATTCTTAGGCAAATGGAATTCTTTAGAATTTTTGAACCTATCCTTTAACGATTTTGAGGGTGAAGTGCCAGTTGTAGGAGTGTTTCGAAATGCAAGTTTATTTTCGGTTTTGGGGAACAATAGGCTTTGTGGTGGTTTGGTTACACTTCAGTTACCCAAATGCAAGGAAAAGGGTAGTAAGAAAAAAAGGTTTCCTTTCTTCATAATTGTCATTGTGATTGCACCGACGTTGTTCATCGTATTATGTTGTGTGTATCTTTTGTACAAGAAGAAACGCAACATTCAACCATCTCAATCTTCTGGGAATGAACGGTTCTTGAAAGTTTCATACAATGAACTTCTCAAGGCTACTGATGGCTTCTCTGCAGCAAATTTGATTGGTGAGGGTGGGCACAGCAGTGTTTATAAAGGAATCCTAGATTCTAATGATAATAAACCTGTTGCAGTCAAAGTTCTGCATCTTCAAAATAAAGGAGCTCACAAAAGTTTCTTAGCAGAATGTGAAGCATGGCGGAATATACGACACCGTAATCTGTTGAAGATAATAACTTCATGCTCAAGTACTGATTTCCAAGGCAATGATTTTAAAGCTCTGGTTTACGAATTTATGCCTAATGGAAGTGTACACGATTGGCTTCATTCAAGTGCATATGCCTCAAAACTCAGCCTTCTTCAAAGAATAAATATTCTGAGAGATGTTGCAACTGCGCTTGATTATCTTCACAACCGCTGCCAAACAACGATTGTTCACGGTGACTTAAAGCCTAGTAACATTCTACTTGATGATGATATGGTGGCTCATGTTGGAGACTTTGGTTTATCTCGACTACTTGGTACAGACTTAAACCAAAACAGCTCAACCGGGGTTAAAGGAACAATTGGTTATGCACCTCCAGGTAATATATGATTCCTGTATTCCATGATGCTTATATTTGTACTTGCAGATTACGGTTTTGTAAAACAACTGATCATTTTAATTTGCAGAGTATGGTATCGGGAGCGAGATGACAAGTTGTGGGGACGTCTACAGTTTTGGAATATTATTACTAGAGGTGATGACCGGGAAAAGGCCGACAGACGACATGTTTAAGGAAGGTCTTAGCCTTCATAAATTTGTTTACATGGCATTGCCAGATCATGCAGTCGATGTTACTGATGATGATGCAATTGTGTTGCAAAGTACGGAAGCAAATGCTAAGAAAGTGGAAGAATGTTTGGCTGCAACTATGAAGATCGGAGTATCATGCTCTGTGGATTCCGCACCACAACGAATGAAAATTGAAATTGTTGTCATTGAATTGCAGCGTATTCTTGATGTGCTTCAAAATATATGAGGTATTGTCTTCTCCCTTTTTTTAGAATGTGATTTTACATGAGTCTGTCAATAAATTATCACTAAAATGGCTTTATTCTTGTCTTGTTGAACTTTTTCAGGTCTAATACCAAGCTTGCATTGTGAAGATGAAAGTAACTGCAACTAGGAACGGTGCATGTAGTAGATAAATAAACATTACGTTGTCAAGCATATTTATAAGTGTGGTTTAAATTTCTTGATGAATAATTAAGTGTAACAGACGTAAGAGTACGTTTAGTGTCGCATCATATGTGAAACATGTTTATGATTATGTGTGGTTTGAATTCCTCAATCCAATTTTTGGTACTAAATATTCTACTTGTTTATGATTATAAATAAACTGAGAAATGGACCTAGTTGTCCTACCTGACCCATGTGTGAATCAATTCATGCAGTATTGTGCATCAAAATGTTGTACACTGTACAAATTCAACGTGCATTACGATAATGTATATACAATCCAGTGACATACTCAGAGGCTCCTCGTCATGCCCTAATAACAGGCATAACGATTACCAAGTGACGGTGTTTGCCCTTATAGGTTCAACATGTTTCTATGATCCTTAACTGTTACACTCGAGTCTTTTAGAAACAGTCGATGTACAGTTGTACACACACATAAAAAAAAAAAAAATTAAAAAAAAAATAATAATAAAGAAAGAAAAAAGAAACTACCCAATCAATTTCTACAACCAACAGAAAGAAGTACTGTATGCATTTGTAAAATACTGCAAATGAAAGAACTTACGTAGATACACAAAAACATGAGTTTGCGGCACATACAATAAATACTTAGAAATATCTCATTAGAATATCGCCTATTTTACATGACCTGTTATTCCATTTACGTAGTGTAAAATAGGCACAATCTTACGAGATGTGTAAAATAGGCGATATTCTAGCTGTAAACATGCTGGCATATGTTTCTTAGGCCAAAGAGCATCTGGTCACACACACTAAAACTAATGAACTAAAATGAATAAAACTAGTGATGATATCACCTTCATAAGCACTCTCTTTAAGCATCTTCTCAATGATCTTAAGCCACGTAGGATCATCATCCACAATGAGCACATGTAGACCAGCCGGAAAAACATTCATCGGATGAGAGTTCGCCAGTTGAAAGGAGTTTTCACTTGGTTTTGACTTTACTTATCCTTCTTTAAACTTTGTGTAACACTAACATTGTTTGTAATTTTTTATTTATTTATTATTTATTTTATTTTATTTTTATTTTTTATCTCTGTCACTTATCATCGTCCACTAATTAGAAAATAATTAACTTTTTATTAACTAAGGTTTCAAAACATTAATGAGTCCAATCAAATATAAGTAATCCTTGATTAATGCTTTTTTAAGGATTTGAATCAAAGACTGTACTACCGGAAAATCGGGTTTTCCCTTTTTTTTTTTCCAGGAATTTCCCGATTTGGAACCGGTCCCGTACCGAATTAGTGGTCCCAATTTTTTTTCACCTTTTTCATAGTCCTGGTACCGTACCGCATATCGGGAATCGATACGGTTCCAGTTCGGTTCCGGTTCGATTTCGAGATTCGGGTCAAAATGCTAATCCCTACTTTATGCTCAATATCTTTGATTTTATATAAAAACAATTAAACAAAATTGATCAAATATTCTTGATGACAATATAGGTTTTCCACTTTTTTATTTTTGTGATGTACTAATATAAATGTCAACTTTGTGTATCAACCAATCAAAAGTGATTTTAGGAGGTATGTATGATATTTGATTGGTGTAAAGAATAATTACCGGAAATTTCTAAAACTTTATGTAATATAAAACTGAACATTTATTCTGAAACATAGGTAACAAGTTCACATCTTGTGTGCATCATGAGGTGCAAATGTGTTACTTGCTCAAAACGCTGAACATTGTACAACTCAAACTTACATTATGACAATCTAACGACACACGTAAGTCATGCCCAGAACAAAAAAACCATAACTATAACCAAGCGACGGGTGCTTTAATAGTATCAATGCGTTTTTATGATCCAAAAGATATAAATTTGAGTCTGTCTAAAAACATCAATGTGTGCGAAAAAAGGTAAGTACCAAGAAATCACACTTCTTGATAATAAAAATAAGGGGTAAAGATAGTAATGATCATTCCTTTTAGCTAATAAAATGATACCAAGAAAAAGTTAAAAGCTTTCGCCATTTCCATTGCAACACTTGGGTCCCTATAAAAGGCCGAGATGAATTATACTTCACTTGCATACATGATCATTATATACATACGCTCTACATATGGTAGGTAAAAACCCAACCTTTTTTTTTACCCGTTTAGCTTATTTTACTGAGTGATTCAAACAACTCATACAACAAGAAATGGGTGTCCGGAACAACAAATGACAGCTCTCGATGTAAAGATAGAAACACCTTAGATTCTCTTTTGCTAGCGTTAATAAGTCTACGGAATCACTTTCACTGGTCAGAACCCATAAATCACCCGAATGCACCTTTTTTAAGCTTCCATGACAAAATGGGCATGATTTGGACCTCGTGTTCCTGTTATCAAGATTTTCTTCAAGTAATTAGAGTTGGGCCCGATTGGGGTACACATGTGCGTTTTAGTGTCCGTATGTATGCCAGAGAATGGAATTCTTACCAGTCGCAGAAGCACGCAATGCACATAGAGTGGCCACAATTTGGCAGCGCCATTTTATCACTAGTTTCCATACATATACCACATTCATCATCTCTACCAACATCTTTCAACTCAATCTAATGACCGTCGAGTTGTTTAAGTGACGGATATAAAACAGCTGCAAAAATCATTTAAATTTCTGAGTCAAAATAATGAAAATGAATAAATGACTGCAATAAAGATTATATCAAGAAATCGAGAAAAACCATAGAATTCTCTCAGGGTAGCTCTTCGGTCTGAGACGACATTGTTTGAATACCATCCATGTAAACCTGCATGCTCAAAGATTGAAGTTATCATTCATTTCGATAACTCGGGGTTTTTGTAATCAAGTCAAACAGAGTTCAAAGTCGGGATTTTTTTTTTTTTTTTTTTTTTTGAAAAATGAAAGTTGACCATGTTTACGAGTATATGAAGAAGGCCAAGATAACTTGGAATTGTGTTAGTACAACTATAGTCCATCCAGTCAATTAAGTAGAGCAGAAATGGCGAAAGTGCTGTATGATAATTCCTTTGGACCGAATCCCCCTCATCATCTGGAGGTAAAGCTGCTGCACTGAGACATACAAAAATTAAGAATTAAAATACTTACAAAGGTCAGTTGCACATAAACAAAAGGTACACATTCACACAAACAAAGAGAGAACACAGAATTTACAATCATGTGGTGAATGGTGAATGTCCTAGACGAGACCTTTCTGGAACATGACAATCATGTTGTGAATGTCCATAACTTACGATCATAAAGGAGTTACAGACCCCACACAAATGTCTCACAGGCCCGGGTATTAGCGTTTGCCATTTTGGCCAAAGTTTTCAGTATCCTGCCAAATAATTGTTCCAAGAAATCGAGGACATGGAAGGACTTCCTGAAAATAACTGTTCCAAATAACTAAATGTCTACTATTGGCTTCTAGCCTTCAAATATACTACTCTTGTGTTAAGGGTGAACTGCAATTGTTGGCGACCATAATGGATAATGACTCGTCCACACACTAGGTAGCACGGCATGAGGTCAAATTTTAGAGGGGTAAGTGTTTCATGTAATGTAACCGTCTAGGTTCCATGATCATCTAAAGCACATAAACTATTGTGTCATTGTGACGAATTCAAGTTCAAAACTTTGACTAACATCGCTCAATGATCAACACCATTTAAGCTAAAACTAAAAGTCAACAGCCTATTCTTTGACCTTAAAAAATTTAAACTTTACACAATCAAACATGAACATAAATAAACAACACTCTCACTATTTTCAAATTAACAGCACTGGTAAAGAAGAACCCATTTCAAACAAGACTATTATCATGATCAACATAATTTTAAAAAAATAGAAAAATCCAAACTTAATCAATTACAACCAAAAACAACAGAATTTAAAAAAATTAGAGCAATCAATTACATATTGAACTTTTAAACACTCAAAATACACAGTCAAACATGCTAATCAACACACATGCAGCATAAAAATCTAAACTTTATTACAATAAACCTAAAAAATACGTATTTCATAACATGGGTATACCGAACTACAACCAAAAAACATTAAATTTCTAAAATAGAAAGAAAAATCACAGGGTATTAGCATCAACAACTAGTCCTTTGACTTTAAAAAGTCAAAATTTACACATTAAGCATATATAAACAGAAAAAAGGGTACATTTCACTACATGGTTATACTAAATCATAACCAAAACACATCAAATTTCTAAAAATAGAAAGAAAAATTACAGACTATTAGCATTAACAACAACTAGTCCTTTGACTTTAAAAAGTCAAACCTTACACAATAAACATATAACATAAAAAAGACACATTTCACACATGGGTATATCAAATAATAATGAAAAAACAACAAAAATCCAAAAATAGAAAGAAAAATTACAGGTTATTAGCATCAACAACAACTAGTCCTTTGACCTTTAAAAAAGTCAAACTTAACACAATAAGCATATATAAACACAAAAGAGACACATTTCACGACATGGGTATGCTGAATTACAACCAAAAAACATCAAATATCAAAAATTCACAAGAAATAATTACAGGATATTAGCATCAACAACAAGCACTTTTTATTTTGTTATTGCAGTTTTGTCAAGTTGTCAATGTCAAAGATACTAAGACGCCTTTAGATGATTTACCCTTTCTTAAGTTCACAAAAATCTTATAGTTTGTTTACTATTACGTACGGTACCTGTTACCGTCTTTTTACCGAAAACACGTACAAAAAAGAAATGCTTCGACAACCCCATCCCAGAAATCCAAAGGGCGAATCTGGGGAACGTACTTTTGCTTCTGAAGTCGTCAAAAATCGACAATTTACTTGATTTCGAGTTCATGGACCTGCCACCTAAACTTAACATTTTTAACTACATCTATCAACTATGGATATTGGGAGCATTGAACAACACAGGAGAGTCTGATCACTGATATTGGGCTAACAAAGTCTTAACATGTGAAGAATTTAGTTGTGCAAACGAAGTTTTAGCAATTGTATCTATCAGTCCCGTTTGTATTCTTTAGTCCGTAAACCCAGTCAGGAAAAAAGCAATGATGCACATGGAAAGTTTTTCTTGCTTGAACCAAATCATCTAACCTGAATCCAATCCACTTAACTTTCACCATCTCATGTCATTTCTTCTTAAGTTTTGGTTTTACCTGTTCTACCTTTTTTTAATACTTTGAGGATAATTTTGTTTATGCCACAGTTATGTTAGTCGATTATGAATACATCGACTAACAAGTTAAACATCTGTATCACCATGTTTTCATTCTATATTCTTAATTCTTTACATTAGCTTAAGTAACGATTTCCTTAAGTCTAATAATCCTGGTAGGTTTTTCCGGTAAGAAAAAATGATACGTGTTCAACAATTCAATGAAAGTTTCAAGCACTAGTAATTGGTTTCCTTAACGGCCCGTTTTGAGACGGAGAATGATAGTATTAGAAAACAATAATTCTGGAGTATTGTTTACAAATGAGGTGTGAATTTAAGAAAGGGTAAAACCAAACTTAACAAGGACAACGCCTTTAGATATGTGGTTCTTATATTGAGGCAGAACAAGGCAACATACAGTATTTTGGCTTTAATCATGCCCAAAAGATACTAAGACGTACTGTATTTGGAAAACCTTAAGCTTATCTTATCTTATGTATTTATTCATAATCGAAAACCCCCGTATACCCCAAAATAACTAATAAGCACTTTGACATAAGCTAAACCAAACACCTTTAATTAGCTTTTTAGATTTTTGAAAACCCAATAACCTATAAGTTCTTTAAATAAGCTTGCCCGAACACCCCCCTAAATCCCATATTCCCATGACAATTATCTTTCTCACCAAAAATCACACTGCTCAACACATAATAATTAGCAAAAATGCATATACATCCCAATGTATTACGCCTTAAGAAATGTGGTTCCTATATCATGCCCACAATATACTAAGAGGGTATTAGGATAAGCTTGTGCTTAACTTAAGCAGTTATTGACTATCGAATAACCCCTCATTTTCCCCAAAATAACTGATAAGATAACTGCAATCCGCCAACACCAGTCTCCGAATTGTTTTTGGAATATGAAGGTGGATTGATCGGGTATAGTCGGTGTTTATTTTTAACTATATATCGTATTTAAATTGAGGTGTTTTTGTTAATTTTATATAAGATGAAGGGGTTAAAGTGTGAAACTATGATAAGTTGAAGGATATAAAAAGTAAAGAGTTAATTACATTTTAAGGAGTGGATAAATAGTTGGAAGGTGTTTCTTTTTTTCTCTACACTAAGAGGCTACTTATTATTGGGGAGAATAACATAAATTTTGTTTTGCGGATATAGACCAAACAATGAAAGTAGTGGGTCCTATTGAAAAAAGAAATACTATTAAATAGATTAGTTAATAATCCTAGTGATTGTATTTATATGTTTATTCTGATAGAAAATACGATATTCAAATATAAAATAAATTATTTTTCGTCGAATGACTATTCATCTATTGTATTTTTATGCAAATATGGAGCAAGAAAACTCTATGAAAAGATGGTGGTTCAATTCGATGTTATTTAAGAAGGAGTTCGAACACAGATGCAGGCTAAGTAAATCAACGGGAAGTCTTGGTCCTATTGCAAGTGCCGTTGAAAGTAAAGATCCGAGTATAAATGATACGGATAAAAACATTCAGAGTTGCGGTGGTCATGACAATTACAATAATGTTGATCTTTTTTTTGGCGTCAAGGACATTCGGAATTTCATCTCTGATGATACTTTTTTAGTTAAAGATAGTAATGTCCCACTATCCCTCTCTATATAGTAAAAAATAAAATAAAGAAAAAAAATAATAAATAAATAAAACACCCTTAAGTCATACATTGGCAGTTTTGGCTCGATTTCCGGTATTTTCTGCTCGAATTCTCCTTTTGCTCCGATTAAATATCCTGAAACACAAATTTACAACAATTAAGTACAATATCTTATCAAAACAAGGAAAAAAGAGTAATCATCATGGGAATTTGATAGCTAAAACATGTATAAATTAGGAGCTATCAATAAGCTATCTTACATTCCTAGACCGCACATGGCCTGGGAAAACATCTCAGGTCATGTAGCACACACGCGTGAGACAATTGTCTCCTAACTGTTACTAACGGTTAAGATGTAGTATCTGACATATGACAATGGGAGACATACGAGCAGGAATATAGGAGATGGGCACGACATGGTACAAGCCAAGGAGGAGCTGCCACCTGTCAATTTTGTCTACCCTTTAGATAATTGACACTTGGCCTTTCTACAGCCGTTGATCATCCACATGAGGTTTATCCTTAGACCTTAAATGTCTGTCTATAAATAGAGGGCATACCACACCAAAAAGAGGGATCATTCTCTATACACTTTTACACACATTGTTGTCACATAGTAAACACACACCTACATTTTTTTGTTTAAGTGTTGCCCAAATTCTTGATTATTAATCATACCTTTGGGTCCTTACTATTCTACACGAGAAACCGAACAACACAACCATTTCAACCCACTCTTAATCACAGTTTACATACCGTACATGAAATAGTTTATCTAACACATAATATATGCTTATATAAGTTAAAATGGAGGTGTTTATAGGACAAAGTTAATATTAAAATATAAATAAAGGTAGAAGCGGGATTAAAAATAATAAAAAGCTCTTAAAAATTTCTAAAATTATATATATATACTAAAAGAGGGGAGTTTAATAGGTGCAATATCGTGCTTCAAAGGGTTGTACGAAACAGTTGTTTCTACAGTAACCGGGCTGCTGTAGCATGTTGTACGCTACAGTGGTTTGTACAGTAAACTTTTTTTTTTTTTTTTTTTTTTTTCAAAAAGTTGTAGCACACAGTGGTTATCCCCCCCCCCCCCCCCCCCCCCAAAAAAAAAAAAAAAAAAAAAAAAAAAAAAAAACTTTAAGAAACAACAACAACAACAATATAACCCTCCCCCACCACAACAACAATAATATAACCCTCCCTCACCACCACCCATGCCTCGGTGGTGGTGGTTCTCGGCTGTCTAGCCACAACAACCAAACGGACCCTCGAAATCCAATCTAAACACAAATATATACTCCCCTTCATCATCAAAACATCAAACAAGCCATAAAATAAAAATAAAAATAAAACCGGATTTAAAATAAAAATAAAATTAGTGTTTTGAAAATAATTTAAGAAAATAAAAAGAGAGGGTGCGTGGCACGCGTTTTACCATCGGAGAGTGATGGAAAACGGTGGTGGTGGCGTATGTTGGTGGTACCGCGGTGGTGGAGGCGCGTGAGGGGTGATACGAGGTGTTTGGGGTCGCGTGAGTGGTATGGGTGTGACGGGGATATCCCGATCTATAAGATTGTACAAGAAAATGAGGTTGCCGGAAAAATATTCCGGCGTCGTCGGAAACTGTTGCTGCTCCGGTGGGGCGGCGGCCGGATTATTCAAAGAGAGAGAGAGAGAGAGTTTTTGGTGTGAGTATGTGTGTGTTTTTGTATTAAAAATGAAAAAAGTGGGGGGTGTGTGGGGATATATATATGGGTAAGAAAGTATAGGGTAGTTTTTGTATTAAATGAAAGTGTAGGGTAAGGTGTAAAGAGATAATCTAGGGACCAATGTTGCCAACGTAGTAAACTTCTAACTATATAAGCTCCGGGGTCCAAACGACATAGGAAACGGACTCGAAAAATTACGAAACTTGCGCCATTGTTCACGAAATAATTTTTCCAATAAAATCAAGCATAAACTTCAGAGTTTTTATCAAACTCAAAATAGTTCAAATAATTTGGTAAGTGTAATACAATTCGAATTTTCTAGGTTGTGCTGGGTCAATCAAGGGAAGATTTTGCTCACCAAGCATAAGATTGAATAGTCTATCTTGCAATAGATCTTTTCTTTCTAATACTATGACAAGCCAATATTAGAAAATCAACAAAGTTTTAAAACCGTAAAACCTATTATTCGCAAAACACAAAACATACAACATAAAACACATATCTAAACACTCCCGCCGCAACGCGTGGGTTTCCCCACTCGTTTTTCCTAAGATAGGGGATGTTGGCGGAAAAATTTGCTTCGGTTAACATAAAAGTCAGTTTCATTATCTGATTTTTCAGTTTTGGATATTTTGAACCATGATGAGCCCATACAAGAGATCCAAGAACAAATAAGCCTCAACCAATATAAAGTTAGGATTTTCTAAAAAGATTTTGTAAGGCATGAAGAAAAGGTTAAAAACCTAATAAATTTACAAAACATAAACATTGTCAAAAAAAACTACCAACTATTATTAAAGCGTCATTTAAAATCTCACAAATTAAGGAAAATTAGTATTCATTAAGGGTGACAATCGAGTCGTGTTCAGGTTAATCTATTCGGGTTCACAGGTTGACAAGTTAGTACAACCTCTACCCAAACATGACCCGTTTATTAATCATGTCAAGAAACCTAACCCTAACATGGATATCACATGTAATCCGTTTGTGAAATCTCACAAGCTATATATTTTATTTTTTAGATGCTTATATACTTAAATAGGTTCACGTGTCGATGTGCTTAATATTTGCTCAACCTAAACACGACCTACTTATTAAACGGGTTAGATAGTGTTTTTGACCCAAATCTGTTTATCCTCAACCAAAACCTGTTTAACTTCGTGTCAGGTATGTGTCGTTTAGCGTGTCAGGTCGAGAATTGCAACCCTTAGTATTCATGCTCAAAAATGAGTATTCAAACCTTATATTGAGAACTTTTAACTAAACGGGTGCATTTGTCATTTTTCACACTATAAATTCAATAATACCTTACTCGAGTTAGGATTAAATGAAAATAAAAAATAAAAATAACTTAAACCATATAATTTAGATGCATTAACAAATACAAATGCATCTCTCAATATTTTTATACTCATTTAAATTATGGATAATAATTCTTCCCCCTCTTTTTATTTTACCCAAAAACAAATGATGTCAACAAAAATACTTTAGACTAGAAGTAATGGTTACATCGACTCACTTTTCACATCAACGCCACCTAAGTTTTTCTATCTTTTTACACCCGTAATGGTCACCACTCATCACTACCCTCACTTTTGATTAAAATAACTAATTTATACAAACATACCTTACAAAATATCTCACACACACTCACAAATCAAATTAAAATGATAAAACCCCTCATTTAGCACAAATGCCAAGAGGTGACCATAATCACCATTATTTCCAGGTTTGAGCACAACTCACGCGTGAGGTTGTATGTTGGTAGTTAGTTGACGCGTGAAAATTGATGTGAGTTATAAGCTCTCACCCATCATTACCTCTAGTCTTAGACTGCCTGTAGTGGTCACCGGTGAGTTGCTCACTCACACACCATCTCCACTATGGATACCCCACTAGTGGAAAAAGGATTATTTGGTTCGGTTAAAAACATTTTTAGGCACGGTTTCTGAACCGTCTTAACAAATGGCGTTCCAAAAAATGAGTTTTTTTTTTTATTTTTATTTTTTTTATTATTATTATTTTTTTTAATTTTTCGGTTAAAAAACGATTCTTAAAATGAATTTCAAGGTACGGTTGTCTTTACCCGTTCCTTAAAATGGTTTCTTTTGAACGCTAATTTGCCTTTTAAATAAATTTTAAGGTACAGTTGTCTTTACCCATTCCTTAAAATGGTTTCTTTTGAACGCTAATTTGCCTTTTTAAATGACTTTTAAGGAACGGTTGCCTTTACTAATAAGCCTTTTTAAATAAATTTTAAGTTGTTCCTAAAAAAGAGTTTATGATAAACTAATAATCTACTTACAGAAATTACAGCATTAGACAACTATGCAACAACACAAAAAAGAAAGAGCACTTCAACCATTTCATTTTCAAAGCAACATATTACTAAAAAAACGAGAAGGTCTAGCCATACAAAGAGTCATAAGCCATCAACAAACAAAAGATCAACTTGAAACATCGTATTTAATTGAAAACAAACATCCTACTTGATTGAAGACAAAGACCTAACACACTTAACTCAAACCTTCAAACCACACACTAAGAAAACAACTAAAATACCACCAGGTGCCCACCAACAGCAGCAGCTAGCACAAAAAAATTCCTCAATTCGCACTGCAATAATTAACGAAAAACTTTTCTCCCGCACTGAGTACCCATCCGTCCAACTCATCTTGCCTTAAAGCCCTTCTAGAGTCATGAAGCTATAAACATAATAACGCTAGCAAAGGAGAATCTAAGGTGGTTCTATCTTTACATCAAAAGCTTGCCATTTGTTGTTCCGGACACCCATTTCTTGTTTTATGAATATCTTGTTTAAATCACTCAGTAAGTAAGCTAAACGGGTTAAAAAAGGTTGGGTTTTGTTACCTTCCATATGTAGAGCATATGTATATAATGATCATGTATGCTAGTGAAGTATCATTCATCTCGGCCTTTTTTAGGCACCCGGGTGTTGTAATATGTATATATATATAATGTATGGTTGTTATTTGATCCTAGTGTAACCAACAAAAAGATCTATGGGAATGTGGTTATTACGTCATGAAGTTCGTTTTTGAAACTTTGTTTATAAAACAAAAAACCTTCCCGAATCAGGTAAAAGTTTATACACTTTGTTTATTTGCATCGAATCCATTCGCTTGCATCGAATCCTTCCTGATTGGGACACATGTTTGTTTTAGTGTACGTGTGAATGCATGAGCATGAAATTCTTACCAGTCGCGAAAGCATCCAATTAGGCAGCGCCATTTTATCACTAGTTTCCATACATAAACCACATTCATCATCTCTACCGACATCTTTACAATATGTTTTCTTGTTATCATTAACATCTTTCAGCTCAATCAAATGACCGTCGAGTTGTTTAAGTGATGGGTATATAACAGCTGCAAAAATCATAACTTTCTGAGTCATAATAGCGATATTAAAAAAATTGCTCTAATAAAGATTATATCAAGAAATCGAGAAAGACCATAGAATTCTCTCAGGGTAGCTCTTCGTTCTTGAGACGACATTGTTTGAATGCCATCCATGTAAACCTGCACATTCAAAGATTGATTCATTTCGATGAATCATTTTTTTGTAATTAGTTGAACAGAGCTCAAAGTCGTGTTTTTTTTTTTTTTTTTTTTTTTTTTTGGAAAAAAACGAGACTTGACCTTGTATACGAGTGAGTATATGAAGAAGGCCAAGATAACTAGGAATTGTATCAGTACAGCTATAGTCCATTCAGTCAATTAAGTAGAGTAAAAATGGAGCAAAACTGCTGTATGATAATTTCATTTGGACAGAATCCCCGTCATCGTCTGGAGGTAAAGCAGCTGCCCTGAGACATAAAACGATATTACGATCAAAATATTTACAAAGGTTTATTGCACCGCCAACAAAAGTTGAACAATCATCCATACACAGAGAGAACACAAAGTATCTACATTGTTCAATGTTGTGCAAACAGATTGAACACCTGGATGACGAGACATATATGGAACATGACAATCGTGTGGGAAAGTTTTATAAATTTCGATGATGAAGGAGTTACAGACCCCACAGAAATGTCTCATGTGCCAGATGCCTGGGTGTGACAACCGGCAATTTAGGGAGTCATTTTGAAAACCCGCATTACGTTAAAGTTCATTTATAATTTTTATTTGGAAATTTTATTTCACAACGAACTTGTAAGACCTATTTTTATGGATAATTATATGTAATGATGTTATGGAATTCGTGAATTATTTTCATAATTCATTTTGATATTATGCTCGGTGATGTATTCTTAAATTCTCACTGGTACTCACGTTGACTCTGGCACTAGGTTTACCTAACGAAAAATTTTATGATTCGTTTACGAGTCCGACTATATATAATTATTTACGAGATGTTTTTCGGGAGATATTAAAGTTTGAAATGAGTTCGGGTTTCGGACCACATGTTTTACATTTACCCACTTTACCACCACCACGCCGCCGACCACACCACAAAACAAACACCACCATCTTGTTCCTTATCCTATCCTCTTTCTTTTGACATATTATACGCGCCCTAAAACATCCTTTAACACCACGAAATCCTTAAAGATCCGGTCGAGTTTTTATTGTTTTCACTAGATCCGTAAGTTTGGAGGTTCAAGAAGGTGAGTAAGCTCGTTTTGGTACCTTGGGTGCCTCGACATGGTGTTAAATCCGTGGCTACACGGAAGGTTTTTATGGGAATCGAAATTAAATGGTTGGAAATTTATGATTTTGATATTAAAATCTTGTTTGGTATCCGGGTAATGGTGAGAACTCATTGGGTCGAGTGAACCGTGAGTCTCGAACTCACGGCTTGATGTGGGTACGAGCCACATGGCTCGTTATTTTCTTGATATTTGACCTTGGATCCTTGGTTTTTCATGTTTGTTGCTATGGTGTTTGACTCGACTCGATGGAGTCATGTTCTTGGCCGATTGTTGTTATGGAGGTCGCGACCCAAGAGGGTTGTTTGGGACAGTTTTGTAAGGCTCATTTGAGCTTATTTTGGAGACCCATGGTCTTAGTTGTCGAGTCCTAGTGACTCGTGTGGTATGCCGAGACTCAAGTGAGTCATAAGGCTCGGGTTTGGCTTGGTAAACCAACCCGGATATGGACCATATTTGTGTTTATATTTCCTTGTTATAATTTTTGTTAACTTGATATGGTTTCGGCATTTGTTGTGGCACTTTTATTTTCGGCCGAATACTTTTGATGAGTCGAGACCTTTTGTGGTCTCGACAATGGATTTATTGTGACATTGAGGAGTTGTTGACGAATTGGGAT
This sequence comes from Artemisia argyi, assembly GCA_030686995.1. NCBI lineage: Eukaryota > Viridiplantae > Streptophyta > Magnoliopsida > Asterales > Asteraceae > Artemisia > Artemisia argyi. Next base: position 193,079,757 of record CM060683.1, on the reverse strand, counting down.
ATTGGGGACCGATTGTTAGACGATCACTTAGATTGACGGAGATAGGTTAGTCGGGTGCCGTAGGCGGACCCTATTGTTGTAGCACGTGGATTGGGATTGTGTTGGACGGAGATACTTTTGTATTAATGACATTTGCTTATTACTTTGGACTTGGACAATGAGCCGAGAGTCATGACTCGGACATGTGACCATTTCGTATGACTCGATAACTATTTACAATTAAAACGTAAATAATAAAACTCGTAATAATAATTATTGATAATATAAACGTTTATATGAATATATAGACGTGAATAACGGATATATAATTATATAAGTGCGTATATTATTAATAATAATAATAATCACGAGTCATATTATAAATAATACGACTAGGTATATATTAGGCTACGGAAGTGGCGTAATATTATTGAACGTATTATTATTATAAAAATGGGTTACAAAACGAGGAACTCTCGACAATTATTAAACATTAAATAAAATGTCATTTTATATATATAACGAGTAAACTTATCGAGTTATGCGAGGTCGTTGTCACTCGAGTCCAGGTAAGTTGTTATTTGTGACTTTCGTGTTGTCATGGATATATGACGATTAATATAAACGTTTTCTATAACTAAATAACCACTTAACCGTAGGGTTGAATCGGGTTATTTGGCTATATGAAATGAGTATATTAATGGGCATCGTATCCTACGACGCCCATAGGTTGTAGTATATGTAAAGTGTAATAAATTGCGAATATATATATCGGGAAATCTGGCCAATTTGACGATGTATATGAGGAATTTATTAAACTATGATATGTACCATATAGTATTTATGTGCTATGTGCTTTAGGATTGGGTGTAATCTTGGAACGTTATGTTACGTAAATAAATATGAGGATTATCAAATCGACGGATTTGATAAAGTTCGGCGATTTATTTAAATGATATATTGGGCTAATATTAGACCCATAGTTTATTTTATTATTCTTTGTGTGACCTTTTTGGTTTGTTTTGTGTCGACCCACCACCCGTATGGATACCAAACGTAAATACACCAAGCTAATACGAAATGGATTTTCGGAAATAAAAACGGATTCTCATCCGGGTTTGGGAATATTTTGAGTTGAGGAAATGATTTCTGAACGAGTTAATATTGTTAGGTCGTGCCGAGTCCGTAGTTGCTGTTTCGTGAGTTATTATACATCTTATTTCTACCGACTTCTTCTTGCTATTTTCTGGACTTGAGGTGAGTCATAGCCCCACTTTTTACTCTTGAACTATGTTTTCAATACTTGAGGTGAGAAACGTGCAAATTATTTTATGTGGACTATTATCGCTTTTATATTCTCTAAAACTTGCTATGCGTATGGACTAGGATGTATTGTCAGCTTTAGTCACATAGTTTTGTGTGTACTATTCAAGGTTGGCTTATTTGGTTACTGATGGATTGTCAGCTTTAGTCACATATATGTTGTGTGTACTATTCAAGGTTGGCTTATTTGGTTATTGATGGATTGTCAGCTTTAGTCACATATATGTTGTGTGTACTATTCAAGGTTGGCTTATTTGGTTATTGGTGGATTGTCAGCTTTAGTCACATATTTGTTGTGTGTACTATTCAAGGTTGGCTTATTTGGACTGTCAGCTTTAGTCACATAGTTTCGTGTGTACTATTCAAGGTTGGCTTATTTAGATACTATAGTGTGCACCTATAGGTTATTAATACTTCGGAGGTTATCCGAGTATTTATTGGTATTGCGGGGGTTACCCGAATATCTATGTTAGAACGGAGGGTATCCATGTATTATGTTGGGGCGGAGGTTATCCGCAGGCTTTTAGCGAATCCTTAGTCTAGCTAGCAAGCGTTTTGCGTATATGTCCACTATATTGTTAGATGAATTTAAACCTATGATCTCACCAGCGAAAGCTGACTTTTAGCACGTTTTCTCAGGTAATTAAGTGATGATATGGATGCTTGGAATGGAAGGCTTGGCTAAGGCTCATGGTTCATGGATCTATTTTTCTAAACTCTGATAATTAATTATGGACCTATTGTTATAATATTTTGGGCCTGACTCTGAATGATGTTGGGATAAACGTAAATGTTAAAACCCCGTTTTGGTTGCGTTTTATTATGTTTACTTTATCTCGTTCTATATTGTCTTGTGTTGGATACCAATCCCCGTAGCACCCCGAAAGCTTGTTGAGTCTTCCGCTGTATCAAATTTTGGGGGTGTTACACTGGGCATTAGGCTTTGCCACTTTGACCAAAGTTTTCATTATCCCCCCAAATTACGATTTATGAGATTTTTTATTGTTAATTGCAAGAAATCGAGGACATGAATGGATCTTCTTATGAAATAACTGTTCCATTTTAGGTGTTAAGGGTGAACTGGAATTGTAGGCGACCCTAATGGATACTGACTGGGCCTCACAATAGGTAGCACGGCATGAAGTCGAAGCCATATAAGTTCCATGATCATCTAAACCACCTAAATTATTATATCACTGTGATGAATTCGAATTAACTATTCAAATTCAAAACTTTGCCTAACATCTTCAAATGCAAAACATACAATTCATGTTTTTATCAGTGAATCATCATTATAAACTAATCTTGGTTATCAACCATCGCTCAATGATCAACACTATTTAAGCTAAAACTAAAAATTATCAACAGCCTATTCTTTGACATTAAAGAGTCAAACTTTACACAATCAAACATGAACATAAATAAACAACACTGGTACATTAGACGAACTTATAAACAGTTAAACACACAAAACAAATAGTCAAACAAGACTATCAAGCTGTAAAAACCATAAAAATCCAAACTTTATCATGATCAACATAAAAAGAACCCATTTCGAAACACGGGTTCATCAAATTACAACCAAAAACAACAGAAATTAAAAAAAAAAAAAAAAAAGCAATAAATTACATAATGAACTTTTAAACACTCAAAATACACAGTCAAACATGCTAATCAACACACATTCAACATAAAAAGATCCAAACTTTATTACAATAAACATATAAAAAATACTCATTTCACAACATGGGTATACTAAATCATAACCATTATTGTACTATAGCAACAAATATCAAAAAATTCAAAGAATAATTACAGGTTATCAGCATCAACAACTAGTCCTTTGACTTTCATAAAGTCAAACTTAGCACAACAAACATATATAAACATAAAAAAGATACATTTCACAACATGGGTATACTAAATCATAACCAAAAATATCAGATTTCTAAAAAAAGAAAGAAAAATTACAGGGAATTAGCATCAACATTCAACAACTAGTACTTTGACCTTTTAAAAAGTCAAACTCTACACAATAAACATATATAAACACAAAAAAAGATACATTTCACAACACGGGTATGTTAAATTACAACAAAAAAACATCAAAGTTCTAAAAATAGAAAGAAAAATTACAGGGTATTAGCAACAACATTCAACAACTAGTCCTTTGACTTTAAAAAGTCAAACTTAACACAATAAGCATATATAAACATAAAAAGGCACATTTGGCAACATGGGTATATCAATAATAACCAAAAAACATCTACAGTAATTTCTAAAAATAGAAAGAAAAGTTACATGGTATTAGCATCAACATTCAAGAACTAGTCCTTTGACATTTTAAAAAGTTAAACCTCACAACATGGGTATACTAAATTACAACCAAAAAACATCAAAGTTCTAAATATAGAAAGAATAATTACAGGGTATTAGCATCATCAACAACTAGTCCTTTGACTTTAAAAAGTCAAACTTTGCACAATAAGCATATATAAACACGAAAAAAGACTCATTTTACTACATGGGTATGCTAAATTATAACCAAAAACATCAAATTTCTAAAAATAGAAAGAAAATGTACAGGGTATTAGCATGGTGAATATGAGCTTCAATGGCTTCAATTGATTCTCTAAAAACAGAGTTGTTTGTGTGTGACTGTCTTTGATACATTTTTGAGAATACCCTTTTGTTTTCTTGAGCTGATTGTTGTTGGAAATTAAGGGAATATGATGAAAAGTGAGGTTTTTTCAATTGTGAAATTTTGGGGTTTTAGAGATGGAGAAATTGGCGTGGAAATGAAAAGAGAGGAGTACCTTTTTAAGTTATGAGTTTAGTTTTTAGTTAGAGTTAATTAAATTATAACCAAAAGACATCAAATATAAAAAATACAGGGTTCGTTTGGTAGGACGTAATGAAATGTTAAATGAATGTAATAAGTGATGTAATGGAATAAATGATGTAATGTAATAATTCATTACCCTTATTAATAATGTTTGGTTGGTATGATAGGACGTAATGCAATCGATAAGAAAAAGACAAAAATGGTCATAGTTAATAAGAAGTGTTTTTAATATGGTTAGTTAATGGTGGGCTTTTATGTAATTTTGATTACATTACGGGCGTAATGAAAAAAAAGGAGGGAGCCTCTATGGAATGAAAATGATGGTTTTTGAGGTAATGAGTGATTACATGTAATGAGTCATTGCATTCCGTAATTAAAAACAAACATAATTTTCTCATTCCGCCGTAATGTTTTTTTTCCATTCCTACTCTTATTACGATATACCAAACACTACGTAGAAGAAATAAAACATCATACTAGCAACAACTAGTCCTTTGACTTTCAAAAAGTCAAACATAACACAATAAACATATACAAAAAAAAATACATTTCACAACATGAGTATGCTAAAATTATAACCAAAAAACAACAAATTTCTAAAAATAGAAAGAAAATGTACAGGGTATTAGCATGGCGAATATGAGCTTCAAGGGATTCAATTGATTCTCTAAAAAGAGAGTTGTTTCTGTGGGACTGTTTTTGATACATTTTCTGAGAATACCCTTTTGTTTTCTTAAGCTGATTGTTAAAAAAATTGTTAGAAATTAAGAGAAGATGATGAAAAGTGAGGTTTTTTTTCAATGGTGAAATTTTGGGGTTTTAGAGATGGAGAAATTGGTGTTGAAATGAAAAGAGATACCTTTCAAGTTTTTTTCAAACTCTTTCGCTTTTAATTAATTTAAAAATAATCATAAAGTTTGTGATTTAAATAGAGTAAAGTATTTGTTTTAGTTTAATTTTGAGTTTACAAGTTAATTTTTAGGATCCCTTTTTAGTTAGAGTAAACTACAAAGATGGTCCCTGTGGTTTGCATTGACTTACACTCTTGGTCTTTTGACTTTTTTTTTGCACTCCCAGCCACCAACTCTGAAACCTTTAACACCCACGATCCTTTGACCAAACAATGTTACATTTGACTGTTAAATACCTCTCATGTGACTTGCACATGAGGGCAAAATAGTCTTTTAATGTCTAACCACAGGGACCATGTGTGTAATTTACTAATACAAAAATAGTCTTTATACACTAATACAGAAATAAAATACATTTATTTATTATATGCATTTTTTATTTTATTTTTTCTCTTCCATCCCTCTCCCATCACATATCTCTCTTCAACACTACTTTTTTTTCCCCAAAACCCTTGTCAAAAATTCATGGTTTCAACCAAACCTACCTTCATCAGCCACCAACACCCTCGCCGTCATGCAACCTCCATTTCCAACCATCCTATACGCCGTCATGCTAAAGCTTATGTTGAAACAAATAAGAATCACTAGAATAAGGTTAAAGTCAAATATTCACAGTAACCATTGAACTTTGAACAAAAATGATATGAATTAAATGGAGAGCAAGCTTTAATATCATGGGCTCATGGCATATAGCAGCAAAGAAAAATATATAGTGTTAGTTACCTTTTAACCAGTTTGATCAAGCCCACTATGGGAATATAGGCCCATAACTTTTTAAAAATCGGCCACCACCTGTTCAAAGTCTAAATCGACTCATGAGTGAACCAAGCCATACATACTTTGTAGTCTTTGAACAAGCTTCAAATCTGCGTGTGCATCATGAGGTGTATAACGGGTAAACGGGTATACATATTATGTGTTTTATGTGCAGGTTATCTGAGAAGGGCGGGTTTTTGACTTAGATATACGTGACCTAACTTGGGTATTCTCGTGGCTATTTCCGACTCTTTCTCTGACCACCCCAAAATATGTACCTGGTGGGCTAGTGAGGTTTATTAATGTTCATGTTAGGTGCGTTATGTAGCGCAAGTGTTTTACATAGGTAACCCAAACTAAAAGAAAAGTAACATGTGTAAAACAGATGCAAGTGTTTTACACAAGTAACTCTTAAATTAGCCGGTAAGATGTCAGAACTTATTTGAAAAAAAAAAAAAAAAAAAAAAAAAAAAAAAAAAAAAAAACACAAAAAGATAGATATATGTTATTAAATTTATTTTAATAACATATATTAATAATTACAAGGTTGGAAACCATGGTTATAAAAAGGAAAAACTGCTAGATTTTTTATTAGATTTAATAATAAATTTCAATAATCATACTACATTAGCTATTAGCTATAGCGGACCAAAGTTGACCCAAATCTTATGTTAGCTATTAGGGCCAAAATAAACTGACAAATGGGCCTAACCGTCCATATTTGACCCATGAGTGAATCAAGTAATGCATGCAGTATTGTGCATCATGCATGACACATGCAGTATTTTACAATCCAATGACATACTCTGAGGTTACTCGTCATGCCCAAATAAACAGGCATAACGATTACCAAGTGACGGTGTGTGCCCTTATAGTATCAACATGCAAAGGGACAGAACTTGAACGTTGTTGGTGGAGGGCCCAACTTGAAAAATATTTATATTTAGGGGAGCCGATATGCACTACGCCATAATATTTGTATTACAAACGACTAAAAGTCTAAAATCATATATAAAAGGGTATAAGTCAAAAAATTTGGGGGGTCGGGGCCCAACCCCCACGGTCGAGTCTTTTAGAAGATGTACTAAAAAAATGAAACTACCAAATCAATTTCTACAACCAACACAAAGAAGTACTCTATGCTTTTGTAAAATACTGCAAATGAAAGAACTTAGATATATACATGAACCATATACAAAAGCCAAAGGATAAATGATAAATAAAGACCAACAAAAAGATGAGTCGTGACACATTCTACTACAAGACAGGTCTTTACCGACGGAAGTTTCTGTCGGAACTCCATCGGTATTAGCTGTTTCCAGCAGATTTGTGACACAAATAGGTTGTCGGGTAATCTATATTTAAAAGCTTAAAAGAAGCCAATAAAAAAAGATAAACAAAGAACGATAATTTTAGTGTTAAACATATCAATAGTCATCATTCCCATAAAAAAAGTTGCAATTAATTCACAATCCAAATCGTGTCATTATAGATGAAATTGGAGTATGTATTCCAAATATTGAAATTTATAATGAAAATATCCGGCTACCTAAGGGGGCGTGGATTGTTAAACTTCTTGAAATCGAGTTAATGCCGTTCATCTTTCGTTGCCACTCCCTCTCTCGAGCTTTTTCATGAGCATTCACTTCCAACTCCGGTTGTTACATGTGTTCTTGCACTTGACATTCCACTTGTCGTTGTAACTGCAATTGCATCTCTATTTCCAGTCGTGGTCTCATTTGTGTGTTATCCTCGTGCAATTTTCTTATTGTCTCTTTTAAAATTTGTACCTGCATAATACCAAGTCCCATTAAAAAGCTTAAAATATTTGGAATATCTTTTTCAGACACCTTATTGGAACATAAATATCAAGGACAAGGAGTCTATGCCTCAACAAAACAGCATGATATACAGAGCAATAGTCTATGCCTATATCTTATTCAATAGAAAATTAACTGTGTCGTCGTAATGGACAAGGAGTTAGAACTAATATATGCCAAACACTTCATATACGTGTCACCAATACTTTTCTACACATAAAGCAGTCTATATTGTAACTATTATCTTTATCATCAACAAGAAACAGACGCTACTCTAAAACCACAACTCTAAAGGTAAAACATTCAGAATATTATTCTACTAACTTTCTTTGAATTTTCATTTAGTGTTTAATGGTATAGGGGGTATAGGACTGCTGTTTATAAAATAAGAAAAGAAAAAAAAAACCTGGGCGTTTCAAATTGTTTACTTGTTACTACTTTATGAAACTATATATCCATGTTTCGGACATCTGATAATTGCGTTTCGGAAATTTAATAAGTAAATGGTGTTTGGCGAACGCTTTTGGAAAATAGTAGTGCTTGACAATGAGCATTTAGCTTTTGAATTCTGTTTAAACGCTTTTATTTGATACACTACCAAATTAAAAGATATGCTTATCTTTTATTTCATTTTATATTTTATAATTATACTTGCAACTACTTTATATGCAAGATAAGTGTAGTCTTCCATATCCCAAGTCTTCTTAAAAGTCTTTTGTGATTACTCAAGCTGATAAGGAATTTGTGAACAATAGACCATAGGTTGCATAATTAGTGTTATAAGTCTTCCCTATCCCAAGTCTTCTTAAAAGTCTTCGGTGATTATAGACCATAGGCGATGCTAGTTGTGCTACTTGGGTTGCATGATTAATTTTACAATGAAACTTACATGTCATCTTCCCAATCCCATGTCTTCTTAAAAGTCTTCGCTGGGTATACATACAAACTAGTTATTATCAATCAATATTGTTTTGCTCAAGCTGACAAGGAATATGTGGATGTCATTATCTTCACGGTTTGCGTGTCGCGAACGTTAAACATTAAAATTAGAAAGTATCATAATCTCTTTTAAGTTTGAAGCCTGCACTAGATATGTGTCTCAAAAACAATATATAATAAAGGAATTTATGATTTTCTTATTAGTTATAGTTTATACTAAACTTTTCGTTATTATAATCTATTCAACTTATTTGCTAATATTGGTTCGTCTTATATAGTGTCAACTATGAACAAGCTAGGATTGTAAAAACTTCTTATAATTACTCAACATACCTGCCATTTTCAAGTTTTTCTGTATTTTTTCCCCTGTCAAACCAGTTACTCAAAAATCTATTATAGTAAATCAGTTAACTATTATTACGCATCTAATATCTCACACGTCTCTTTTACGAATAATATTGATTGATAATAATGATTAATAATAATGGTTTGGGCCTAAACCAATACAAATATAATTCTAACTTTAATACAAATCCACTAACAGTCTCCCGCAGTTGGAGCAGGAGTAGAACGAACACTCAAACTCTCTCGAAACTCAGCAAACAAAGCATGTGGTACTTGTAGAAGAAGAATTGTAGAACGAATTATGAGCAAGCAGACATTTCCACAAAAGGACTTTCGCTAAAAAATTTCAAGAGCTCAGACGAAAGTTGGGAGTTCACCCAAAACACATTAGGGGGAGAATGTAAATAACTAATGTGTTTTGCAATAATTGAAAAAGAAAAAATGGGAGACAAGCTTCACTATGCATGCATAGGAAAAGAATCGTTAGGTGAAACTTTGTTTTCTAAACACCTAGTCAACAGACGTGTGGAAAATGTTTTACAGCAAGATATCTTTGACTAGTAGCATCTCAATAGTTTTACGTTGTTCATGGCCATCCAATTGGTTTATATAAGGCATAGCAAACAATAAGCTATGCATATATTGAGTGTATTTTCTCCTAATACAAAAGAATTGTTTTATATTTTGTCGAAGTAATTGTTTTAGCAACTTTCTTGCTTATCAGTTGTGAATAAAAAAGCCAATACTTATTCTTATGATTTTAAATAAATTTCCAAAAATGAAGTCACCACAAGCAATGATTTGCTTATTTTCCTCTTGTATTTCTTTTCTCTTTTATGGTCTCACGATAACATGTCTCACTTCTGCCACCATCTCTGCTTCGTATGGCAGTAATGAGACTGATTATCTCGCCCTGTTGTCATTTAAGTCGAAAATCACCCAAGATCCATACAAAGTTCTAACCTCGTGGAACCATTCCTTTCATTTCTGTGACTGGAGTGGTATTTCATGTGGAAAGCGGCACAAACGAGTGACTGCTTTACGGCTGGGTTCGCAAGGCTTAGAAGGCTCGTTGTCTCCTCATGTAGGAAACCTCAGCTTCCTCCGTGAGCTTTCTCTCTCAAACAACAGCTTTCAAGGAACCATTCCTCATGAACTTGGTCGTCTATCTAGGCTACGTCATCTTTATCTTTATGGAAACAAATTCAGTGGAGTCATTCCAACAAACTTGTCTAGTTGTTCTAACCTCGAAGTGCTTTCACTCGGTCAAAATAAGCTAGTTGGAAGCATACCCAAGGAGATGAGTTTACTCTCGAAACTTGCTAGACTTGCAATTCACTTCAATAAGTTAACAGGTGGAATCCCACCTTCCTTGGGAAATATTACATCAATGGAACTGTTCTCTGCTGCAGTGAACCCGCTTGGTGGGAGCATTCCAGATACCTTGGGTCTTTGGAAAAGCTTGACGGGATTTGGCTGTGGTTTGTGCAACTTATATGGAAGCATCCCTCATTCCATTTTCAACCTCTCACTCCTAGTTAATTTTTCCTTATCTCAAAATCACCTCACTGGTAGTCTGCCTTCAGAAATTGGTGCGATGCTCCCAAATCTTGAGCTCCTTCAGTTATGGGATAACGAACTGACCGGAGTTCTTCCACCTTCTATTGCAAATTGCTCTAAATTAGGATATCTTGAAATGAGTAACAACAGTTTTAGTGGGAAGTTGAAAATCGATTTTTCAAAATTAAGAGATATTTATTCAATTAGATTACATAATAACAGCTTCCATGGACACGGAGAAGCTGATGACATGAGGTTTGTTGATTCTTTGAAAAACTGCACCAGATTGGTAGATTTGGGACTTTATAATTGCAACCTTACAGGAGTGCTTCCAATATCAATTGGTAATCTTTCTGATCAACTCAGCCTTCTAAGTTTATCAGAAAATCAATTATTTGGAAGCCTCCCTTCAAGTATAGGTAATCTAGCTGGCTTGACCTTGTTAGATTTACAATCTAATCGGTTCAAAGGAAAAATCCCCACTACCATTGGTAAACTTCAAAAGCTACAATTTCTTAGTCTATCTAGAAACCAATTTTCAGGGCCTATCCCTGATGCCATTGGCAACTTATCATTGTTGAATGAACTTGAATTATCTTCCAACAAGTTAGAAGGCCAAATTCCATCAAGCCTTGGGAATTGTAAAAAACTCATTGGGCTAAACCTTGGAGACAATAGACTCACTGGAAAAATACCCAAACAAATTCTTCAACTTCCATCACTAAATTATTTTTTAGATCTTTCTCAAAACAGTCTGTTTGGTTCCATACCATCTAAGATTAAACTCAAAATGTTGAGTAATCTTGATTTATCTTATAATAATTTATCAGGTACCATTACTAGTAGCCTTGGTGAGTGTATTAGCCTTACAATGTTAAACCTAAGTGGCAACATATTTCAAGGCATAGTACCGTCTTCAATAAGTTCGTTAAGAGGATTGGAGGTACTCGACATTTCTCAAAATAATTTATCTGGTAAAATTCCTCAATTCTTAGGCAAATGGAATTCATTAAAATTTTTGAACCTATCCTTTAATGATTTTGAGGGTGAAGTACCAGTTGTTGGAGTGTTTGCAAATGCAAGTGCATTTTCGGTTTTGGGGAACAATAAGCTCTGTGGTGGTTTGGTTACACTCAAGTTACCCAAATGCAAGGAAAAGGGTAGTGAGAAAAAAAGGTTTCCTTTCTTCATATTTGTCATTGTGATTGCACCGACGTTGTTCATCGTACTATGTTGTGTGTATCTTTTGTATAAGAAGAAACGCAACAGTCAACCATCTCAATCTTCAGAGAATGAACGGTTCTTGAAAGTTTCATACAATCAACTTCTAAAGGCTACTGATGGCTTCTCTGCAGCAAATTTGATTGGCGAGGGTGGGTTTAGCTCTGTTTATAAAGGAATCCTCGATTCTAATCATACTAAACCTGTTGCAGTCAAAGTTCTGCATCTTCAAAATAAAGGAGCTCACAAAAGTTTCTTAGCAGAATGTGAAGCATGGCGGAATATCCGACACCGTAATCTGTTGAAGATAATAACTTCATGTTCAAGTACTGATTTCAAAGGCAGTGACTTTAAAGCTCTGGTTTACGAGTTTATGCCCAATGGAAGCGTACACGATTGGCTTCATTCAAGTGCATATGCATCAAAACTCAACCTTCTTCAAAGAATAAATATTCTTAGAGATGTTGCAACCGCGCTTGATTATCTTCACAATCGCTGCGAAACAACAATTGTTCACGGTGATTTGAAGCCTAGCAACATTCTACTTGATGAAGATATGGTGGCTCATGTTGGAGACTTTGGTTTAGCCCGACTAATTGGTACGGACTTAAACCAAAACAGCTCAACCGGGGTTAAAGGAACAATTGGTTATGCACCTCCAGGTAATATATGATTTTTGTATTCCATGATGCTTATATTTGTACTTTCAAAATACGGTTTTGTAAACTAACGATCGTTTTAATTTGCAGAGTATGGTATCGGGAGCGAGTTGACAAGTTGTGGGGACGTCTACAGTTTTGGAATATTATTACTAGAGGTGATGACCGGGAAAAGGCCGACGGACGACATGTTTAACGATGGTCGTAGCCTTCATAAATTTGTTTACATGGCATTACCAGATCATGTGGTTGATGTTACTGATAATGATGCAATTGTGTTGCAAAGAACCGAAGCAAATGCAAAGAAAGTGGAAGAATGTTTGGTTGCAACTATGAAGATCGGAGTATCATGCTCTGTGGATTCCCCGCCGCAACGAATGAAAATTGAAATTGTTGTCAATGAGTTGCAGCGTATTCTCGATGTGCTTCAAAATATATGAGGTACTATGTTCTCCCTTTTTTTAGAATGTGAACATGAGTCTGTCTTCATAAATTATCACTAAAATGGCTTTATTCTTGTCTTGTTGTACTCTTTCAGGTCTAATATCAAGCTTGCATTGTGAAGATGAAAGTAACTGCAACTAGAAGCAGTGCATGTAGTAGATAAATAAATGTTACGTTGTCAAGCATGTTTGTAAGTGTAGTTTAAATTTCTTGCTGCCTAAGTACTGTAAGAGACGTAAGAGTACGTTTAGTGACGCATCATATGTGTCGAACTTGCTTATGATTATGTGTGGTTTGAATTCCTTAATCCAATTTTTGGTATTGAATTCTACTTATGTTTTACTTGCCACAATATTGTCTCAATCTTAATGTCTCATGATAGCAATTAGAGCCAAAATAAACTGACAAATGGGCTTAACTGTCCTACCTGACCCATGAGAGAGTCAAGTCATGCATTACGATAATGTTGTATATACTACTTTACTTTGTAGTTTCTACACAAGTTCAAATCTTGTGTGCATTATGAGGTGCAAATGTGTTACTTGCTCAAAATGCTGCACATTGGACAACTCGAACTTACATTATGACAACCTAACGACGCAGGTAAGGCTTCTCGTCATGCCCAGAACAAAAAACCATAACTATAACCAAGCGACATTGGCATCAATAGTATCACGTTTTTCTTGACCCAAAAGATATAAATTTGAGTCCGTCTAAAAACATCAATGTAAGAAAAAAACTAGAAAGTACCATGAAATCGCACTACTTGATCATCAAAACAAGTGGTAAAGATAGTACTAATAATTTCTTTTGGTTAATAAAATGATACCAAGGAAAAACTAAAGGCTTTCGCCATTTCCATTGCAACACTTGGGTCCCTATAAAAGGCCGAGATGAATGATACTTCACTTGCATACATGATCGTTATATACATATGCTCTACATATGGAAGGTAAAAACCCAGCCTTTTTTTTACCCGTTTAGCTTATTTTACTGAGTGATTCAAACAAGATACTCATACAACAAGAAATGGGTGTCCGGAACAACAAATGACAGCTCTCGATGTAAAGATAGAAACACCTTAGATTCTCTTTTGCTAGCGTTAATAAGTCTACGGAATCACTTTCACTGGTCAGAACCCATAAATCACCCGAATGCACCTTTTTTAAGCTTCCATGACAAAATGGGCATGATTTGGACCTCGTGTTCCTGTTATAAAGAATTTCTTTAAGTAACAAAGAGTTGGGTCGGATTGTGTGTCGGTATATATGTATGCTAGAGAATGGAATTCTTACCAGTTGCGGAAGCACGCTATGCACATCGAGTGGCAGCACCATTTTATCACTAGTTTCCATACATATACCACATTCGTCATCTCTACCAACATCTTTACTATAAGTTTTCTTGCTATCATTAACATCTTTCAACTCAATCAAATGACCGTCGAGTTGTTTAAGTGACGGGTATATAACAGCTGCAAAAATCATTAATTTACGAGTCATTATAGCGATATAAAAAAATTGCTGTAATAAAGATTATATCAAGAAATCGAGAAAGACCATAGAATTCTCTCAGGGTATGTAGCTCTTCGTTCTTGAAACGACATTGTTTGAATGTCATCCATGTAAACCTGCACATTCAAAGATTGATTCATTTCGATGACTTTTTTTTTTTTTTTTTTTTTTTTTTTTGGAAAAAAACGAGACTTGAACTTGTATACGAGTATATGAAGAAGGCCAAGATAACTAGGAATTGTATCAGTACAGCTATAGTCCATCCAGTCAATTAAGTAGAGTAAAAACGGAGCAAAAGTGCTGTATGATAATTTCATTTGGACAGAATCCCCCTCATCGTCTGGAGGTAAAGCAGCTGCCCTGATACATAAAAAGATATTACTCGTAATATTTACAAAGGTTTATTGCAGGTCAACAAAAGCTGAACAATCATCCATACACAGAAAGAACACAAATATCTACATTGTTCACTGATGTGCAAACAGATTGAACACCTGGATGACGAGACATTTATATAAGTATATAACATGACAATCGTGTTGGAAATGTCAAATGTCCATAACTTAAGATACTAAAGGAGTTATGGACCCCACAGAAATGTCTCAGGGGCCAGATGCCTGGGCATTAGGCTTTGCCATTTTGACCAAAGTTTTCATTATCCCGCCAAATTACGATTTTTGGGATTTTTTATTGGTAATTGCAAGAAATTGAAGACATGGAAGGACTTTCTGAAAATACCTGTTCCATATTACTAAAATGTTTATTATTGGCTTCTAGCCTTCAAACATACTACTCTTGTGTTAAGGGTGAGCTGGGATTGTTGGCGACGCTAATGGATACTGACTGGTCCACACGCTAGGTAGCACGACATGAGTTCGAATTTTAAGGGACAAGTGTTTCGTATCATGTAGCCGTCTAGGTTCCATGATCATCCAAACCAATTTTAAGAGAAGTGTTTCGAATGCAAAACTTACAATTCAAGTTTTTAGAGTGAATTCTCATTATAAACTAATCTCCGTTATCAACCATCCCTCAATAATCAACACCAATTAAATTAAAACTAAAAGTCAACAGCCTATTCTTTGACCTTAAAAAGTCAAACTTTACACAATCAAACATGAACTTATAAACAGTTAAACACCCAAAACAAATAGTTAAACAAGACTATCAAGCTGTAAAAAACATAAAGAATCCAAACTTTATCATGATCAACATAAAAAGAACTCATTTCAGAACATGGGTTCATCAAATTACAGCCAAAAAACAACAGAAATTTAAACAAATTAGAGCAATAAATACATAATGAAGTTTTAGACACTCAAAATACATGGTCAAACATGCTAATCAACACACATTCAGCATAAAAATCCAAACTTTATTACAATAAACATAAAAAAGACTTATTTCGCAACATGGTTATGTTAATTCATAACCAAAAAACATCAAATATAAAAAATTTAGAAGAAATAATTACATGGTATTAGCAACAACTAGTCCTTTGACTTTCAAAAAGTCAAACTAAACACAATAAACATATATAAACACAAAAAAATATACATTTCACAACATGGGTATGCACAATTATGACCAAGAAACATCAAATTTCTAAATATAGAAAGAGAAATTACAGGTTATCAGCATCAACAACTAGTCCTTTGACTTTCAAAAAGTCAAACTTCACACATTAAACATATATAAACATAAAAAAGACTCATTTTAATACATGGGTTTGCTAAATTATAACCAAAAAACATCAAATTTCCAAAACTAGAAAGAATAATTACAGTGTATTAGCATCATCAACAACTAGTCCTTTGACTTTTAAAAAGTCAACCTTCACACAATAAGCATATATAAACACAAAAAGATACATTTCACAATATGGGTATATCAAATAATAACCAAAAAAATTCAAATTTCAAAAATTTAGAAGAAGTAATTACATGGCATTAGCATCATCAACTAGTTATTTGACTTTTTTAAAAGTCAAACTTTGCACAATAAGCATATATAAACATAAAAAAGACACAATTCACAACATGGGTATATCAAATACTCGTAATAACCAAAAAAACATCAACTTTCTAAAAATAGAAAGAAAAATTACAGGGTATTAGCATGGCGAATATGAGCTTCAAGGGCTTAAATTGATTCTCTAAAAAGAGAGTTGTTTGTGTTTGACTGTTTTTGATACATTTTTCGAATACCCTTTTTTTTTTTCTTGAGCTGATTGTTAAAAAAAATTGATGGAAATTAAGGGAAAATGATGAAAAGTGAGGTTTTTTTCAATGGTGAAATTTTGGGGTTTTAGAGATGGAGAAATTGGTGTTGAAATGAAAAGAGATACCTTTGAAGTTTTTTTTCAAAATTTTGCTTGAAATTAATTTAAAAATAAGCTTAAAGTTTGTGATTTAAATATAGTAAAGTATTTGTTTTAGTTTATTTTGAGTTTACAAGTTAATTTTTAGGCTTCTTTTTTAGTTATGAGTTTAGTTTTTAGTTTACAAGATATATATCGGCGTAAAATAGATGAGAGTGAATAAAGTTATTGATTTAAAATTATTTAAATATTTAATAAACTCCTTTATCTTTTATAAGTATGGGTATTTTAGTCTAACAAAATTATTCAGTTATTAATTTTTTTAAGTTTTAGTTAAAAGTGTTTTCTTTTTAGTAATGTAGTATAGATAAATCTATCAAATCAATAAACGTATAAGTGTTTCTTTTATTGAGAAAGTCAATCATTTTTTGCTATAATCTACACGGGTTTATGTTATACATATTACCGTTTACAGCCTTTTACGAACTATCACATAATATTTATCCAACAAAGTTTAGCCGTTGGTTAACTAGGAGACTTAAAATACTTACAACATCAAGAACAAGAACAGGGACGATGTGTTATAAGGCACGTTTTAATCTTATGACATGAACCAGGCCGTTAAAAAAACATTTATAATTGTAATTGTAGTCGTAATATAAGTAAATATATAAAACAAAAATGTGAGATAAAAAGTGTAAATCAACACAATTTTGAACCTTTAAAGCTAATAAAAATACTTATAATTAAACCAAAAAGCATGCCACATAATAAATTATGTTTGGTTATGTTTGTTTGATTGCTTAAAGGTATAAACATCGTTATCAAAAAGAAAAGGATATCTTTGATCTTCCTTTGCCTCTTCTCTTTCTTATCGTAGTATCTTTTGTCACCTTCTAAGTATATATTTGTTCTAGGTCATTGTTTGTGATGTTAACATAAGCTAGCTATTATTTCTGGCTTCACATTTAATTATTTTACATGGATTAGGTATATATGAAAGAAAAAAAATGCATCGTCTCACTTTGTTGAAATATCACATGGCTTATATCCAAAAATATGCAAAAGTGTAAAGTTATAATCCACCCAATATTATAATCAATAGCATTTATATCTTCTTCGCCGAAAGACTTTATATTCCTTTAGCCTCAGTAGGGGTAGACTGTTTACATTTCACCTCTCTCATACCTCGTTTTATGAAAATAAAAGAATCATTAGATAGTTAACTGTTAATGGGTGAGAGATCTCAAAGTTTATGAACTTGGAACAACAGCATGAATTACTGAACATCTTTTGGTTATGTTTGTTTTGATATTCAAGATTCTATTTTTGCATTTATTTATATCAATGCCATCTATTTGCCGTATGAATAAATCAAGACAACACACATTTAAATAGGAAAAGAGATTGAGCTGATACCTGAAATATTTTTATATTTATTTCATGTGGCAACATCTTAAAAAGGCATGGTTATAAGCTTTCTTATTTATTGAACTGTAGTAATTATTTTATTTCTTCTATGTCACATTAAAATTCGTTTACTTGTGGTCCATTTCCAACATACGGACTTTATCTATCAAGTTTAACAAACCGAAACATTTATGTATATACTTGATTAATTACTGTGACTTGCAATAAAGATCAGTTGGTATAACAACTGGCACATTGAAAAAAAGTTTAAGGTTAACACATGGTAATTGATTAAACAGTAACGTATGACTTATACTTTTTTTTTTTTTTTTTTTTTTTTTTTTTTTTTTTTTTCATGTCGGTAATATATCCATAACTTTTTCATGTGCGTCGTTAGGTGAAAAAACAAGAAACATTGGAGCTTTAGTCCAATGGGTGGAGCTCTTGTGCACGAGTCAATAGACCCGGGTCCAAGTCTCACCCTTGTCCTAAAGTTTTCAATGGTGCCATCCCTCCACCGCAAATGCTCAGATATGATTGACCGGTCAACGAGGGGTTTATTGGAGAAAATAGTCAGGGTTCAAAGCCTACCTCCTGATAAGTACAGTCACAGGGACATATGCTCATTGTTTGGGGTCGGGTCCTTGAGGGAGGGTCCGATTGGCATCCTTAGAATACATGAGACCAAGGTGATCCCACAGTTCTTCACCTTTTTGAGATGAAAAAACAAGAACCTTATGTGTTTTAACACATGGTAATCGATTAAACATGAGGTTCTTGCATTTAATCAATTACCATGTGTTAATCTTAAAGTGAAAAGAAATACATCCATAAAGTAATATTCAAGACTTACCCATAGTTTAAATTTAACACATGGTAATCAATTAAACGCAAGAACCTCATGTTTCTTGTTAGGTTCTTAATTATTTTCTCGCAAACATATCCATAGCTTGTCGGTAATATATATTTTTTTTCACTTTAAACTAGCTCAATTATTTACTTGATAAAATTATTGAACTTTATAACCCAACAAAAAAGTTGTCTTTCTATATCAAACTAGACAATAAAATAATTGAGTGTAAATTATTTAAGCCTCTGAAATTGAATCTAAATGGTTGTTAAGTTTTAGTAAGTGCCAAACTCTTTTGAGTTTTCTAGGCATGGCTATTGCACATTGACTTGGTCGATATCAAAATTATTATTTTTGTTACTATAAAAAGGATGGACATAATTGAAGTTAGGTTAAAAGTTGTGATGGAAATTGAGGAATGATCCAACCAATGGCCAAACATATCAATGTGGGCCATGTATTGTATCCACAAACATTTTTAGTAAGGTTTGGTGTACACTATATGGTAATGAAAGAAATCAAATAAAAATGCCTATTTTTTTTATATAATTTATTTATTTTGCCTTTTAAATTGAGAGAGAGAGAGAGAGAGAGAGAGAGGATTAATAGAAGAATGAAGAATTACTGAGGAATAAATTGAAAATAAAAAAATTTAAGCTATTCTTGATAAACACATATAGGAAAATGTGATAAACAAATAAAAAATATTAACAATAAAGTTTACGTTTTTTCATAAATAAATTTATTCGTTCAACGATTCCTATTTGTCCATTGTTGTGAAAATTTTTAAAATTTTGACGACAACTTTTTTCTATTTGTATTCAAGGACGTGTTGCCGCTCTTTCTTTTCTAGACTCTTTAATTAGTGGAGTAGTTAGATACTTTTAAAAGGATCGTAACCTATGTAATAATACGTTACAATTAAATAATATCAACAATATTAGGTTTGTTATAAACAAGAGTTGAGGGAATGAAAAGTATTCTTCAATTAATTTATAATGTTAAAGATACATGGAGTATATATAAGATAAATAGTAGGGTAAAAACCCTAATAGCTAACTGGGCCGTGGGCCTGCTATGAGCTATATGGACATCCACTAATAATAATCCATAACACTCCCTCTTGGATGTCCATATTGTTAATACGCTTAGGAAATGCTGCCTCATTAAAAACCTTGTCAGGAAAACCCAGTGGGACAAAACCATGACTAAGGGAAAAAGAGTGCAGCGCGTATTGTCTCCCTCTGATGATTACATCACTTGAGATCTTTGAGTAGGTGCATTCCAATGTTGTGGTTCAATGTCCTAAATGTTGAGGTAGAAGTGCCTTGGTAAATAGACTCGCCAAATTGTCACTTGAATGAACTTGTTGAACAATAATATCACCATTATTTTGTAAGTCATAATTGGAAAAGAACTTTGGCAAAATATGTTTTGTCTTGACGTCTTTGATGTAACCTTCCTTGAATTAAGCAATGCATGTTACATTATCTTCATGCAAAACTGTTGGTACCTACATGCCAGAATTTCTAAATGGTTGGATGAACTATCCGCGATTGTTTGCTTAGCCGAACGTCATGAAATTTCACTACCGTCACTCGTGAGTATGTATCCACTTTAAGACCGATCACTGTTAGTACCAGACATATATCCTGCATCTGTAAAACCAACTAAACTTGTTTTGATGGATTAGTAAAATATAAACCCACATTTCTTGTACCTTAAAGATATCGAAACATTTACATTATTCCATTCCATTGATTTGTTAAATTTGATCAATTAGTATTCTCGAGAATTTTAAATCATAACACGTGATTAATGCATTCTATATTCCTTAAGGAATCTCAACATCAAAAGAGCTCTTGTATTATTAGACGCATACTTATTTCTTATATTGCCAGACTTATACAATATTAAATTACATTATTGGATCCACCACATGTAAACATGCATCTCCATGATCGTTTACAAGTCTTTGAGAAAATATACATATGCTATCACTTGTACCTTATGCATAATTTCATTTCATTTTCTCATAAAGACCAATGCATATCCAATAATTCATATATACGGACTTCAAGTTCCAATAACCATGTCTCGTCACAAGAGAATTTAATCTTTCAGTAGCTCTTTGCGTCTTTACTTCTTTTGGCCATTCATTTATACATCTGCTCTTCATGCAGGTATGCTTCCATGATCCTCACCATGATTATAGCGCTATCTTATATATTTTCATAATCATTTCCATGCACATTACCATATACAATAGTACTATCGACGTCGATTCATTACTTTTCGATTCCACACTTTACTAGACATTTATTTATTGAGATCTCATGGATTTTCATTTACCCGGGATTTTTCAAGAACCTTCATGTCTAGTGTATCTTTACTATTATGGGGTCTTTATTACCTCGATTCGACCATCTTAATTTTCTTGCTCCATTTTATCACTACAATCGAGGACTTTTATTTGGAATCGATTAGTCTATCACGTTGCAGACGTGCCGTAGACTTACTACCAATCATTGGTTTTACTGGTGGGACATACATTCTAATTGGAGCACTAGCAGCGTATATATGATCTAGTCACTTCTTTAGGTCACTAAACATGTCTGGCATTTACTAGATCTAGAATGTTATTTGTCCCTTGAACTTTAAGTTCATATTCATTAGTGTGAGGATCAACATTTATATCATAATTCATTCCAAATTTCTTGCTGCTCATTCTCCCTCTGAATGAATTATCAATTTCAATATCCCTTGTGTGCGTTGTGGTGGATTTACAATACAGGTTCCGCACACTTACATAAAACTTTATATGGGAAACATATGGTTGTGACCAAAACCATTCTAACAGGGAGAATTCATTATTAATTGTTGGCAAGATGCGAATTCATATGTCTTAACATGCCCCATAAACTAAAAATTTTGTTCTCATAATATTATTGACTTTGCAATCAACTGAAGACATTTTATAAACGTTTCAACAAAAGCAATTCGCATATGAACATGAGCTACTTTTATGTTCAACACTTATTCCAATAATCGCCCAATACTTGGAAGTATTCACCACCATTCTCAATAATATAATTTGTAAAACCGTGCTCGCATTTTATATGCCGAGCCACTAATCACGCTAACTTTAAGTTGCGTATTTGATGATCATTTTGACGATGCATCGATTTTAAAACTCAAAATGATCCACATGGCGGATGTATAGGCCTGAATACATCCCCTTTATTATATTCTTTCCAAAACTTTATAGGACAAAGTCCTCACTTTAATATGGTGGTGACATATGAACATTAACTTCCATTGAGAACAATAAAATCAAATAAACCAACATTGAAGAACCCTTGGTTCTTTTATACATTTCGCATCATCATTAAACTGTGACGGTCCAACCAGTTACGCCAATAAATAATCTTGGCTCATAAATTGTTGGTATATGACCACGTGTGCATCGATTGCACTTGACTTTATCCCAAAAGTCAAATAATACGAAGAATGTAATACATCATCACATATATATATCGTTAGCAGTATAGCATTATCGGCAAGAAAATATTTCTTTACTTTTGAAAGAGTACTATTAGAACAACATATCAACCAATTAATGTCATAGTACACTAGCATATACTCTGTAGCAATCCATAGCAAGTTATACCTCGTTTCATAGTTTATCAAATATGACTAAAATAATAATCAAACTTGCAAATAAACATAGCAAGATATATACGCAATATTATGACAAAAACATAACATGCATGCATAAAGACATAACTATCGGTCTCAAACATATAAATGAGCGTTTCACGTAGTTATTTCAGTATAGGTATGATGACAGAACAATTTAATTGCAATATACAACTAAATGCATGTCTTTCTCGGTTCAAAAAATAGCAAATTCATTTTCCTCCAAATATTATAATCACAAGCTACCAATTAGTATCTCAAGTCGCGACTAATTAATATTTATTGTAGATCGCATATTAGTAACAAGTAAATAACACAATCTTTATCCCACTAATAACCGAACATGTAAATAGTTAATTAACATCATGTGAATATATGCATAAACTCAAGATTTACTTACAAAAATCATTCTCTATTTTAAGATTCTTTCGTTAAATTATGGAAATTAATCATAATCTATATCGCAACATATAAGAGTTGTGCTATCCATATAGATGGTCACATTATAGGTACATTATATATTGATATATGATCCATAACCATGTAATCACCTAATGACCTAAATAACAATTTGGATGCCCAACAAATTAATAGGCCTCGTGGAACTAATCATAATGTTATATCCTAATGATCAACCATGCATGTAATTGTTTCAATTTTCGTTAACATGTAGAAAAATTAGCAACTTTGATAAAATAATTATACACTTTAATTCACATGCATCGGGTCACTCTTGCTTATGATATTCAAAGTTTTAAGAATATTAGTCATACCAACTGTTTCCAATTAAAATTAAAGCAAGTATTATGTATTAATAGCATCATCATGTATCATAACATTTATTTAGCTAACTATACGTGGCAAATTTAAGTTATACACATGTAGAAATCAACCCATTAAACATATAGTCCAATTAAATAATAATAAGAGGCCGATTTTCGTAATCGATAGCCATCATCTCATATTAAAGTAAATCAATTAATTTAACAAAACATGAGCCTTAAATCATGATCTACTCTATCATATCCATTTAAATTAATCCACATAAAAAAAACAATAATTAACATATCAACAAAACTAATCACAGAAACATATAATCAATCATCATATTCATAGGGTAAACATACATATAATAATAAAACATACATATAATAGTTACGGTTAAGCCACACAACAAACAATAGTGATCATATTAATTAGACAATTCATATTATATATCAATCGAAACACTTACTAAAAAAAATTAAACATAAACAATAGCACATACATAATAGAATAATAACATAGATACAAGAATTTCTAACAGAATGATTACATTAACAATCTACACAAAAACTAAATATAATCCACAAGAAAAAATATTCATACGATAAGTTCGCAAAATATGTAATTTTCGAATATATTAATAATTACACAAGCATTTAAACGTCATATAGCAAGAGGGAATACAATTATCGAATGTAAATTTAACTTATGTTACGATCTAAGTATCATATTAAATTATTTGAATGAGTACCTGTACGTATTAAGAAACAATTGCATGCCCAAATCATATACGTAGTATGTAACAGTCAACAAATAATTATTAATTACTCTATTTTTCAGTCGGTAACTGTAAAACTAAAACCAATCAAATCATGCATATATATATTAAAATAATGGTATAATACCACGAAACAAATCAAGGCCATAAATAAATCAGAACATACAATGAACAACTATGTTATGAAAACAGCAACATCAAATAGTCAGTATGTTATATTATTGATTTACTAGTCCTACTATTGAGCTAATCTATAAGACAACACATGCTATGCAAATTAATTAAATAGTATTCGTTTGTACAGTGCACCATTGGTTATACGCTTATAGCATTACTGTCTTAGAAGAATAACTACGAACGACAATAAACGAGTTAAAAAAAACGTACCGTAGGGAATCAAAAGAAAAACTAAATCAAAAACCTTAGAGCGTGCTGATAACGTGTTATAAACAAGAGTTGAGGGAATGAAAAGTATTCTTCAATTAATTTATAATGTTAAAGATACATGGAGTATATATAAGATAAATAGTAGGGTAAAAACCCTAATAGCTAACTGGGCCGTGGGCCTGCTATGAGCTATATGGACATCCACTAATAATAATCCATAACAAGGTTATTGTTTCTGTAGTAATATTCAAGGCTCTAATTCTTACCTTGAAAGAGTCCGATATATAGGTCATGTGAATCGTGGTTGATTCACAGTTCACGTAAAGAACCTCCCAATTAAAATGCCAAAATAGATGCACATTATACTTCTTGCTCTACCTTATTGCATATATAAGAAGAAGGAAAAATGATTAAAAGATTTTATATAAAATACTTTGTTATACAAAAAAATTAAATTTAAAAAAAAATAAAAATGTATGACTGAATACAAAAGAATCGGGGACAGAGACAGTAGGGAACCAGGGGTGCTTGAACCCCCCCCCCCCCCCCCCCCCCCCCCCCCAATACGTCCAATCGCTTTACTATTTGTTTTATAAAATTTAAGCATATGACCCAACAATAAACAAATGACTCCCCAACAGTTAGATAATAAAAGAATTAAAAAAAAATGACACCGTTTTATGCATAAGATTTTCATCTAATATTTGTATATTAAGTGTCAATGTATATTTTTTCTTGCATGTATAAGCAGATGTAGTAAGCACTTTGTAGGTTGTATATATTTTTTGAGCCAAATATATTTCACCTTTTCACCACAAAAAAATTGTATTTTTTATCAAAATTTTAAGTATGTAACCTAATATATGTGAGAATTAGAACCTAGCATTTAACGTTTTAGTTTTTGTTAGTTTGAGGAACCAATTTCCACCCCCTTATTGCTAATTCTTGATTCTATCTCCGAAAAGAATGGTTTATGGCATAGCTGTTAAGATCTCGATCTAGCTCTTAAGATCTTCTGATCTTACGATCCCGTTTAGAAAAAACGAGTCGATCCTTCGTAGGATCTTAAATAGCATAGGATCTTAAGTATGATCTCGATCTTACCATAAGATCGTAAGATCTCGATCCGATTCGATCCTATTTCCCTTAATTTAACTAACTAATAAACTATAAATGAATGAATTTTGTTAAATTAAAACAATATAGCAATCGTTAATTACTGTAAATGTCTAATAAGATCAAGATATATAGATTTTTTGATTAAAAGATTCAGCGTCCTTAATTAACGATTAGATATTTTTGTATTTTAGAGTATTACGCGTCGCATTCTCATATTACTATAACTTTCAGAACTTTTTTTTCTTCTCTAATTTGTTATACAATCATTTTTGAAATACGAATTACTAGAAAAATAAGATTTTTAGACATTTAAGTAGGATCGTAGGATCTCTATCCGATCCGATCCTACGATCTCGATCTTGCAAAGACAAAAACGATCTCACGTGGGATCGCGATCTTGACTGCCTCGGTTTATGGCAAGGGAGGTGATTCGCACACTATTTTTTTTATTATTTCACCATTTTGTACAACACTGTAATGCACAGAGAGCACACAGTACAACACTGTAATGCACAGAGTGTGGTGAAATAATTAAAAAATTTGGTGTGCGAATCACCTCCCTTATGGCAAACAATGTTGTTCGGACATATCTAAATCAAGTGTTTGCATGTAAAAAGAACTTATTTACTTATCATCGTATTTAAAACTATAAGCACATAAATGTACGACCCTCTCACTAGGTTTTTTATACAGTATAAACGTGGTAATAAATATATACTTACATTATAGCATGATTATATAATAATAGATAAGAGTACTTAAACCAATTAGGTGTTTGTAATGGTGGACAAGAGTTTTGATCAAATGAAAAGTAAAATTCAAATGAAAATAGTGAGAAAAAAATCACAACCGCATATGAATTATATGCATTTCCTTTTAAATTTTTTATTTTTATTTAAAACGTGTGGTTATATCTCATTGCGATTCCCTGATAGACAAAAATCAAAAGAGTTGTTTAGTTATGTGAGGAGATAATTGTAATGTTTGTAGTGCATATGCATGAAGTGTAAGTTGCCTTTCTATATTTTTTACGATCGTCCACATATTTAAGTGTCAAACTTTAACCAATTTATCTGCTTTTCGAGTGTAAAAGTTTAATGTAGTGTGTGACTACAGGCATATCCAAAACTTCAAGTCTCCATGTGCAGATTTTTTTTACGAGTATAAAAAAAATAAAAGTGAACAAAAAGTTTCGATCTCATTAAAACCAATAAACAAACTAAGAAGACATATATTTCTTTTGTCATATTAGTAGACTAACTAGACAAGAAATCTAGTTATGTGACACAAAATTTAGAGATCAAGTTCATTTTGGATAAATCATAATTTTAACAAAAATATACACTATGCGGCAAACTTCTAATCCGGTTCTCGTGAACCCCTAGTTCTGGCCCGAGTGAAGCAACATATTATTTTTTAAAATATAATCCACATATTCTATAATATTTATATTTTAAACTCATAATCTATACTACTTATAATAAATGGATGACTCTTTCTCTTATTTATGAGTTTAAGATTTCCTAAATTAGAATTTAAGTAAATACTACTTATAATACATAATGTACAACTATGTAAAGCACAATTGATTTTTAACCAAATATTGTTTCTTACATACAATTAATACAAAATTTAAAGAGTAGTACTACATCCACAAAAGATTTACAAAAATAAATTCACAAAAGAGTTGTGTCATGTGTTGATCGGTGGAGTAAAGAAAAGAGAAGGAAAGCATATTCAAACACACCAATCAACACATGACGCATCTCTTTTGTGAATTTCTTTTTGTAAATGTTTTGTGGATGTAGCACTACTCAAATTTAAAACAACTCATCACCGCGCACAATGTACAAATAGTTTTCTAATATGTGCCACAATGGCATATGTTTATGTGTATTTATTGAACATAATAGTTTCCTAAATTATGTTAATTTCCATATAAAACAATATTAAGCATGGTAAATGAAAGCTTATTAGGAAATTATTGATATCAAGTGACATTTAAACATGGTAACGTATGTTCATTGAATGATTTTAATTGTCTGCCACTATGGCACAAATTAGAAAAAGCCTTTAAATAGTTAGGCACCTACCCATAACAACATTAGACACTCCTTTAATGATGAATTTAAACCATTAAATATCACTTACATTAGGACAGCGCAACCCTTCTAGTTGTGAAGATAATTTGGTATGATTCTAGTTTCTAAATTATGAACATTGTAATATTGGATCGATTGAATATCTAGATATGAGATATATTGGTGCTGATTTCGTCCCGACTGTATAGGTTGCTTTATGTTGGCGTATATACCCTTCGGATATACAACAGACCTTCCGGATCCATATCAAGCTTAACATGGCCGAACGTGTCGAGAAAGAATGAGTTAATATCCGAAAGGTCTAACGATAGCCGGAGAACCCCAGACATCTGGAAGACCTCACCATTCGGATGATCCAGTAAGTACATTAATCTAAGTACAAACAAGTACACCAAGTATATGATAATGGAGCACAAACTAGCGAACATCAAGGGCTAAGTACAAGCCAGCCTGGCACTCCATATGGAAAGTCTATAAATAGAGAGGAAATCTTCATTTAAGGTTAACTAATTTTCTCCTAGTCTCTAGTCTTATTCATACTTTCTCTCACTAAGAACATATACTTACTCTCACGCCGGAGGTTGGTCCTGGGATACATTCCCGGGGCGAGTCTAACGGACGTGTTTATTTTGCAGATATCCGAAGCAATATACCATACATAAGAGTTACACCGAATCCGAAGGACTCACTCTAGTCCGAAGGATTCACCTCGCTTGTCCGAAGTAGAAGCAAACTTTTACTTCAACAAATTGGCGCCATCCGTGGGACCCGTCATTCACTCTACCTAAGCTAAAGAAATGACAGGTCCTACCCCAACAACACCTGAAGGGAGTGGAAGTCGTCCGGATAACAATACCCAAACCAGTAACATGGAACAAATCCAAAACCACATTGCCACCCTAAAAGCTCTCATCCAACAGTACAATACTTCGGGCGAAACGCTGATCGAACCTATCCATCTCGACTTCGAAGCCGCCCAATCTCATGATGTCGAAGCGCTGAAAACAGAAGAGGAAGTGATGGACGATTTATCCAAGCCTTTCAAGGCAGCATCCAAGAGCCCGTTCACCCGAAGGATAATTGATTTCACCGGACCTAAAAATGCAAGATACTCAATGCCCTCCCACATAAAGTTATATGATGGATCCGCCGATCCGGACGATCACATCACCAGGTTCGAAGGAGCTGCCAACCAAGGTGCTTGGCCTATGCCCATATGGTGTATGATGTTTCAGCAAACTCTGGATGATGCGGCTAGAGGATGGTTCGACAACCTTCCTCGAGGAAGTATCGACAACTGGGACACTTTGTGTGAACAATTCGTGCATAGGTTTGCCTTGCGAAGAAAATGTATCCGAGACCCCATGGAGATAACTAAGATCGTCCGGAAAGCTAACGAAGCCCTGTCTGAGTTCAAGGAACGTTGGACCGATGAAGCTAGTCGTATTTCTGGGGTTCCGGAGGTGATGCAAATATCTTCTTTTATGGACGGTTGCAAATGTCCAGAGCTAGCAAAGAGGTTCTCTGAAAAAATTCCCCGGACGGTAACCGAAATGATGATGAGGGTAGACGATTTCATTCGTTCAGAGAGAGCATATTGGTTGACCGAGGTGCCAAGGGGAGAACGAGCAGATAATTACCGAAAAGATTACAATTCCAACTCATACAACCAGAATGACCAGAACACGCAGCGATCCTCATTCCGAGGGAATCGTAGGCGAGATACTCATCGGGAGGAACTCCGACCCCGGCGAAATGATCACTATGTACCTTATAGGCAAACCAGGAATGAAAATCCAAACAGGAATGAGTACGGAGCGGATTACCGCCGCAATGATGCAAATCGGAGGGAAGTCCGACCCTTAGACTTAAACATACTCTCGAAAGCTCCCAAAGAAATCCTCGCAACTGAACACCATCTTAGACTTCTGGCACCACCTCCGTTGAGGGGAAGACCTGCCAGAGAAAACATGGACAAATATTGTGACTATCATGGGGAAAAGGGTCACCTCACTAACGATTGTCACAATCTAAAGGAACAGCTCAAAAAAGCTATGGAGACGGGCAAACTAGACCACTTGATCAAAGATGTTCGGCAAAGGGAGAGAGCACCTCAGAGAAATAACAATAACACCAACCAAGGACGAATTATCAACATGATTCGATATCCGGAAAGAAAGTATAAGCGGAAAATCATGGATCGGGAAGAGGATTGGATGAACACTCCTATAAGTTTCCCTCCCATACTCCCTGGGGATGTTTCAGAAGAACCATTGATAGTGGAAGCGGAGATCGAAGGGTATACTGTACGTAGGATATACGTAGACCAAGGCGCTTCAATAGAAGTGATGTATGAACATTGCTTTCTCAACCTTGACCCCTCTATCCAGTCCCGACTGACAAAAACGAACACACCGCTAGTCGGGTTCGCCGGAGAAGCAATAAGTCCGTTGGGGAAGTTAGAGCTGGAGGTATGCTTCGGAAACGAAGGACTATATCGCCGGACGACTATGGTATTCGCAATAGTAAGATCCCCCTCACCCTATAATATAATACTGGGACGTTCAGGAATGAAGAAATTGAGAGCTATCCCTTCCACGATACATGCCATGATGAAATTCCCAACACCAAGAGGCATAGCCACTTTAGTCACCCGGTCCGTTATCATATCGGAATGCAGGAAGCTAGAAGAAAAGTTCTTGATGGAAAAAGAAATGAAGTTTGACGGCCTTCCGGAATCCGTGACAGAAGAAGGAATAGCGGAGACAGAAGAAATATTGGTTCATCCAGCTTACCCGGAGCAGCTGGTGACAATAGGAAAAAATTTCTCAAAAGAAGGAAGAAGGCAGCTAATTACATTGCTCAAAAATAGCCAAGACGTTTTTGCATGGGAACCTTCGGACATGACTGGTGTTCCCCGATGGGCAGCGGAACATAAACTCAATGTGAATATCCAAGACAAGCCTGTTGCTCAAAAGAAGAAGTTCTTTTCGGAAGAAAAGAACCAAGCTATAAATGAGGATATAGAAGAATGGTTAAAAGCAGGGATAATCAGACCCGTCCGATACCCGACCTGGATATCCAATCCCGTGCTAGTAAAAAAGCCGGACGGGAGTTGGAGGATGTGCATCGATTTCAAAAATCTTAATTCATCGTGCCGAAAGGATTACTATCCGTTGCCAGAGATAGATTGGAAAATTGAATCAGTAATGGGTTTCCGATATAAGTGTTTCCTAGATGCCTACAAAGGCTATCACCAAGTACAAATGGCAAAGGAAGATGAAGAAAAAATAGCCTTCTATACTAATCATGGGACATATTGCTACGTCAAAATGCCGTTCGGTTTCAAAAACGCCGGAGCCACCTATCAGAAGCTAGTAGACTCCGCCTTCCGGACGCAAATTGGCAGGAATTTGGAAGTATATGTAGATGACATGGTCATTAAAAGTCAATCAGAGAAAGAGCTCCTGGCCGACATCGCAGAAACGTTCAATAACCTCCGGGAAATCAATATGAAATTAAACCCCAAGAAATGTTCGTTCGGAGTGGAAGAAGGTAAGTTCCTCGGATACATGATAACTTCCGAAGGAATTAGAGCAAATCCTAAGAAAACCCGAGCAATTGCCGATATGCAATCTCCAAAAACACTAAAGGAAATGCAAAGTTTAAGTGGCAAGTTAGCTGCACTAAACCGCTTCTTATCAAAATCCGCTGAAAGATCATTGCCCTTCTTTGAAACTTTGAAGAACATTATCAAGGAGAACAAAGAAAGATATCAATGGACGAAGGAAGCCGAAAAAGCTTTTCAAGAAATGAAGAAGATGATCCTAGAACTACCATGCCTAACAACGCCAAAACCAAAGGAAGACATGTATCTATACTTATCGGCAGCAACGGAGGCAATAAGCGGGGTAATGATGGTTGAAAGAGAAGGGCGACAAATCCCCGTTCACTACGTAAGTCGGACGCTGCATGATGCCGAAAGAAGATATGCTCCGGTTGAAAAACTAGCCTTAACGCTGCTACATCTGTCTAGAAGGCTAAGGCGATATTTCGAAGCTCACCCTATCAAGGTCATAACAGATTACCCCATCAAGCAAGTACTGAACAGAGCTGAATCTTCCGGACGATTGGCCAAATACACGGTGGAATTAGGAGCTTATAACATCACCTATGTACCCAGAAATGCCGTCAAAGGACAAGTGTTAGCCGATTTCATCAATGAAATACCCATCGGCACCATCCATCCGGATCCAAAAAGGAGGGGCAGGGAAATATGCAATATCTCCCAAACCGAAGAATGGATCTTGTATACCGATGGGGCTTCCAGTAAAAATGGTTCCGGAGCGGGGCTAGTACTGATCAGTCCGGAGAAAGAAGAATATACTTATGCCCTCCGAATGAATTTTAATGCCACTAACAACGGAGCAGAATACGAAGCACTCCTTGCCGGACTACGAATCGCAAAGAAAATGCACATAGAAGCGCTGGACGTAAGGGTGGACTCGAACCTGGTGGCAAGTCAAATTAACGGAGAGTTCACTGCATACACGGAAAGCATGACCAAATACCTCGCCAAGGCTAAAGAATATATTGCTTGATTCAAACGTTTTAAAATAAAGAATATTCCGAGGGCACAGAACTAGAAAGCAGACGTGCTAAGCAAATTAGCGTCCGTAGCATTCAATCACTTAACGAAAGAAATCTTAGTGGAAGTATTGGAGAAACCGTCCACCGAGGAAGAGATAATCAGTACAATAGTAGAAGAAGAAGAGGAAAATTGGATGTCACCCATACTCCGATGCTTAAAAGAAGGAATGTGGCCGGAGGACCTAAATGAAGCCCGAAACCTTCGTATGAAAATAAGTCACTACACACTGGTCGACGAAGTACTATTCAGGAAATCCTATCTAGGGCTAATGCTACGGTGTGTAGGACCCCTCCAGGCTAATTATGTCATCCGCGAGGTACACGAAGGGGCATGTGGCATGCACTCCGGACCACGATCTGTTGTAGCCAAATTAATGACACAAGGCTACTATTGGCCAACCATGCACCGGGACGCCAGGGAGGTTATCCAGAAATATGACTCGTGCCAGATACACGCTCCGGTTCCTAAATTGCCAAAAACAGTATTAACCTCCGTCATGGCACCATGGCCTTTCTTCCAATGGGCAATTGACATTTTGGGACCTTTGCCCGAAGCTCCAGGAAAAGTTAAGTATGTTATTGTGGCAATAGACTATTTTACAAAATGGATGGAAGCGAAACCGTTGGCTAAAACAACCGGTAAGGAAGTCAAAAAATTTGTGTGGGACAACATTGTTTGTAGGTTCGGATTACCCAAGATAATCGTCACGGACAACGGAAGTAATTTCGTGGGAGATCCGTTCAAAAGTTGGTGCGAGAGGTTGAATATTACACAAATCAACACGGCTGTGGCTCATCCTCAAGCCAACGGATTGGTCGAAAGAGCCAACAAAAGTCTAATGAAGGGATTTAAGTCCCGGCTTGGAAGAGAAAGAGCCGGATGGGTAGATGAATTACCAAACGTGTTATGGGCTTTCCGGACCACCTTGAAAACTAGCAACGGAGAAACTCCTTTTAGTCTAACCTACGGAAGTGAGGCAGTCATCCCGGCGGAAATCGGTATGCCTACCTTCCGGACCATGATGGCAAATCTGGAGAACAATGACGACGAAATCAATCTGAATCTAAATTTGTTAGAAGAACGGCGAGAAATGGCAGCCATAAGGGAAGCGAAATACAAAAAGAAAGTGGAGCAGTATTACAATCGAAGGGTTAAACCCGAAGCTTTCAAAGTGGGAGATTTCGTATACCGGAGGAACGAAGCTAGCAGGGTGGAAGATCAAGGAAAATTGGGACCTAATTGGGAAGGCCCCTACCGGATAACGGAGGCTTATCAGCACGGCACGTACAAGCTCCAAACCATGGAAGACGTGGAAGTACCTCGAACCTGGCATGCAATTAACCTAAAGAAATGTTTTATGTAACCAATTATGTATTTTGTTATTTCAGGATTTATTGTAAGGCATGAGCCATTTTCACATCAATGAAACATCCGATGCATTCGAACCATATAATAATAAAAAAAAAATGCTTCCATTAGGGCACAAGTTGTCCAAAAGAATAAAACCCCAAGTGGATATAACTTTAGGCCAGGTGCCGAAGGGTACAGGTTACCCCGTCAAATAAAACCCCAAGTGGGTATAACTTTAGGCCAGGTGCCGAAGGGTACAGGTTACCCTGTCAAATAAACTTTAGGCCAGGTGCCAAAGGGTACAGGTTACCCCGTCAAATAAAACCCCAAGTGGGTATAACTTTAGGCCAAGTGCCGAAGGGTACAGGTTATCCTGTCAAATAAAACCCCAAATGGGTATAACTTTAGGCCAAGTGCCGAAGGGTACAGGTTATCCTGTCAAATAAAACCCCAAGTGGGTATAACTTTAGGCCAGGTGCCGCAGGGTACAGGTTACCCCGTCAAATGAAACCCCAAGTGGGTATAACTTCAGGCCAAATGCCGAAGGGTACAGGTTACCCCATCAAATAAAACCCCAAGTGGGTATAACTTTAGGTCAAATTCCGAAGGGTACAGGTTACCCCGTCAAATAGAACCCCAAGGGGGGATAGCTTAAGGTCAAACTCTGAAGGGCGCAAATTGCACCGTAAAATGCATTCCCTAGTGACATAATATAAAGTCAAAATCCGATAGGCTCAATCTGTCCGGATAATAAGTGAACAAGTCACTTGACAGAAAGTATATATGTCCAAGCATAAAACAATTTTGATATAACAAATGAACGTGCAAAGGGTACAGCCGAAATACTTTAACCTACGTCATCCGATATATACACACACACACACAATATCAGGAGAATTAAAAATACGAAGAAAAAGTGAAATGATATATATATATATATATATATATATATATATATATATATATATATATATATATATATATATATATATTCAAGGTTCAAAATTGTTACATCAAATGTCCCGAAACATCTATCCTACAAAAGGACGGAACATCAATACCCTATTCTATTACATCAACATGAAACCAACACAAGAAATTCCGAATAAAAGCTTCATAAAGAGTCCGCAACATCTATGCCCATAGTCAAAATGACGATGTGCTAATCCTTCACACTTAAAGTAAAAACCGAGGCATTCTGATCCGAAGACTGATTCTCGAAGGGATTCTCGACGTGAGATTCAACCTTCGGCCCCTCAGTCACCGGTTCTTCAGCAGGAGCAGGGTCAGGAACTAAGGCACTCATCTCATCAAATTTCCGGTAAATGGTTTCCCGGATCTTCTGGATATAAGGATAGTCCTGAGATAGGGCCTTGTCATATAACGGACCATATTTAGCCCCGGCTTCCATATCCATCCCCTCGACTTCTCCCAACAACTTAGCCGCTTTCTCCGGCTCCTCAAATAAACCAGCCCCATCAATCAATCCGGAAAGGTAGAACAAGTTGAACGGCTCTGCCAATGCCGTCCGGAATTCATGACTTCCGAGGAAACGGTGAATAGCTTCCGGGATGAACTCATTAACAATGCGGTTCCTGTCCATCTCAGCATTACCAACGGCTACAACAATATCTACCTTCTCCTGATAAAGCTCCTTATAAGCCTTCTCTCCGTCACTCAACTTCTGCTGGGCACCAGACAACTGCCCCTCCAACAACCTAATCTTCTCGGCCTGCTCACCGGAAACTTTCCTCCACTCATCTTTCTCCATCTCAAGCTGACCAACCCTATCCTCTAAACTGGCATTCTCCGCTCGCAGCTTCCTCAACCCCTCCGGATTCACCTCCGCGCACTCGGCATGAACCTTCTTTAGCTGATTAAACTCACCAGACATCTTTTCAAACATCTTCCAGTTATCATCAAGTGTTTTATCACAAACCTTGTGAGCCTCAGCCAATTTTCGATGCTCGCGAAGCAAGGATTCAAAGCGGAAGATGATGTCCGCTTGAGCAGTGACACATTTGCCCAACAATAGCCACGACCTTCGGACAGCCTCTTCATCATCCTGGTCATCCAGATACTTTTCCTCCTTGGGGGTTGCCAAATTCATCAACATATCTCTACAAGCGGTGGCAGTATTCATGCGAGTCCCCTTCGTCACAGTCCACGCAGGTACGTAGGTCGCATCATCCTCACCATCCCCCTCTATATCCACATCCATTTCTTCTTCAGCAAGGGTTTCCTTCCCCGGACGACGGGAAGCAGCCCCCGAACCCCCTACATATATATATATATATATATATATATATATATATATATATATATATATATATATATATATATATATATATATATATATATATAAACACCAGAAGGAAAGTCAAAAAGTTAAAAATATACAAGCAAAGGGGCAAATCGCAACTTACCAGCACTAGACCCTCCGGATTGACCAGCCGAAAGATCTTTCGGATATACTGATCGGATGGGCTTCGGCCTCTCGACGTCCTCAGAAACGTCCAAGTCAATGACAGTGTCATAAGCAGAAACCTTGCTTCTCTTATGAAGGCGAGAAGTGATGCTCCCTCCAGCTCTCTTAGTGGGAGGCTTCTGCAACCCCGACTTGGCAGCCTGCTCCCTCTTTTTGTCCTTGGCTGCCAACACCTTGTCATCCGGGACCTCCACCCTCCTCAGCTCAGCAGTCTTTTCCGGAACCTCAGCATTGGAGGCCAGGGGGGAGTAGTGTGCATCTCACGTGCATGCCCTTCCGGAAAGGGGGTCCCTTGAACTATCTTTGTAGTCCTTCGTAGTGGAGGCTTCTTCAAATAACTTGACATGGTGATACCTGCGGATAAACAAAACCCAACATTAAAAACAAGAAAAAGATGCACAATTTAAAAATTCACATTTATAACAAAGGTTATACCCCTCCCTTGCTCATCCCTCAAAGCCGGACGGTAACCAGGAAACTCCCAGTGATCCGATAAACCCAAAGCATACAAGAATGCTTGCGGAATCTGGCAGGGTTCAATGATGGTCTCGGCGAGCCTTTCGGCGTGAGTAGCATCATACTCATTTGCCTTGGGAAACGGATCTGACACATCCGAATCCGAATGCCTCCACGGCATAGCAAAGGGAATAGCCCGCCTATCGATCAAGAAAAAATTCATCTTCCAACCCTTTAGACAGGAAGGAAAATCCCCGAAGCATACTTTCCTATTCCTATGAATGCGTTTCTCAAAAGAAAACCAATCACCCTGTTTGCTAAGTTTATAAAAGACACGAAATAGAGGAGTAGTGGGAGGAATGTGCATGCTACGGCAATACCCCTCAAAAAGAGTAGCACGGTGCATACCCAACGGAACTAATTGAGAAAGATGAACCTTAAAATACCTAATCACATCTAAAAGGAAAGTAGAAAAGGGGACAGCAAGACCGCCTTCGAAGAAATACTCTGCGTATAAACCTATGGCATCTGCAGGTAACTGATCCATCGTCATACCCGCCGGAGGCGCCCTTGGATGTAAATCCTTCGGTATGCCGAAGGCTTCCACCACAGCATATACATCAGCCTCGTCCATCGCAGACTCTCTCAGTTGTATGTCTTTCTTAACGTGAGAACCCTCCGGCATCGATACATCGTATTCAAATGAAGCAGTAGACTCCGACATGATAAATCCGGAAGGGAAAAGATATAGCCAAAACAACAAAAATACTAAACGGACTCGGACGTACCTCAAAGACGGCGAGAATAATCGTTCGGAATACGGAACGGGTCAAATGTGTCAGAGGTATGTATGTGTGAGAAAAATAACAGTGGTGTAAATGAATAAAAATGGGCTATTTATAGACGGTAAAAAATGAGCGGGAAAAGACACGTCACCCGTAGGGCTAACGTGTCAAGCATCTACACCGTGTGTCTCGCAAAACGCATACGTGTTCCAATCCAAACGACGCGGTAAAAAACGACGGCGTACCTTAAACGACACATTAATTACTTTTGGCATCTTGCTCACGACTCTGATGAAGGACGAAGCTACAACCCCTTCGGAAAGCTACAAAAACTAAACTTAGTATCACACCATTGGCATAACCAATACTATGATACTAGGGGGGACATGTTGGCGTATATACCCTCCGGATATACAACAGACCTTCCGGATCCATATCAAGCTTAACATGGCCGAACGTGTCGAGAAAGAATGAGTTAATATCCGAAAGGTCTAACGATAGCCGGAGAACCCCAGACATCCGGAAGACCTCACCATTCGGATGATCCAGTAAGTACATTAATCTAAGTACAAACAAGTACACCAAGTATATGATAATGGAGCACAAACTAGCGAACATCAAGGGCTAAGTACAAGCCAGCCTGGCGCTCCATATGGAAAGTCTATAAATAGAGAGAAAATCTTCATTTAAGATTAACTAATTTTCTCCTAGTCTCTAGTCTTATTCATACTTTCTCTCACTAAGAACATATACTTACTCTCACGCCGGAGGTTGGTCCTGGGATACATTCCCGGGGCGAGTCTAACGGACGTGTTTATTTTGCAGATATCCAAAGCAATATACCATACATAAGAGTTACACCGAATCCGAAGGACTCACTCTAGTCCGAAGGATTCACCTCGCTTGTCCGAAGTAGAAGCAAAGTTTTACTTCAACACTTTACATATAAACACGCCATATACATGATGGTGTATAACTTATGGAAACTTGACCGAAACTAATCAAATCAGAACGACAAACCAAAAAAGTTTGGATCCAAACTAATATATGTCAGTTCCAATTTGGTTATGTTTTTGCTCTTTGAGCTAGTTTGGCTTACATTAATAAGCTTTCATAGTACATATGTTTATATGTCTACACAATATAACAACAAAATAATACATATGTTTATGCGCATGTACATGTATATACCAAAGGATGGACATGCATGGGTGTCGGTGTGCTAGATTATGGACATTATTTTAGTAGTCGTATGTTAGGATCGAACTCGAGATCACGGGATTGCACACAATACGTATGAAGAGAAAAAGAAATAATTATTTATAAATGTTATAAGTAATTATTAATAAACACAAAACTAGTAATAGTAATTAGTATTTAATGATAAATGACTAAAGACCTATTAAAGAAGATTAGGAAAGTAATACTAATGAATATTTGGAAACAAAGGAAGGTTCTCCACCTCCTTTGTGCCTTGAGCTCCAAGTTTCAATTAGTATATATACAAACCCAAGATGTATTGTTTTCTCATAACTTGTACACACACATCTTGGTGTTTTTCTCTCCTTCTCTTTGTCTTAAATCGATCCATCTTAAAACAATCCTTAGGGATTCGATTTTCATAGATCAAACAAAGTTTTGTGTTTTATTTACTTGCATAAACTTTTTTTTGAATTAGTATGTGTGTATAAGAACGTGATTCAAACACACTATTGTTTGATTCTTGGATTGAATTACAAAAGAGGTAAGGGGTAATTCTTATAATCCACATAAACCCTAATTAGGGTTCTTGATTTGAAGATTGCAATTGATTCTTGTTCGGGCTAGAATCACAAAGGTATGTTTACTATTTATATTTGATTAATTAATTACATGTTATATGATCTTGTTATAATTGCTTTCGCTATGATTTTATATGAATGTCATGATATCATAATTACAACAGTGGCATCTAGAGCCGTTATAATGTGTAATTAATTATCGAAACGCATAAAAATTGGATCTTGATTCGTTTAGTTACATGTTTTTAGGGTTTGTTAGATTCCTAACCCTAATTTTATTTTTGGGTCGTTTTGACCCTTAAGGGTTTTAGGGTTTATGGTTTTTGATTTTTTAATATATTTAGAAACCCAAGGATGTCATGTAATTTGTTATGCGTTTTAGTAAACGATCTTGGTGCAATATGTTAATTGTTAAGCTAAATCCATAAAAAAGTGCATATTTGCATGGATTTTATATTGTGTGATAATTAAATGGTTTAAATTGTATATATGAATTAATTGTTAAGTTATATCGAAACATGTAAATTTATTAATAGATGTCGAATTGGGGAAGACTCCAATATTAAGTAATCAATTATGTGATATGTGGTATTTGTTTAGTTTTGGCTTACACAATCGATTTATCGTTGTATGTGCCTCTTTTTCCTAGAAGAAGAAAGCCTTAATTGAATAAATACGTTATACACCTAGATTTGATTATTAATAGGACTATTGAATAAGATTTGCATGTGGCTACATGTTTTATACATATTTAATTGTTATGATTATGTATATGTTTATTTAATTTTTTTTTTTTTTTTTTTTTTTTTTTTTTTATATATATATATTACTTGTTTTTGTTTATTATTATGTTAGACATGTTTATAAACGAAAAGGGTAATTTTTGAATAGAAAAATAATACGGACTAAATAAATGGCGAAATTGTTTTGGTTTTAAGAGTAAGTTTCAAAGAATAGGTTGATTGATGTTTTTGTACATAGTGTGCGAAAGGCGGACCGAAGATTGCCATCCAACATACTTGTAGAGAGGGGTTTTTAAAGCTCATGCACCTACCGGTTCTCTACAACTGCCTGGTTTTCGACCCTAGACTTACCTATATCACTATATTACGTACACTGTCATCTTAAGGGTGAATTAACTATAATTCCACAATGATTATCCGAAACACTAAGCTTTCGGGCTTATGCAAAAGTACGATATAGTGGATGATAATTGTTGGTAATTCTTTAATTGATGAACCCGATACCTCAATCAAAACTTTGTTATTTTACTCTTAACAAATTGGTAATAAAAATGTTTTGTAAAACCAATGTTATGAAGTTGTATGCATGTTTCTTCATACATTATTTTGATCACGTCAAAATTAATACCCTTATAAATTAAGTCAAATGCCATCTAATTAAGAACACTTGAAGTTGTAATTTACGTCATGTGAGAACTTGGCGAGATTGCAATAGAGAGGTAAATTTCATAAATTCATTGCTAGCAGATCAACTGATGTGATGGATTTGTGAGTTTGCAGTTTTTAAGTTAGACGACTTAAATTGAGTAGGAAGTGAGATCTTTGACTCAAGGCATTAGATGGGGATGAAACATGCTTACTTTGCAAAAGTTTTGCGAGCTGATAAGGAATTTGTGGATAACATTCTCTTCACAATTTACGTGTCGCGAACGTTAAACACTAAAATTAGAAATCATCATAATCTCTTTGAGTTCGAAGCTTGTGTACTAGAAATCGGTCACAACAAAAAAATATATAGTTAATTAAGGAATTACGATGATTTTAATATTGCTTATACTAAAATTTTCGTTATTAATATTGGTTCGTCTTATATATTCCGTAAATGATTGTAGACGTATATTTTTCACCAATAATTGCTATAAAAACTTTGACTAGCTAGTATGTTCTCAATGAAATGTCTTGGTCAAGCTTGGCGGACATACTGCTAGCTGCTTTGGGTCCTTATTGGTGGACTAATGAGTCTTTGAAAAAATGGAATATACGTTATGTGTAAAGTAGTTAGGAAACTAACTTTCAATCTAGAATTGATCCGAACTGTTATAAGGTATACTTTGTTTAATATGTGCATAAGTAAATTGAAAAATTAAAGATCAAAAAAGGGTGTGGAAGGGCTTGACTGTGAAGTTCTATGAAAAGGGTGATAAGGCAGAGATCACTCGAATGAGTGTGTTTGAAAAAAAAAAAAAAAAAAAAAAGTTAATCCATAATAAACAAAGAATAAGAATAATTTAATAACACTATACTGCAAAATTCATCGTTCTTAAGGATGTATAGTGTCTAATGGTAAAGCTAGAAAAATTTTCTTAAGAGGGCCGAAACCATTTTTTTCCGGAAAAACATTAGATGGGAGGGCCGAGATGAAAAAAATAAAATTTTAGCAAATGAAATCGTGAAAAAAATACACTAACGGGCTTAGGCCTAGAGGGGCCGGGACACTTCCCGGTCCTTAATAGCATCGCCCATGATAGTGTCTAACATTTATGTGAAAATGGGCAAACCACGTGGATGTATACAGGAGTTTATGTTTGATTTTTTGTAAATTTGCGGGTTTACCGGCTAAATTTAAACTCTTGTTGGAGATATTTAAGCATTAAAGTAAAAAAAGCAAACAAATATAACAGAGTAAAAATAATAGAGAAATGATTTACTGTACCTTTCTATAG
The DNA here is from genome assembly GCA_030686995.1 of Artemisia argyi. Lineage (NCBI taxonomy): Eukaryota > Viridiplantae > Streptophyta > Magnoliopsida > Asterales > Asteraceae > Artemisia > Artemisia argyi. The sequence goes on along the minus strand of CM060683.1, from coordinate 193,037,814 downwards.
AAATATTTTCCCAAAGATATAAATCATTATTCAAATAAAAATCTAAACAATTTTGTATATTAGTAATAATAAAAGAAGATAGGTGATGCTAGTGGTACTACTTGAGTTGCATGATTAATTAATGTTTTAATTGAATATAAGTGTAGTCTTCGCTATTCCAAGTCTTCTTAAATGTGGCATTGGCCAAGCTGAGAAAGAATTTGTGGATGATAGACCAAAGGTGATGCCAGTCATGCTACGTAGGTTGCATATTAAATGCTATAAGTCTTCCCTATCCCAAGTCTTCTTAAAAGTCTCCGGTAATTTGTTGATGGCATCCTCTTCACAATTTGCATGTCACCATCGTTAAACATTAAAGTTAATTAGAAAATATCAGCTTCTTTGAGTTCGAAGCTTGCACTAAATATCTATCTCAACAACAAAATATATGGTTAAGGAATTTATGATGAATTTGTTATTGCTTATACTAAAATTTTCGTTAATTATTATAATGCGTTCAGTTTTATTTGTTAATATTAGTTCGTTTTATACATAAACGACTGTAGACATATCTTTACCGCCAATCATGGCTATAAAAACTTTGACTAGCTTAGCTTAGGGGTGAGCAAATATACCGAGAACCGAACCGGAACCGAGAACCGAACCGGAACCGAGAACTGAACCAGAACCGACCCAACCCGAACCGACTTTTAGAACCGCGGTTCGGTTCTCGGTTCTTCAATTCTTCAAATTTCGGTTCTCGGTTCGGTTCGGTCCGAAACCGCGGGTATCGGTTCCGGAACCGAAGAACCGCCCACATTAACTTATTTTCAATTTTTTTTACCTAGCTCTTTAATTACCGGAGACGCTCTAACTATGGCTATCCATATTAAATCATATATAGTTCATTAACTAATAATTATGTATAATGGAGACAATATATTACGTCTCTAAGATAAATATACTCGTTGTATCAAACCACAGATCACATTGCTTGTATATTTTTCTTATTTCTATTTTCATTTTGTTACCCAGACAAATTCCATTTTAATATTTTATGGTTTGATACTTTTTTCTTTCCAAAAAGTATCATAAGCAAGATAAAACGTTCTAAATTCCATCGAAGAAGTAACTTATTTTTTGGACGTATATGTAAAGGAGAAGAATACATAAATACATTGCATGAATCACAAGAAATACTAACATGACGAAGTATAAATATATGCAATAACTTAAACATTTGCATGCAACACACTCTCTATTAAGCTGTCACATGCTCCTTATGCATGTCGATCATTTTACACCATTTGGCCACGAAGACGAACACCATTTATCCTCCTCATCACCTTCTTATTTACAAATTTCGGTTGCAATTGGTTAGACCCGCAAGGAACCGAACCGAACCGAGAACCGAACCGGAACCGAGACATGTTACTCTGTCCGGTTCTCGGTTCCTTGGCCATCCGTTTTTCGGTTCTCGGTTCTTGCGGTTCCGTGCGGTTCCGGAACCGCGCTCACCCCTAGCTTAGCTAGTATATTCTCAATGAAATGTCTTGGTCAAGATATGATAAGAAATTTGTGGAAGCCATTAGTTGCATGTCACGAACGTTAACATGCAAAAATTATGTATAAAAAGCCAATGCTTGTTCTTATAATTTAAAGTAAATTTTCAAAAATGAAGTCTCCACAAGCAATTATTCACTTATCATCCTCCTCTGTTATTTCTTTTCTCTTTTATGGTCTCGTGATAACATGTCTTACTTCCGCCAACGTCTCTGTTTCTTATGGCAGTAATGAGACTGATTATCTCGCGTTGTTGTCATTCAAGTCAAAGATCACCCAAGATCCATACCAAGTTCTAACCTCGTGGAACCATTCCTTTCATTTCTGTGACTGGAGTGGTATTTCATGTGGAAAGCGGCACAAACGAGTGACTGCTTTACAACTGGATTCGCAAGGCTTAGAAGGCTCGTTGTCTCCTCATGTAGGAAACCTTAGCTTCCTCCGTGAGCTCTCTCTCGAGAACAACAGCTTTCAAGGAGCCATTCCTCGTGAACTTGGTCGTCTATCTAGGCTGCGTCTTCTTAATCTTAATTTTAACAAATTCGGTGGAGTCATTCCAACAAACTTGTCTGGTTGTTCTAACCTCGAAGACCTTTGGCTCACTGGAAATAAGCTAGTTGGAAGCATACCCAAGGAGATGAGTTTACTCTCAAAACTTGCTACTCTTGTAATTTACTACAATAATTTAACAGGTGGAATCCCACCTTTCTTGGGGAATATTACATCAATGAAAGAGTTCTATGCTGGTGGGATCCCGTTTGGTGGGAGAATTCCAGATTCCTTGGGTCTTTGGAAAAGATTGACGATATTTGTCTGTGGTGATTGCAACTTATATGGAAGCATCCCTCATTCCATTTTCAACCTCTCACGCCTAGTTCATTTATCCATAGCTGAAAATCACCTCACTGGTAGTCTTCCTTCAGAAATTGGTAATCAGCTCCCAAATCTTGAGTGGCTTCAGTTATGGGGTAACAAACTGACCGGAGTTCTTCCACCTTCTATTTCTAATTGTTCAAAATTAAGACATCTTGAAATGAGTTACAACAATTATAGTGGGAAGTTGACCATCGATTTTTCAAAACTAAGATATATAGAAAATATTCTATTAGCTTGGAACAACTTCCATGGACGCGGAGAAGCTGATGACATGAAGTTTGTTGACTCTTTGAAAAGCTGCACCAGATTAACAAAGTTGGACCTTTTGCATTGCAACCTTATAGGAGTGCTTCCCATATCAATAGGTAATCTTTCTGATCAACTCACCTATCTAAGTTTAGCAGAAAATCAATTATTTGGAAGCCTCCCTTCAAGTTTAGGTAGTCTAGTTGGTTTGAGCACTTTAATATTAGGAAGTAATCAATTCAAAGGAAAGATTCCTAGTACCATTGGCAAACTTCAAAAGCTACAAAGTTTTGATCTATCTAGCAATCAATTTTCAGGGCCTATCCCTGATGCCATTGGGAACTTATCATTGTTGACTGAATTTGATTTATATTCCAACAAGTTAGAAGGCCATATTCCATCAAGCCTTGGGAATTGTAAAGAACTTATTGGGTTAAACCTAGCAGACAATAGACTCAGTGGAAAAATACCCAAACAACTTCTTCAACTTCCATCACTAACTTATTTTTTAGATCTTTCATACAACAGCCTGTCTGGTTCCATGCCATCAGAGATTAAAGATCTCAAGATGTTGAGCGAGCTCGATTTATCTCATAATAATTTATCAGGTACCATTACTAGTAGCCTTAGTGAGTGTATTAGCCTTACACTATTAAACCTAAGTGGCAACATATTTCAAGGCATAATACCATCTTCATTAAGTTCCTTGAGGGGATTGAAGGTACTTGACATTTCTCAAAATAATTTATCAGGTAAAATTCCTCAATTCTTAGGCCAATGGAATTCTTTAGAATTTTTGAACCTATCCTTTAATGATTTTGAGGGTGAAGTACCAGTTGTAGGAGTGTTTCGAAATGCAAGTTTATTTTCGGTTTTGGGGAACAATAGGCTTTGTGGTGGTTTGGTTACACTTGAGTTACCCAAATGCAAGGAAAAGGGTAGTAAGAAAAAAAGGTTTCCTTTCTTCATAATTGTCATTGTGATTGCACCAACGTTGTTCATCGTATTATGTTGTGTGTATCTTTTGTACAAGAAGAAACGCAACAGTCAACCATCTCAATCTTCCGGGAATGAACGGTTCTTGAAAGTTTCATACAATGAACTTCTCAAGGCTACTGATGGCTTCTCTGCAGCAAATTTGATTGGTGAGGGTGGGCACAGCAGTGTTTATAAAGGAATCCTAGATTCTAATGATAATAAACCTGTTGCAGTCAAAGTTCTGCATCTTCAAAATAAAGGAGCTCACAAAAGTTTCTTAGCAGAATGCGAAGCATGGCGGAATATACGACACCGTAATATGTTGAAGATAATAACTTCATGCTCAAGTACTGATTTCAAAGGCAATGATTTTAAAGCTCTGGTTTACGAATTTATGCCTAATGGAAGTGCACACGATTGGCTTCATTCAAGTGCATATGCATCAAAACTCAGCCTTCTTCAAAGAATAAATATTCTGAGAGATGTTGCAACCGCGCTTGATTATCTTCACAACCGCTGCCAAACAACAATTGTTCACGGTGACTTAAAGCCTAGTAACATTCTACTTGATGATGATATGGTGGCTCATGTTGGAGACTTTGGTTTAGCTCGACTACTTGGTACAGACTTAAACCAAAACAGTTCGACCGGGGTCAAAGGAACAATTGGTTATGCACCTCCAGGTAATATATGATTCTTGTATTTCATGATGCTTATATTTGTACTTGCAGATTATAGTTTTGTAAATTAACTGATCGTTTTAATTTGTAGAGTATGGTATTGGGAGCGAGATGACAAGTTGTGGGGACGTCTACAGTTTTGGAATATTATTACTAGAGGTGATGACTGGGAAAAGGCCGACAGACGACATGTTTAAGGAAGGTCTTAGCCTTCATAAATTTGTTTACATGGCATTGCCAGATCATGCGGTCGATGTTACTGATGATGATGCAATTGAGTTGCAACGAACGGAAGCAAATGCAAAGAAAGTGGAAGAATGTTTGGCTGCAACTATGAAGATCGGAGTATCATGCTCTGTGGATTCCCCGCCACAACGAATGAAAATGGAAATGGTTGTCATTGAATTGCAACGTATTCTCGATGTGCTTCAAAATATATGAGGTACTCTGTTCTCCCTTTTTGTAGAATGTGATTTTACATGAGTCTGTCAATAAATTATCACTAAAATGGCTTTATTCTTGTCTTGTTGAACTCTTTCAGGTCTAATACCAAGATTCCATTGTGAAGATGAAAGTAACTGCAACTAGGAGCAGTGCATGTAGTAGATAAATAAACGTTAGGTTGTCAAGCATGTTTGTGATTGTGGTTTAAATTTCTTGCAGCATAAGTACTGTAAGAGACGTAAGAGTATGTTTAGTGACGCATCATATGTGTCAAACATGTTTATGATTATGTGTGGTTTGAATTCCTCAATCCAAATTTTGGTATTCAATTTTACTTAAGTTTTACATTGTACGAATTTAATGTGCATTACGATAATGTATATACTACTTTACTTTGTAGTTTCCACAAGTTCAAATCTTGTGTGCATTATGAGGTGCAAATGTGTTACTTGCTCAAAATGCTGCACATTGTATAGCTCGAACTTACATTATGACAACCTAACGGCGTGGGTAAGGCTTTTCATGACCCAAAAGATATAAATGAGTCTGTCTAAAAACATCAATGTAAGAAAAAAATAAGAAAGTACCAAGAACTTGCACTAGTTGATCCTCAAAATAATTGGTAAATAGAGTAATGATAATTTCTTTTAGTTAATAAAATGATACCAAGAAAAAAACGACACCTGGGTCCCTAAAAAAGGCCGGGATGAATGATACTTCACTTGCCTACATGATCACTATATACATATACTCTACGTATGGAAGGTAACAAAACCCTACCTTTTTTAACCCGTTTACCATATTTACGAAGTGATTTAAACAAGATACTCATACAACAAGAAATGGGTGTCCGGAACAACAAATGGCAAGCTCTCAATGTAAAGATAGAAGCACCTTAGATTCTTTTTTGCTAGTGTTAATAGGTCTACTGAATCACTTTCACTGGTCAGAACCCATAAATCTCCTGAGTGCACCTTCTTTAAGCTTCCTCGACAAAATGGGCATGATTTGGACCTCGTGATCCTATTATCAAGATTTTCTTTTAGTAATAAAGAGTTGGCCCGATTGTGGTATAAGTGTGTGTTTTAGTGTCCGTGTGAATGCTACCAGTCGGTGAAGCATCCAATGCACATAGAGTGGCCACAATTAGGCAGCGCCATTTTATTACTAATTAGATATACCACATTCATCTTCTCTGCCAACATCTTTACAAAAAAAATTCTTGTTGTCATTAACATCTTTCAACTCAATCAAATGACCATCGAGTTATTTAAGTGACGGGTATATAAGAGCTGCAAAAATCAATCAATTTTACGAGTCAAAATAGCGAAATTTAGTAAATGACTGCAATAAAGATTATATCACGAAATCGAGAAAAACCATAGAATTCTCTCAGGGTAGCTCTTCGTTCTTGAGACGACATTGTTTGAATACCATCTATGTAAACCTGTACATTCAAAGATTGATTCATTTCGATAACTCGGTTTTTTGTAATTAAGTTGAACAGAGTTCAAGGTCTGGATCTTTTTTTTTTTTTTTTTTTTTTTTTTTTTTGAAAAACGAGACTTGACCTTGTATACCAGTATATGAAGAAGGCCAAGATAACTTGGAATTGTATCGGTACAGCTATAGTCCATCCAGTCAATTAAGTAGAGTAAAAATGGAGCAAAAGTGATGTATGATAATTTCATTTGGACAGAATCCCCCTTATTGCCTGGAGGTAAAGCAGCTGCCTTGAGATATAAAAAGATATTAATATTTACAAAGGTTTATCGCACGTCAACAAAAGCTGAACAATCATCCATACATAGAGAGAACACCTATCTACATTCTTCACTGATGTGGAACAGATTGAACACCTGGATGACGAGACATATATGGAACATGACAATCGTGTGGGAAAGTTTTATAAATTTCGATGATGAAGGAGTTACAGACCCCACAGAAATGTCTCACGTGCCAGTTGCCTGGGCATTAGGCTTTGCCACTTTGATCAAAGTTTTCATTATCCCCCCAAATTAGGATTTTTGAGATTTTTTATTGTTAATTGCAAGAAATCGAGGACATGAATGGATCTTCTTATGAAATAACTGTTCCATTTTAGGTGTTAAGGGTGAACTAGAATTGTAGGCGACCCTAATGGATGCTGACTGGGCCTCACACTAGGTAGCACGGCATGAAGTCGAAGCCATATAAGTTCCATGATCATCTAAACCACCTAAATTATTAGTATCATTGTGATGAATTCGAATTAACTATTCAAGTTCAAAACTTTGCCTAACATCTTCAAATGTAAAACATACAATTCATGTTTTTTAGAGTGAATTCTCATTCTAAACTAATCTTGGTTATCAACCATCCCTCAATAATAAACACCAATTAAGCTATCAAGCTGTAAAAAACATAAAAATCCAAACTTTATCATGATCAACATAAAAAGAACCCATTTCGGAATATGGGACTCACCAACTTACAACCAAAAAACAACAAAATTTTAAAAAAAATTAGAGCAATAAATTACATAATGAACTTTTAAACACTCAAAATACAGTCAAACATACTAATCAACACACATTCAGCATAAAAATCCAAACTTTATTATAATAAACATAAAAAAGACTCATTTCGCAACATGGGTATGCAAAATCATAACCAAAAGACATAAAATATCAAAAATATAGAAGAAATAAAACATCGTACTAGCAACATGTAACACCCCCAAAATTTGATACAGCGGAAGACTCAACAAGCTTTCGGGGTGCTACGGGGATTGGTATCCAACACAAGACAATATAGAACGAGATAAAGTAAACATAATAAAAACACAACCATAACGGGGTTTTAAGGTTTACATTTATCCCAACATCATTCAGAGTCAGACCCAAAATAAAATAACAATAGGTCCAAATTTAATTATCAGAGTTTAGAAAATATAGATCCATAAACCGTGTGCCTTAGCCGAGCCTTCCAATCCAAGCATGCACCTCAACACTTAATTACCTGAGAAAACGTGCTAAAAGTCAGCTTTCGCTGGTGAGATCATAGGTTTAAATTCAACTAATAATATAGTGGACATATACGCAAAACGCTTGCTAGCTAGACTAAGGATTCGCTAAAAGCCTGCGGATACCCTCCGCTCTCAACATAACACACGGATACCCTTCCGCAATAACCAAAACACACGGATACCCTTCCGTAACAACATAGATATTCAGGTAACCCCCGCAATACCAATAAATACTCGGATAACCTCCGAAGTATTAATAACCTATAGGTGCACACTATAGTATCCAAAATCCTCAAATAAGCCAATCTCGTAATCCAACCATTATTTAGTCCACACGCGATGGTTCACTATGTGACTAGGGTTGATGTAACTCATCTAACCAAATCTAGTCCACACGCGATGGTTCACTATGTGACTAAGGTTGTTATAATATTCGTCTAACCATAACTAGTCTACACGCGATAATTCACTATGTGACTAAGGTTGACAAATCTTCCTAGTTCCATGAGCATAGCAAGTTTTGAAAAGTAAAAGCGATAATAGTCCACATAAAACAATTTGCACGTTTCTCACCCCAAGTATTGAAAACATAGTTCAAGAGGAAAAGTGAGGCTATGACTCACCTCAAGTCCAGAAAATAGCAAGACGAGGTAGGTAGAAATAAGATGTATGATAACTCACGAAACAGCAACTACGGACTTGGCACGACCTAACAATATTAACTCTTTCAGAAATCATTTCCTCAAATATATAATATTCCCAAACCCGGACGAGAATCCGTTTTATTTCCGAAAATCCATTTCGTATTAGTTTGGTGTATTTGCGTTTGGTATCCATACGGGTGGTGGGTCGACTCAAAACAAACCAACAAGATCACACATAGCAAGATAAGATAAGCTATAGATCTAATATTAGCCCAATATATCATTTAAATAAATCGCCAAAGTTTACCAAATCCGTCGATTTGATAATCCTCATATTTATTTACGTAATATACCGTTCCAAGATTACACCCAATCTAAAGCACGTATAAAGCACATAGCACATAATTACTATATAGTATATATCATAGTTTAATAAATTCCTCATATATATCGTCAAATTGGCCAGATTTCCCGATATATACACTCGCAATCTATTACACTTTACATATACTACCACCTATGGGCGTCGTAGGATACGATGCCCACTAATATGTTCGTTTCATAATTGTCCGGAGTTTCCCGTTTTATAACACAATTTTTATAATAGTAATACGTTTAATAATATTACGCCACTTTCGTAGCCTAATATATATCTAATCGTATTATTTGTAATACGACTCGTGATTATTATTATTATTATTATTATACGCGTTTATATAGTTATATATACGTTATTCACGTATATACTTTCATACAAACGTTCATATTATCAATAATTATTATTACGAGTTTTATTATTTCCGTTTCAATTTTAATAGTTATTGAGTTATACGAAATGGTCATATGTCCGAGTCATGACTCTCGGCTCATTGTCCAAGTCCAATAATAAGCAAAAGTCATAAATAACAAATCTCCGTCCAATCACAATCTCAAACCACGGGCTACAACAATAGGGTCCGACTACGGCACCCGACTAACCTATCTCCGTCAATCTAACGACCGTCTCATAATCGGTCCCCAATCACTTACCAATCGACAACAACTTCTCAATATCAAAACCATATCCAAATCGACCCATATGCATACGGCCGAGAAATAGTACCACAACAACAAATAAACAAGTTCACCATTTATACAAAAATAACATTAACAAAGTTAATGTGTGGGTCGGTTTACCAAGCCGACCCGAGCCCTCGACTCACTTGAGTCCCGGCTCCGAACCGCGAGTAACTTAGACTCGAACCAAGCACAAGTATCATATAGCTCACTTGAGCTTAACCAAGAAGTCATATAAACCATTTGACCCAAATGGTCAATTCGGCAACAAAAATGGTACTCGGCTAAAAGCCGCGACTCAAAGAGTCGAACCACAAAATCATACGAGCCAAACGGCGCGAACCACACCCAAAGAGAACCCCTATGAGGGTCTCGGTATGGCCAAAGAGCACAAGAAAAAGGAACCCCGAGACCACATGGTCTCGGCTAGCTTCGGGTCGAGGTCACAACACCCTCGACAACAATACACCCAATCAATCAATCATCCACAAAGACCATAGCCACACAAGGCTCGAATCAAGAAAAATAAAAATAAGCTGAGAGCTTTGCTCTCGGTTCCAAGTCGACCACGACCCAAACCACGAAACCCGGATACCAAACAATCTTTTAATCACAAAACACTCATTTCCATTTAAAAATCAATTCGATTCTCCAATAAATCATTCGTGTAGCCACGAATAGAACCAATTCGTGGCTCCCAAAACTCTTGAAAAAGCTTCTCCTCACCTTCTAAATCCTCCAAAAGCACGGATCTAGAAAAGTACCACAAATTCGGATGAATAAATATAGATTCGGTGGTGTTAATGATGGTTTTAGGATGAGTTTCTTATACCAAAAGAAAGAGGGGAAAGAGAGGAATAAAATGGTGGTTTTAGTTTTGTTAGGGGATCGGAGGTGCGGCGGTGGTGGCCGGATTTTGGTCGGCGGCTAGGGTTTATGAGATGGGGAAGATGGATGAGATGAGAGAGAGAGAATGAATAAAAGTGAGGGTTTGTGTGTGTGGGTGAAAACCGGACCAAACACACACCTTATATTAACTTTTTTTTTTTTTTTTTTTTTTTTTTTTTTTTTAAAGTTATAATAATAATAAGAATAATAATAATAGTAGTAATAATAATAATATTATTACGGTTGAGCGGGTAACGCGGGTAATTGTAAAAACATGTGGCCCGAACCCGAACTCATTTTAAAACTTCCATATCACACGAGAACCTCTCGTAAATAATTAAAAACATATCGGACTCGTTAAGACGAATCATAAACTTTCGTTAGGTAATCCTAGTGCCAAAGTCAACGTAGTACCAAGTGAGAATTCAAATATACATCACCAAGCATATAATCAAAAATGAATTATGAACATAATTCACGAATTCCATAACGTCATTAATTAAAATATCCATAAAATAGGTCTTACAAGTTCGTTCTGAAATGAAAATTTCAAATAAAAATTATAAACGAACTTAAGTTGTAATGCGGGTTTTTAAAATAGCTCCCTAAACTGCCGGTTGTCACATCCTCCCCGTCTCAGAAGGAAACCCGTCCCGGGTTTCACTCGGAAAAATTTATCTACGAAGTGAAAAGCTTCGGATATCTCTTCCTGAACTCGTCCTCACGTTCCCACGTAAACTCTGGACCATGTCGGGAATTCCAACGAACCTTGACGAGCGGAATGCGACTTCTCTTGAGTCGTTTAACTTCACGATCTAAAATCTCGATCGGTTCCTCCACGAAATTCAGTTTCTCATCAACACGAATGTCCCTCATTGGAATGACGGGCATTTCATCAGAAAGACATTTCTTCAGATTACTCACGTGGAACACGTCGTGAACTTTGCTCAGTTCGGACGGTAATTCCAACCTATAAGCCACGGGCCCAATTCTTTCTAAGATCAAGAATGGTCCAATGTAGCGTGGGTTGAGTTTACCACGTTTCCCGAAACGTATTACACCTTTCCAAGGTGAGACTTTCAGCATTACTTTGTCTCCAACCTGGAACTCTAAAGGTTTACGTCTCTGATCGGCATAGCTCTTCTGCCTATCTCTAGCTGCTTGCAACCGATCACGAATCTGAGTTACTTTCTCTGTAGTTTCCAAAATAAGTTCAGGGCCTGTAAGTTGACTATCTCCAACTTCTGCCCAACCAATAGGCGAACGACACTTTCTGCCATACAAAGCTTCGAAGGGTGCAGCTTTAAGACTTGTGTGGTAGCTGTTATTATAGGAGAATTCCGCAAGGGGTAAATACTTCTCCCAGCCTTTACCAAAGTCTATGATGCATGCACGAAGCATATCCTCTAACGTCTGAATGGTCCTCTCACTTTGACCATCGGTTTGGGGATGATATGCAGTACTCATATCAAGCCTCGTCCCCAAAGCCGTTTGAAGTGATCGCCACAAAGCTGACGTAAAACGACTATCACGATCCGAAATAATGGATATCGGGACTCCATGACGCGAAATAATTTCCTTCACATATAACCTCGCAAGCTTATCCACACTATCATCTTCACTAATAGCTAAGAAATGAGCAGACTTTGTCAGACGATCCACAATTACTCAGATAGCGTCACAACCGCTAGTTGTTCTCGGTAATTTGGTAATGAAGTCCATAGTAATCCGCTCCCATTTCCAGACTGGAAGTTCTGGTTGCGTTAGTAATCCTGACGGTCTCTGGTGTTCAGCCTTAACCTTTGCACATGTCAAGCACTTACTAACGTACGATGCTATATTTGCCTTCATATTTGGCCACCAATAGAACTTCTTAAGATCCTGGTACATTTTATCGGAACCAGGATGAATGGAGTACCTTGACTTATGCGACTCATGCATAATCAATTCCCGAATTTCTCCATATAAAGGTACCCAAATCCGATCTCCAAAACATAATAATCCATCAGAACGCTTAACAAATCCTTTCTCATTATCAGCCATCCCAAATATATTCTCGGCAGGTCTATTTTCTGCCTTCAACGCTTCTGTTTGAGCTTCAAGTATTTGAGACGGTAATGGCGATACGATAGTCATTCCTAATGACCTAACTCGTAATGGTGGTACTCTTTCCTTTCGACTAAGAGCATTAGCAACAACGTTTGCTTTACCAGGGTGGTAGCGAATTTCACAATCATAATCTCTTAGCAACTCAATCCAACGTCGCTGTCTCATGTTGAGCTCTTTTTGATTCAAGATGTGTTGTAGACTTTTGTGGTCAGTAAATATAACACATTTGGTTCCGTACAAGTAATGTCTCCATATTCTTAAAGCAAAAACTACAGCACCTAGCTCCAAATCATGGGTAGTGTAGTTTTTCTCATGCTTTTTGAGCTGTCGGGAAGCATAAGCTATCACTTTCTCTCGTTGCATTAACACGGCTCCTAAACCTTTATGTGAGGCGTCACAATAGACGACGAAATCCTCGTTACCTTCTGGTAACGCTAAGATAGGAGCACTACACAACATTTTCTTAAGCAATTGAAACGCTTCCTCTTCTTTATCTCCCCATTCATACGTAACACTCTTTTGGGTCAATTTGGTCAATGGTTTAGCTATCTTCGAAAATCCCTCGATGAATCTTCGGTAATAACCAGCTAAACCCAAAAATTGACGAACTTCGGTCGGGGTTGTAGGTGCAGCCCAATCTTTTATCGCCTCAATCTTAGCAGGATCCACGTGGACTCCTTGTCTGTCAATCACATGACCCAAAAATTGTACTGTCGGAATCCAAAATTCGCATTTCGAAAACTTGGCATAAAGTTTCTCCTTCCTGAGCAATTCCAAAATGAGTCTTAGATGCTCCTCATGCTCTTTCTCACTCTTTGAATAAATCAGAATGTCATCGATGAATACAATCACGAACTTATCCAAGTAAGGCTTACACACACGATTCATGAGATCCATGAATATTGCTGGTGCGTTAGTCAACCCAAACGGCATCACCTGAAACTCGTAATGCCCGTAACGGGTTCTGAAAGCCGTTTTCAGAATATCTTCCTCACGAACTCGTAGTTGATGATATCCCGATCTCAAATCGATCTTCGAATACACACTCGATCCTTGAAGTTGATCGAACAAGTCATCGATCCTAGGTAACGGGTATCGATTCTTCACCGTTAACTTATTCAACTCCCTATAATCAATACACATACGAAACGATCCATCCTTCTTCTTCACAAATAAGACTGGGGCTCCCCAAGGTGAAGAACTTGGTCTTATGAATCCTTTTTCGGCTAACTCCGCCCATTTGTTTCGACAACTCTTCTAGTTCGGTAGGTGCAAGACGATAAGGCGCTCGTGCTACAGGTGCAACACCAGGTATCAACTCAATCTGAAACTCCACTTGTCTAGTCGGCGGGATTCCTGGTAAATCATCGGGAAACACATCAGGAAAATCATGAACTATAGGCACATCTCCAATGCACATTTCCTTTTTCTTCGTCTCTCCCTTCTCAGAAATTTGAGCTAAGAAAAGATAACATCCCTTCTCCATTAGCTTCGGTAACTTAGTGCACGAAATTACTGCTAATCGGGATGGGCTCCTAGAATCCTTTCGGTCTCCTAATATATTTAGGACTTCCCTTCCGTATGGTACACGCACGATCTTCTCGTCGCAAAGTATGTGAGCACGATACTTCGACAACCAATCCATACCAATGATTACATCAAAACTTCCTAACGTGACGGGTAGAAGATCTATGTTGAAAGGGTGGTTCAAGAAATTTAACGTACAACCGCGAATGATGGTATTTATCCTTTCTATGTTTCCATTAGCTAACTCAATATCATATCCAATTCCTAAGGCCATCGGGGGTTTCTCTAGTAAGGGCACAAATGTAGTGGACACAAAACTCCTATCGGCACCAGTATCAAATAGTATGGAAGCATAACGATTATTGAGAAGGAACGTACCAGTAACAACGTTCGGATCTTCTCCTCTCTCGTTCCCGAGTGCATACACTCTTCCCTGAGCAGCTCCAGCTTCCACACGTTGGTCCCCATTATCTTGTCGTCCACGATTTCCTCCAGTTCCACGGTTTCCATAATTGTACCCATTACCACCCGAGCCTTGATTTCCACGGTTCCGCGATTCTCTACACTCATTCCTATAGTGTCCCTTCTTTCCACACCCATAACAAGTAACATCTGCCTTGTTTCTCATTTCAGGAGCAGCTTGAACCATAACAAGAGGTCGAGCTCTACAGTCCCTAGCTGTGTGTCCTTTCCTTGAGCAATTCTGGCATTTCACACTACACCTTCCATTATGATGCTGGTGGCAACGATCACACTTGGGTGCATCACCGTTCTGATTCTTCTTATCTCCATTCCCAATAGCATAAGCCTTAGCTTGTCTCTTGCTTCGGTGATCATTACTCTTAGAGTGACGGTCTCTCTTTCTCTTTCCATTCTTCTCCTTATCAGCTTCTTCTAATTCCAACGAATCCATAAGTTGTTGAGCAATTATGATTGCCTCATGGATGTTTGCAGGCCTAGCAGAAATTACATCATTCCTCGTAGCTACAGGCAATCCATCAGTATACCTTTCAATCTTTTGAGTCTCAGTTTTCACCATATCAGGGCACAACAAGGCTAACTCCTGGTAACGACGATTGTAAGTCGCCATATCATTACCTTTCACCTTGTGGTTCCAAAACTTAATCTCTAGCTTCTTGACCTCATTCCTTGGGCAATAGGTCTGAATCAGCAAAGACTTGAATTGCTCCCAAGTCATGGCATAAGCTAAATCACTCCCAACTGCATTTCGGTAGTTGTTCCACCAAGTCAAAGCTTCATCCTTGAAAGTAAAAGAAGCAAACTTTACCTTCGCATTCTCCGCACAACCACTGACATTAAACACTGACTCAGTCTTCTCGATCCATCTGACTAAGTAAACCACTCCTTCAGTTCCACCAAACTCAATGGGCCCACAAATCTTGAATTCCTTGTATTGACATCCATTAGCACGAATAGGTGGAAAAGTTCCAGCAGAATTGTTGGAATGATTTGACTCAGCTAGTAGTTCAGCAACTCTTTGCTCCACGAGTTGGTTGATCATTGCTTGATCCACAGTAGGTGCATTAAGTGGAACATGATCATTGTCTCCCTGAATATCAACATTTTGATTCCTGTTGTTGCGGTTAGTAGTGTCCAGGTTGTCAGGAGTAGGGGTTTCAACATTTCGAGTAGGTCGACGACCTCGGCGAGCAGGAGTAGTCACAGCAGGACCAGTCCTGGTAGACCTAACAGGGTTTCGACGGGGTGCCATTGCTCTGCAACATCACACAAGTTCATGAGTCTCCAATAGAACTTATCGATATGCTCAACAAAACATCTCAACGAAATCAAGTCATGGAAAGAATAGCAACCACACGCCACGTAACCATAAGCGAATAAGGACTCAATTTCCATAACACCCAAATCACATAATACCATATACTAATAACCATCAACCATACAATAGCGATCTATATCGTTCCAACTAACGGATAACACAAAACATACTAATCGTTCCAAAAGAGACGAATACCGAACAAAATACATCAAAATATGATAACTAGCTTTTCTAACCGAACACTCCTCGGCTAGAAAGCAACGAGATGATATAACTCAATCAACTAGCCACGTGGCTGACGGAGAATCCTCAACTCCTGCCTCAAGCCATCAAGATCCCTCCATAACGATCCTAACTCCACGCTATGGGTGTCTCGGTCTCTCTTGAGGTCAGCCACCTCCTTCTCTAGCTCGGCATTCCTTTGCCAAAGCTTGCGGTCGGCCTCACGAGCAGTAACGAATCCTCGCTGCAAACTATCAATATGCTTGTGGACATCCATCAAAACTCTCCTCAGCTCAGTAGTCCTGCCCACAGCGACAGTCAAATCAACTCTCAAATCTGCTAAAAACTCTCCAATAACTCTCTCAAGTCGATCAGATACACGTGCAACTCTGTCACTAAGCTCAGTAATCCGAGCCCACAACCTGCCAACCTCACCCAACTCTGCATGCTCAGCAGAAACCTCAGAAGATGCATCCGACTCAACGGGACTACCAGGTGGCAACTCAAACAAGAACGGATGATCAGGTGAATCGGGCTCAATCGGGTGTACAGGTGAATCAGGCTCCTCAGCCTGTACTGGTGGTGCTAACTCATCATCATCATCATCAGGCATCTCATCCTCCTGAGGGTCATCCTCCTCCTCAGGGTCATCATCATCACCATGCTCAGCCTCCTGAGGGTCATCCTCCCGCTCAGGGTCATCAGCCTCATCATCACCCTCGTACTCCTCCTCCTCCTCATCGGGAGAGTACCTCATCACTCGTCGTCTCCTACTAGGTGAACCATGTGAAGATGTAGTAGGTGATCTAGAACGATGACGCAATGATGTGGGTGGCGCCTCAGACAGAAGAGAATGAGCATCAATCTGCAAAGGTGATGGAGTAGGGCGTACCGACATGCGTGCCGTAGCTCGGTGGGCAAAGCGTGGTGCCACACGAGCCAAAGCCTGATGAAGAGTAAGCTGCCTCGATGTACCAGGGAGCCCTAGAGAAGATGAGGGTCCCTGCGTAGATGCAGCAGGTAGTGCTGAAGTAGAAGCTGCCTGTGGTACAGTAGCTGAAGACATGGCCATCTGGTAAGGATCATCAGATGCCATAGTGAACTATGCAGGTAAAACCGGTGCAGTAAGAATATCCTCGACAACATTAGGCGTAAGGGAGGCCATAGTTTGTGACAACGGCGTAGGGTAGGTGTAAGTGTTTCAAAACAACTTAAATCACAACTCATAATACCATACCAAACATACTCATCAAATAATTCCATATATAATCTCAATAAAAGAATTTCAAACACCGCATTACTAAAATGTTTATAAAACATGTAGACCATATAAATCCTCGAGAACGCCATCTTATTACTAAAATCCATAAACCTCAAATCATCTCAAATATCTCATAATACCTCAAATAATAGAAGATGCTTCGGCTTGGCGGGCTGGCGGGCGGTGGTCAAGGATCATTTTCTATAAAAATACGGTTATAGTTTAGGCGTTTATTTACCTAGTTCTCTATAACCTTGGCTCTGATACCAATCTGTAACACCCCCAAAATTTGATACAGCGGAAGACTCAACAAGCTTTCGGGGTGCTACGAGGATTGGTATCCAACACAAGACAATATAGAACGAGATAAAGTAAACATAATAAAAACACAACCATAACGGGGTTTTAAGGTTTACATTTATCCCAACATCATTCAGAGTCAGGCCCAAAATAAAATAACAATAGGTCCAAATTTAATTATCAGAGTTTAGAAAATATAGATCCATAAACCGTGTGCCTTAGCCGAGCTTTCCAATCCAAGCATGCACCTCAACACTTAATTACCTGAGAAAACGTGCTAAAAGTCAGCTTTCGCTGGTGAGATCATAGGTTTAAATTCAACTAATAATATAGTGGACATATACGCAAAACGCTTGCTAGCTAGACTAAGGATTCGCTAAAAGCCTGCGGATACCCTCCGCTCTCAACATAACACACGGATACCCTTCCGCAATAACCAAAACACACGGATACCCTTCCGTAACAACATAGATATTCGGGTAACCCCCGCAATACCAATAAATACTCGGATAACCTCCGAAGTATTAATAACCTATAGGTGCACACTATAGTATCCAAAATCCTCAAATAAGCCAATCTCGTAATCCAACCATTATTTAGTCCACACGCGATGGTTCACTATGTGACTAGGGTTGATGTAACTCATCTAACCAAATCTAGTCCACACGCGATGGTTCACTATGTGACTAAGGTTGTTATAATATTCGTCTAACCATAACTAGTCTACACGCGATAATTCACTATGTGACTAAGGTTGACAAATCTTCCTAGTTCCATGAGCATAGCAAGTTTTGAAAAGTAAAAGCGATAATAGTCCACATAAAATAATTTGCACGTTTCTCACCCCAAGTATTGAAAACATAGTTCAAGAGGAAAAGTGGGGCTATGACTCACCTCAAGTCCAGAAAATAGCAAGACGAGGTAGGTAGAAATAAGATGTATGATAACTCATGAAACAGCAACTACGAACTTGGCACGACCTAACAATATTAACTCTTTCAGAAATCATTTCCTCAAATATATAATATTCCCAAACCCGGACGAGAATCCGTTTTATTTCCGAAAATCCATTTCGTATTAGTTTGGTGTATTTGCGTTTGGTATCCATACAGGTGGTGGGTCGACTCAAAACAAACCAACAAGATCACACATAGCAAGATAAGATAAGCTATAGATCTAATATTAGCCCAATATATCATTTAAATAAATCGCCAAAGTTTACCAAATCCGTCGATTTGATAATCCTCATATTTATTTACGTAATATACCGTTCCAAGATTACACCCAATCTAAAGCACGTATAAAGCACGTAGCAAATAATTACTATATAGTATATATCATAGTTTAATAAATTCCTCATATATATCGTCAAATTGGCCAGATTTCCCGATATATACACTCGCAATCTATTACACTTTACATATACTACCACCTATGGGCGTCGTAGGATACGATGCCCACTAATATGTTCGTTTCATAATTGTCCGGAGTTTCCCGTTTTATAACACAATTTTTATAATAGTAATACGTTTAATAATATTACGCCACTTTCGTAGCCTAATATATATCTAATCGTATTATTTGTAATACGACTCGTGATTATTATTATTATTATTATTATACGCGTTTATATAGTTATATATACGTTATTCACGTATATACTTTCATACAAACGTTCATATTATCAATAATTATTATTACGAGTTTTATTATTTCCGTTTCAATTTTAATAGTTATTGAGTTATACGAAATGGTCATATGTCCGAGTCATGACTCTCGGCTCATTGTCCAAGTCCAATAATAAGCAAAAGTCATAAATAACAAATCTCCGTCCAATCACAATCTCAAACCACGGGCTACAACAATAGGGTCCGACTACGGCACCCGACTAACCTATCTCCGTCAATCTAACGACCGTCTCATAATCGGTCCCCAATCACTTACCAATCGACAACAACTTCTCAATATCAAAACCATATCCAAATCGACCCATATGCATACGGCCGAGAAATAGTACCACAACAACAAATAAACAAGTTCACCATTTATACAAAAATAACATTAACAAAGTTAATGTGTGGGTCGGTTTACCAAGCCGACCCGAGCCCTCGACTCACTTGAGTCCCGGCTCCGAACCGCGAGTAACTTAGACTCGAACCAAGCACAAGTATCATATAGCTCACTTGAGCTTAACCAAGAAGTCATATAAACCATTTGACCCAAATGGTCAATTCGGCAACAAAAATGGTACTCGGCTAAAAGCCGCGACTCAAAGAGTCGAACCACAAAATCATACGAGCCAAACGGCGCGAACCACACCCAAAGAGAACCCCTATGAGGGTCTCGGTATGGCCAAAGAGCACAAGAAAAAGGAACCCCGAGACCACATGGTCTCGGCTAGCTTCGGGTCGAGGTCACAACACCCTCGACAACAATACACCCAATCAATCAATCATCCACAAAGACCATAGCCACACAAGGCTCGAATCAAGAAAAATAAAAATAAGCTGAGAGCTTTGCTCTCGGTTCCAAGTCGACCACGACCCAAACCACGAAACCCGGATACCAAACAATCTTTTAATCACAAAACACTCATTTCCATTTAAAAATCAATTCGATTCTCCAATAAATCATTCGTGTAGCCACGAATAGAACCAATTCGTGGCTCCCAAAACTCTTGAAAAAGCTTCTCCTCACCTTCTAAATCCTCCAAAAGCACGGATCTAGAAAAGTACCACAAATTCGGATGAATAAATATAGATTCGGTGGTGTTAATGATGGTTTTAGGATGAGTTTCTTATACCAAAAGAAAGAGGGGAAAGGGAGGAATAAAATGGTGGTTTTAGTTTTGTTAGGGGATCGGAGGTGCGGCGGTGGTGGCCGGATTTTGGTCGGCGGCTAGGGTTTATGAGATGGGGAAGATGGATGAGATGAGAGAGAGAGAATGAATAAAAGTGAGGGTTTGTGTGTGTGGGTGAAAACCGGACCAAACACACACCTTATATTAACTTTTTTTTTTTTTTTTTTTTTTTTTTAAAGTTATAATAATAATAAGAATAATAATAATAGTAGTAATAATAATAATATTATTACGGTTGAGCGGGTAACGCGGGTAATTGTAAAAACATGTGGCCCGAACCCGAACTCATTTTAAAACTTCCATATCACACGAGAACCTCTCGTAAATAATTAAAAACATATCGGACTCGTTAAGACGAATCATAAACTTTCGTTAGGTAATCCTAGTGCCAAAGTCAACGTAGTACCAAGTGAGAATTCAAATATACATCACCAAGCATATAATCAAAAATGAATTATGAACATAATTCACGAATTCCATAACGTCATTAATTAAAATATCCATAAAATAGGTCTTACAAGTTCGTTCTGAAATGAAAATTTCAAATAAAAATTATAAACGAACTTAAGTTGTAATGCGGGTTTTTAAAATAGCTCCCTAAACTGCCGGTTGTCACACAACAACTAGTCCTTTGACTTTCAAAAAGTCAAACATAACACAATAAACATATACAAAAAAAAAAAAATACATTTCACCACATGGGTATGCTGAATTACAAAAAAAAAAAAAAAAAAACATCAAATTTTAAAAGTTCACAAGAAATAAATTACAAGATATTAGCCTCAACAACAACTAGTCCTTTGACTTAAAAAAAGTCAAACTTAACACAATGAACAATTTAAACATAAATAAGACACTTTTCACAACATGGGTTTACTAAATCATAACCAAAACACCATCTAAGGCAATTACTCTCCTACAACCAGCCTTCCAACCATTTACTAGACCAGCAAAACAAACATAAAACCTATCAAAGTATGTTTTCCCATCAGGATTGTTAGTGACTCCTAATTTCACAGTGGACCCAGGATTGGAATCTAATATTGCTCTTCCATAAGACCTAAGCAGGGCATAATGTTCATCAACTGATTTTTCATACTCTGTCAATGCAAACCTCTTGGCATTAGTACACTGATTTGGAGATACCTTACACTTGTATTTCCTCATCACTAGGTCAGCTATGGCAGACAACTTAATCTCAGGATTAGCCCTAATCTTATCACCAAATACTGTACATATCCACCTAAAGTTCACTAAAGACCCAAACTCAAAGTTCCTAACACATGTATGTTCATCATTTAGGCTAATTACTTGAAAAGTTTTCTCTTTATTCATCCACCTAGCATAGCATCTCCAGGGACATGAAGGTAACTCAGATTCGTTAACACAAGGATACCTTTTATTCTTCCTTTGTTTACCTAGTTTAGGATCAAGCAACTTTGGTTTTCTCTGCCCACATTTTGCAATAACATACTTACTTGCACTCCTTTCAAACCAAATTGAAAATCCATTAGCCAATGCATAGAAGGTTAGACCCTGTTTAAACTTCTGAACATTCAGATACTTTTCACCAACCTGCATTTCAAACAAAGCCTATGTTTATAAACAACATTTATAAGCAACATTTATAACCAACATTTATAAACAACATTCAAACACAACATACCTTTGGATGTCTAAGTCTCCAGTGGGTACTTTCATCATAAACCGGATACCTGTCAACATCTGTTTCCACACAAATGAATGGATCATGCTGAATTCCATTCTCATCTGGTGATTGAAGCCTTCTAATTAGATTGGCCATGAATACATCATGTTCTATGAAAGTCTCACTTCTATGAGTAACAGTGTTTTGAACAGGTGTAATGTTTTCATCATTTGTTTCCATCATTTCTGGCATAGACTCAGGTTCCTTCTCTCTATTAGCTTTGATCCTCTTTCTTAGTTCAATCAACTCCTCTTCACCAGGGCTGAGATAGTCAATTGACTTATCTGAATCATAGTCAGATTCAAAATTAGAATCAGAATCATACTCACACTCTTCTTCAGCTACTGTAACCTTCTCTTTGCCCTTATCAACATTAACATTCCTAGCCACATCACCATCAACATTAACATTCCTAGCCACATCACCATCTACACTAGTCCTAGCCACATCACCATCTACACTAGTCCTAGCCACATCATCATCTGCACTAGTCCCATCCATATCACTAACTCCACTACTTCTAGTATACTCACCATCTGAGCTTCTAGGATGATGAGAACATGAACCCTCATACTCAACCTCCATCTCAGCCCAATTGACCATCTCATCTTCTGAAAATTCATTGCAATACCTCTTTCTAGGAGGACCTTTTGCTTTACAAAGAGAGTCAACCACCTCATCTGCTTTACACTCATACTTTGACATATCCATACCTAAGTGATCAAGATAAAGCTCTAACCTACCATACAATTCAGCAATATCAAACATCATAGCTACTTCCTTATCATCACTAACTCTAATTAACCCTTTCTCTAATTTAACAGTAGGAACTTTGTAATACAAGACGTTAAAGTAATTACCACATTTTTCCTCCAAGAATTCAGCAAACTTTTCATATGGCATCCTCTCAACAGCCATATTCAGAATAACACCATCTTCATACCTTAAGGGTAAATGTGCAAAATAGCCATCATTCCAAACATCAAATTGGTGCAAATTCGTACCAGGTATCATTCTGTTACAGAAATTGACAAGTATAACGAATTAGGGTTTCTGGAATATGAACAAATTAAAGATAAAACCAACTTAATAAACTAACATACCTGATATATCACAACACACATCAACGTTCAACTTTGATTAATTTATTTCTGGACTGAAATTAGGGTTCGTTAATTTAGGGGTAAATGGATAATTGGGGGTTTATATATGGGTGGTGGTAAATGTTAGTAGTTTAGAAAGTGTTTGGTTACCCCCCCCCCCCCCCCACCAAAGTTTTAACATTTGTCAAAAATGACCCGTAAGTAAAAAAAACGGGTGTTGGGTGATATTGTATGTAATTAGGGCGTTAATACACGCCACGTCATCAAAAAGGGTAATTATTGACACAATAACGTTGATTAGTCAAGTATGTGTATTTAATAGGAAAAAAAAAAGTTACGTGTATACAATAGTAAAAGGTGCCAAGTTGGATGTATATTTAGACAATTTTCCCTATAAGAAAACATATCACTTAATCAGCATAATGACTTTTAAACTTGAGGACCTGTGATACAAAACCTAAACCTTTCATAATGTGAAAACAAGATCATATATTAATTTTGAACATTAAGTAACTAGCTTTCCCCAACGAGAAAAATCAATAACTAGCCAAGTAGCCAAAATCAATAACACCTAATAGGCTAGTATCTCACATATGTCTCTACCGAGACCTGGACCTACAACCTCTAGCTTGATTGGCCAGTTACTTACAGGTAGGCCAAAGACCATATGGTGACACACACACTTAAACAAATGAACTAAAATGAATCAAACTAGTGATGAGATAACCTTTATAATCACACTTTTTAAGCATCTTCTCGATGATCTTAAGCCATGTAGGATCATCATCCACAACGAGAACACGTAGATCAGCCAGAAAAACATTTGATCTCCATGACATCGGAGGAGAGTTCGTAAGTTGAAAGGAGTTTTCACTTGGTTTTGAGTTTAGTTATCCTTCTTTAAACTTTGTGTACCACTAACATTGTTTGTATTTTTTTTTTTATCTCCATCACTTATCATCATCCACTAATTAGGGAATAATTAACTTTTTATTAACTAAGGTTTCAAAACACTAATTAGTCCAATCAAATATAAGTACTCCTTGATTAGTGCTTTTTTTAAGAAATCGAATCAAAGACTTTATGCTCAATATCTTTGATTTATATCAAAACAGTTAAACAAAATTGATAAAATATTCTTGGTGACAATATAGGTTTCCACTTTTTTATTTTGTGTTGTACTAAAATAAATGCCCACTTTGTGTATTAACCAATTAAAAGTGATTTTGGTATGTATTGATATTTGATTGGTGGAAATTCCTAAAACTTTATGCAATATAAATCTGAATATTTATTTTGAAATGCAGATACAATTAAGTTCATATCTTGTGTGCATCATGAGGTGAAAATGTGTTACCTGCTCAAAATGCTGCATAATGTTCAGCTCAAACTTGAATTATGACAACCTAACGACGCAGGTAAGGCTTCTCGTCATGCCCAAAACAAAAACCATAACTATAACCAAGCGACATTGGCGTCAATACTATCATTGCATTTTTTATGACCCAAAAGATATAAATTTGAGTCTGCGTAAAAACATTAATGTAAGAAAAAACAAGAAGTACCAAGAACTTGCACTACTAGATCCTCAAAATAATTAGGGGTAAAGATACTAATGATCATTTCTTTTGGTTAATATAATGATACCAAGAAAAAGCTACAAGCTTTCGCCATTTCCATTACGACACCCGGGTGCCTAAAAAAGGCCGAGATGAATGATACTTCACTAGCATACATGATCATTATATACATACGCTCTACATATGGTAGGTAAAAACCCAACCTTTTTTTTTTACCCGTTTAGCTTATTTTACTGAGTGATTCAAACAACTCATACAACAAGAAATGGGTGTCCGGAACAACAAATGACAGCTCTCGATGTAAAGATAGAAACACCTTAGATTCTCTTTTGCTAGCGTTAATAAGTCTACGGAATCACTTTCACTAGTCAGAACCCATAAATCACCCAAATGCACCTTTTTTAAGCTTCCATGACAAAATGGGCATGATTTGGACCTCGTGTTCCTGTTATCAAGATTTTCTTCAAGTAATTAGAGTTGGGCCCGATTGGGGTACACATGTGCGTTTTAGTGTCCGTATGTATGCCAGAGAATGGAATTCTTACCAGTCGCAGAAGCACGCAATGCACATAGAGTGGCCACAATTTGGCAGCGCCATTTTATCACTAGTTTCCATACATATACCACATTCATCATCTCTGCCAACATCTTTCAACTCAATCTAATGACCGTCGAGTTGTTTAAGTGACGGATATAAAACAGCTGCAAAAATCATTTAAATTTCTGAGTCAAAATAATGAAAATGAATAAATGACTGCAATAAAGATTATATCCAGAAATCGAGAAAAACCATAGAATTCTCTCAGGGTAGCTCTTCGGTCTGAGACGACATTGTTTGAATACCATCCATGTAAACCTGCATGCTCAAAGATTGAAGTTATCATTCATTTCGATAACTCGGGGTTTTTGTAATCAAGTCAAACAGAGTTCAAAGTCGGGATTTTTTTTTTTTGAAAAATGAAAGTTGACCATGTTTACGAGTATATGAAGAAGGCCAAGATAACTTGGAATTGTGTTAGTACAACTATAGTCCATCCAGTCAATTAAGTAGAGCAGAAATGGCGAAAGTGCTGTATGATAATTCCTTTGGACCGAATCCCCCTCATCATCTGGAGGTAAAGCTGCTGCACTGAGACATACAAAAATTAAGAATTAAAATACTTACAAAGGTCAGTTGCACATAAACAAAAGGTACACATTCACACAAACAAAGAGAGAACACAAAATTTACAATCGTGTGGTGAATGGTGAATGTCCTAGACGAGACCTTTCTGGAACATGACAATCATGTGGTGAATGTCCATAACTTACGATCATAAAGGAGTTACAGACCCCACACAAATGTCTCACAGGCCCGGGTATTAGCGTTTGCCATTTTGGGCAAAGTTTTCAGTATCCTGCCAAATAATTGTTCCAAGAAATCGAGGACATGAAAGGACTTCCTGAAAATAACTGTTCCAAATAACTAAATGTCTACTATTGGCTTCTAGCCTTCAAATATACTACTCTTGTGTTAAGGGTGAACTGCAATTGTTGGCGACCATAATGGATAATGACTGGTCCACACACTAGGTAGCACGGCATGAGGTCAAATTTTAGAGGGGTAAGTGTTTCATGTAATGTAACCGTCTAGGTTCCATGATCATCTAAAGCACATAAACTATTGTGTCATTGTGACGAATTCAAGTTCAAAACTTTGACTAACATCGCTCAATGATCAACACCATTTAAGCTAAAACTAAAAGTCAACAGCCTATTCTTTGACCTTAAAAAATTCAAACTTTACACAATCAAACATGAACATAAATAAACAACACTCTCACTATTTTCAAATTAACAGCACTGGTAAAGAAGAACCCATTTCAAACAAGACTATTATCATGATCAACATAATTTTAAAAAAATAGAAAAATCCAAACTTAATCAATTACAATCAAAAACAACAGAATTTAAAAAAATTAGAGCAATCAATTACATATTGAACTTTTAAACACTCAAAATACACAGTCAAACATGCTAATCAACACACATTCAGCATAAAAATCTAAACTTTATTACAATAAACCTAAAAAATACTTATTTCATAACATGGGTATACCGAACTACAACCAAAAAACATTAAATTTCTAAAATAGAAAGAAAAATCACAGGGTATTAGCATCAACAACTAGTCCTTTGACTTTAAAAAGTCAAAATTTACACATTAAGCATATATAAACAGAAAAAAGGGTACATTTCACTACATGGTTATACTAAATCATAACCAAAACACATCAAATTTCTAAAAATAGAAAGAAAAATTACAGACTATTAGCATTAACAACAACTAGTCCTTTGACTTTAAAAAGTCAAACCTTACACAATAAACATATATAAACATAAAAAAGACACATTTCACAACATGGGTATATCAAATAATAACGAAAAAACAACAAAAATCCAAAAATAGAAAGAAAAATTACAGGTTATTAGCATCAACAACAACTAGTCCTTTGACCTTTAAAAAAGTCAAACTTAACACAATAAGCATATATAAACACAAAAGAGACACATTTCACGACATGGGTATGCTGAATTACAACCAAAAAACATCAAATATCAAAAATTCACAAGAAATAATTACAGGATATTAGCATCAACAACAAGCACTTTTTATTTTGTTATTGCAGTTTTGTCAAGTTGGCAATGTCAAAGATACTAAGACGCCTTTAGATGATTTACCCTTTCTTAAGTTCACAAAAATCTTATAGTTTGTTTACTATTACGTACGGTACCTGTTACCGTCT
Source organism: Artemisia argyi (assembly GCA_030686995.1). NCBI lineage: Eukaryota > Viridiplantae > Streptophyta > Magnoliopsida > Asterales > Asteraceae > Artemisia > Artemisia argyi. The sequence goes on along the minus strand of CM060683.1, from coordinate 193,010,199 downwards.
TTTTACCGAAAACATGTACAAGAAAGAAATGCTTCGACAACCCCATCCCAGAAATCCAAAGGGCGAATCTGGGGAACGTACTTTTGCTTCTGAAGTAGTCAAAAATCGACAATTTACTTGATTTCGAGTTCATGGACCTGCCACCTAAACTTAACATTTTTAACTACATCTATCAACTATGGATATTGGGAGCATTGAACAACACAGGAGAGTCTGATCACTGATATTGGGCTAACAAAGTCTTAACATGTGAAGAATTTAGTTGTGCAAACGAAGTTTTAGCAATTGTATCTATCAGTCCCATTTGTATTCTTTAGTCCGTAAACCCAGGCAGGAAAAAAGCAATGATGCACATGGAAAGTTTTTCTTGCTTGAACCAAATCATCTAACCTGAATCCAATCCACTTAACTTTCACCATCTCATGTCATTTCTTCTTAAGTTTTGGTTTTACCTGTTCTACCTTTTTTTAATACTTTGAGGATAATTTTGTTTATGCCACAGTTATGTTAGTCGATTATGAATACATCGACTAACAAGTTAAACATCTGTATCACCATGTTTTCATTCTATATTCTTAATTCTTTACATTAGCTTAAGTAACGATTTCCTTAAGTCTAATAATCCTGGTAGGTTTTTCCGGTAAGAAAAAATGATGCGTGTACAACAGTTCAATGAAAGTTTCAAGCACTAGTAATTGGTTTCCTTAACGGCCCATTTTGAGACGGAGAATGATAGTATTAGAAAACAATGATTCTGGAGTATTGTTTACAAATGAGGTGTGAACTTAAGAAAGGGTAAAACCAAACTTAACAAGGACAACGCCTTTAGAAATGCGGTTCTTACATTGAGGCATAACAAGGCAATATACAGTATTTTGGCTGTAATCATGCCCAAAAGATACTAAGACGTACTGTATTTGGATAACCTTCAGCTTATCTTATGCATTTATTCAAAATCGAAAACCCCCGTATACCCCAAAATAACTAATAAGCACTTTGACATAAGCTAAACCAAACACCTTTAATTAGCTTTTTAGATATTTGAAAACCCAATAACCTATAAGTTGTTTAGATAAGCTTACCCGAACACCCCCTAAATCCCATATTCCCATGACAACTATCTTTCTCACAAAATCACACTGCTCTACACATAATAATTAGCAAAAATGCGTATACATCCCAATGTATTAAGCCTTCAGAAATGTGGTTCTTATCTCAAGGCATAACAAGGAAACAAAATACATTATTTCGGCTTCAATCATGCCCACAGTATACTAAGAGGGTATTAGGATAAGATTGTGCATAATTAACTTAAGCAGTTATTCACTATCGAATAACCCCTCATTTTCGCCCAAATAACTATAGAAGATCGTATTTAGTAAAAAGTGTAAAATTGTGATAAGATGAAGGATATGAAAAAAGTAAAACTGTTTTTATCATGATTTAAGAAGGGTGCATTTTTCAACTTACTTCCCGCCATAATATCCACCATGAAAATCAACTAAAATCTTCATTTCAGCATCAATTTTCACGTATTTTTAAAATCTAATCCGATCAAACTGTTCAAAATTACATTCCGCATCATTTGATCCGTTGTAATTTTCCAATTCGTTGTAATTTTGTGAGTCTGATTTGGCGCCATAATTCGCCATTCTGTTTTTTCAATTGCTGGAGTTGTGGTATCAGTTCTCTGTTTCTTCATGTCTTAATTGTTCTCAATGTAGAATAAAACGAGATCGTCTAAAAGACTTGTAAAGGTTCCAGCTAGATTTGATAACCATGTTGTGGAAGGTCTGAGTCAAAAGCCTGATGCTAATGCTGAAAATAATAAATTGGAAGATTCTATGCTACTGATAATGCGTGTTCTGTTGTTGAGGAGACAATTGCTCAAGAGAATGAATATGTGAATAATGGTAGTACTAATGATGTTAATAAGGCTGCAAATAAGAAGTCATATGCTACTGCTGTTATGAAACATGATGTGCTTGATAGTAATAAGTTGAGATCTATCCCCACTGTGGTTAATGAATAACATGACTTTACCTGCCTTAAGATACCACTTAAGAAGAATGTGGGCTAGATTTGGATTTAGTGATGTTGTGGACAATGGTAAGGGTAAGTGGTTGTTCAAGTTTAAGAATGAGAAGGGCATGTCTAGTGTGTTAGATCAAAGCCCATGGATGGTTAACAGTAAACCTTTACTTGTCTATAAGTGGAATCCTGATATAGGTCTAGATAAAATTGAACCTACAAAGCTGCCTGTATGGATCAAATTGACTGAGATACCCATGGAAGCCTGGTCTGTTGATGGGATTGGTGCTATAGCTACTGGTGTGGGTAGGCCTATTATTATGGATAGCATGACTACTTATGTTTGTAGGAATGGAATGAGCAGGCCTGAATATGCTAGAGTCTTGGTTGAACTGGATGCTGTTAAGGGATTTAAGAACAGTGTTGAATTACAATATAGGGATATTAGTCAAGTTGTTAAGGGTACTAAGAATGTCAATGTTGAGTATGACTGGAAACCCCCCTTGCGCAGTCATTGCCAAGTGTTTGGACATGACTTTAAGACCTGTCTTAAGAGAGTGAAAACCAATGAGGAACTTGAAGCTGAAAAGGAATTGGAAAGGAATAAGGGTGATCATGTAGAGGAATTAGTAGGTCATAATGAAAGCTGAACAGTCATCCATACACAGAAATGTCTCACGGGCCAGATGCCTGGGCATTAGGCTTTGCCGTTTTGGCCAAAGTTTTCATTATCCCACCAAATTACAATTTTTGGGATTTTTCTATTGTTAATTGCAAGAAATTGGGGACATGAAAGGACTTATCTGAAAATAACTAAATGTATATTATTGACTTCTAGGGTGATGTTAATGGATAATGACTGGTCCACACGCAAGGAAGCACAGCATGAAGTCGAATTTTAAAGGGGTAAGTGTTTCATGTAACGTAGCCGTCTAAGTTCCATGATCATCTAAACCACATAAACTATTGTGTCATTGTGATGAATTCAAGTTCAAAACTTTGCCTAAACGTCTTCAAATTCAAAACTTACAATTCAAGTTTTTATGAGTGAATTCTCATTATAAACTAATCTTGGTTATCAACCATCGCTCGATGATCAACACCATTTAAGCTAATACTAAAAGTCAATAGCCTATTCTTTGACCTTCAAAGTCAAACATTACACAATCAAACATGAACATATAAATTACAACCAAAACACAGTCAAACAAGACTATCATGATCAACATAAAAAGAACCCATTTCGGAAAATGGGTTCATCAAATTACAACCAAAAACAACAGAAACTTTAAAAAAATAGAACAATAAATTACATAATGAACTTTTAAGCACTCAAAATACACAGTCAAACATGCTAATCAACACATATTCAGCATGAAAATCCAAACTTTATTACAATAAACATAAAAAATAATCATTTCACAATATGGGTATGTTAAATTATAACCAAAAACAACAAATATCAAAAAATTCAAGGAAAAATTACAGGTTGGTTATCAGCATCAACAACTTACCCTTTGACTTTCACGTCAAACTTAACACAATAAACACATAAAAGATACATTTCAAAACATGGGTATGCTAAATCATAACCAAATAACATGAAATATCAAAAAATTCAAGGAATAATTATAGGTTACCAGCATCAACAACTAGTACTTTGACCTTTTAAAAAAGTCAAACTTAACACAATGAACAAATATAAACACAAAAAGACACATTTCACAACATGGGTATATCAAATAATAACCAAAAAACATCAACAACCGATCCTTTGACTTTCAAAAAGTCAAATTTAACACAATAAAAATATATAAACATAAAAAAGACTCATTTTACTACATGGGTATGCTAAATTATAACCAAAAACATCAAATTTCTAAAAATAGGAAGAAAAATTACAGTGAATTAGCATGGCGAATATGAGCTTCAAGGGCTTCAATTGATTCTCTAAAAAGAGAGTTGTTTGTGTGGCACTATTTTTGATACATTTTTTGAATACCCTTTTGTTTTCTTGAGCTGATTGTTAAAAAATTTGTTGGAAATTAGGGGAAGATGATGAAATGTGAGGTTCTTTCAATGTGATTGTTTTTTCAAACTCTTTTGCTTTAAATTAATTTAAAAATAAGCTTAAGTTTGTGATTTTAATATAGTAAAGTATTTGTTTTAGTTTAATTTTAAGTTTACAAGTTAATTTTTAAGCTCCTTTTTTAGTTATGAGTTTAGAAGATATATATTGTGTAAAATAAATGAGAGCGATGAAAGTTACTGATTTAAATTATTTAAATAATTAATAATAAATTGTATTATGGGGAAAGTGAGTGTGTGGCTGTAGTGTACACAAGTTTAGGTATAGAACTCAATTAAACTATGTCATTTTGGTAAAACTATAAAAACCCGAAACTCACTTCTACTCCACAACTAAAGCAAAGGGAACTGACCCCCGGTGTTTCTTCATCTGATCTCTTCTCCATGAATCACCACTTCAACTGACCATGCTGTTGTTAGAGTTTGACAATCAAATAACATATATTGCGGAAGCTAGGATCAACCGATCAAGTATAACAAGTAAATATTAACTAAAACATAAATAAGAACATACCCGATGCACTTCAATAAACCTTGAATCTTGTGTAATTAGATCAATGATAAACCCCTTACCGTTTTGTTTATCGATCTCTTGATAATTACTATAGTGAGTAATTACCTCGTTCTTGTACACACAAACTAATACCGAATCAAATTAATTGCAAGATTAAAACACAAGAATAATTTTGTTATCAAAATTTTCGATCCAAAACCCTTAGGGTTTAGGTTCGATCGGCCAAGGAAAAACCAAGAGGAGAAAACCAAATTTAGGGTATTGTGTGTGCACAAAAGATGTGAATGAATGACCCCTAGATTTTTTTATATACTAGATGTAACTTGGTGACCAAGCCAAAGGCATGGGTCGATCCCCTTGGGCTAGGGTCGACCGGCCATGCACACCCAAAGGGTGTTCCAAAACCTTCTTGTCCTCCAAATTACATTCTAGTCCCTCTTTCCTTATTATTTAACGATAATTAGTCCATACGTTTAATAACTAATAATCATTAATCCTTGTACTTGTGTTATTAATAAATATAACTAACAATTAATATTTATTAATCTTTGACTCTCGTTTGTATTGTGTGCAATCCCGAGGTCTCGGGTTCGATACTAGTCATTTACTTATTAATATTTATACGTAACTTTTAACAGCTCCCACTCGTATATCTATTAATAGTAAAATGACATTGGTTGGCGTCTTGCAACACTCCAATGCCCCCAGTTCGACCCGAGCTAGGTTTCCTGGAAAACCTTTAATGATTCATCATTATTATTATCCTTTCGCTTCTAATACTATATTAATAAAGATGTGAGGTTCTTTATTAAATTCTGTTTCTCGTCTCTTTATGATTGAACAAAATTACCAAAACATCTGAACGTATTCCAGATAGACTTTGGGCATGGCCACGCAAACATTTTGTCAACCCTACGAGGGGCCCAGCAGTATTAAACTTCTGAACAAATCAGAAGGAACAAATTCTCTCTTGACTACAAGAATAACCCATGAACTTCGCAACACTTCTAAAAACAACCCTTATGACTTCCAATTACGGTAAGCGGTAGATTGTCTCACAAAAATGCACTACATCCATGACTCTTATCTAGTATCTCAAGTCTGAGGATAACTTTAAATATGATTCTCACAATAAATTTTAAATCATATTGTTGGGATCAGTCCAATACTCAATTCATTGAAAATCATGTGAAATTGGTATGACTACGCATCAATATACTTTCAAGTATATCCTTAACCAATACTCAAAATTGTCTTAGTTTAATGATATTCTCATATCATTAATCGACAACGGACTATTTAGAATAATAAATTATTCATGGATCTTAAACATGCAAATATAGGATATATTATTAAGACAATGAATGAATAAACATAAACAATACTTTATTTCATTAAAATAATAATTGTACATTACATCCCTTATCCAAATACTAATCACAAATGGGCATGAAACTTTCAGCTAATTTAAGTCATATTCCTTTAGCATGCTTGTAAAGCTTGGTGCCAGGTAAAGGCTTCGTAAATTGATCAGCCAAGTTTTCATCTGTGTGAACTTTGAGCATTTCGATTTCACCTATCTCAACTTGTTCTATGACATAGTGGTGCTTAATCGGGAAATGTCTGGTACCTTTCATGATTCCAGGTTCATTGGCAAATGTAATTGCAGCTGAGTTGTCACAATACATTTTTATAGGTCGCTGAATCGAAAGCAATACCCTAAGCCCTGAAACGAACTTCCTAATCCAAACAGCTTCCATTGCAGCTTCTGAAGCAGCTATATACTCACTCTCTGTAGCAGACATCGCTAGTACACTCTGCTTTCTGCTCCTCCAATCCACATCTCCTCCATTAATGACAAAAACATAACCAGTCTGAGACTTCGTATCATCTTTATCACCTTTCCAAGAAGCATCGCAGTAACCTGTAACATCAAGTTCTGCAGATGGAGTACCCCCCATAAAATAAGAACATCTCTTTAGTAGCCCTAAGGTACTTAAGAATATTCTTAACAGCAGTCGAGTGTTTTTCACCTGGATTCTCCTGATATCGACTGGTTAAATTCTGAGCAAATGCCACATCAGGCATTGTGCTTTTCACCGCATACATAATAGATCCCACAGCCGAAGCATAAGGGACTCTCTTCATGCGTTGTACCTCTTCAGGTGTTGAAGCACAAACTTTCTCGCTCAAGCCATGTTGCTCTTGCATCGGCAAATATCCTTTCTTGGAATTTTACATATTGAATCTCTTCAATATTTTATCAATGTAAGCACTTTGGCTTAATCCAATTAATCGCTGAGATCTATCTCTATATATCTTGATTCCCAGAATAAATGCAGCTTCCCCTAAATCTTTCATAGAAAAACAACTTCCAAGATATGCCTTAACCTTTTGCAAACTTGGAATATCGTTTCCCATGATCAATATGTCATCGATATATAATATAAGGAAAATTACATTACTCCCACTAGCTTTGTGATATACACATGGCTCATCAAGATTTTGAGTGAATCTATACTTCTTAATTTCACTATCAAATCTCTTATTCCATTGTCGTGAAGCTTGCTTTAATCCATAAATGGATCTTTTAAGCTTGCATACACGATTTGGGAATTCTGGATTCAGAAACCCCTCAAGCTGCGCCATATAGATGTCTTCATCTAGGCGACCATTTAAGAAGGCGGTTTTGACATCCATTTGACAAATCTCATAGTCATAGTAAGCGGCTATGGCTATAAGAATCCTAATTGTTGTAACACCCCGCCTTATAGACCACAATATTGTCCGCTTTGCCCGTAGGCTCACGGCTTTGCTTTTGTGGCCCTCATGTGAAGACTTCCCGGCAGGTCACCCAAGCCAGTACTACTCTCACATGAGCACGCTTAACCGTATGGGCGATTAACCGTTAGACCACAAAACGCGTTGTTGTCATATAAGGCGAATGTTATCATATGTCTCAACATCACTCCAAGTCTCAGTCATGTGACCAGTTCATTTGGTCATGTGACCAATTCATTTGGTCATGTATGATGTGGGATTTGCCTAGGGTGTTACATTCACCCCCCTTAGGGACTCATCGTCCTCGATGAGGTTTGCCCCACATCTCGAACGGCTTGGAGTGGCTCTGATACCATCTGTAACACCCCGCCTTATAGACCACAATATTGTCCGCTTTGCCCGTAGGCTCACGGCTTTGCTTTTGTGGCTCTCATGTAAAGACTTCTCGGCAGGTCACCCAAGCCAGTACTACTCTCACATGAGCACGCTTAACCGTATGGGCGATTAACCGTTAGACCACAAAACGTGTTGTTGTCATATAAGGCGAATGTTATTATATGTCCCAACATCACTCCAAGTCTCAGTTATGTGACCAGTTCATTCGGTCATGTGACCAGTTCATTCGGTCATGTGACCAATTCATTTGGTCATGTATGATGTGGGATTTGCCTAGGGTGTTACAATTGTCCTTATGTCAGCTACAGGAGAAAAGGTCTCCTCATAGTCAACACCAAAAGTTTGAGTATAGCCTTTAGCTACCAAACGGGCCTTATAGGTGTGTACAATGCCATCCATATCAGTCTTTTTCTTGTAGAGCCATTTACTCCCAACTAACTTGGCACCCGGAGGTAGGTCTACTTCTTCCCAGACTTCATTGTCTTTCATGGATTGCATTTCCCCATTCATAGCTCCCTGCCATTTTTCCTTTTCAGGACCATTCATGGCAGCTTTATAACTTGTAGGTTCATCAAGATCCCCTATCAAGTTGTCATCACACTCCATGTTGAGACATAGACGTGTAGGAGCCTTCACAGATCTAGATGACCTGCGAACGGGAACCACTTCAACTTCAGGTGGAGGACCTAAACTTTCAGGTTCTTCAGGAAGTTGGCTAGTGTTTTCAGAAGGTGCTACATCTTCATGATCATCTTCCAGATCATATACTCTCCCACTGAATTCTTGAGATATGAGCTCCTTTTCTAAGAAGTCTCCATACCTTGCAACAAAAACTTTGTTTTCAGTTGGGTAATAAAAGTAGTAACCCATAGTTTCCTTAGGGTATCCTACGAAGATGCACTTCACAGATCTTTGTTGGAGTTTGTCTGCTGAGTCACGTTTAACATACGCCTCACAACCCCAGACCTTTAGATAAGACAAGTTAGGAGCTTTTCCAGTCCATACCTCATATGGAGTCTTATCTACCTTCTTTGTTGGAACCATATTCAAAATGCGAACCGCATATTCCAAGGCATAATCCCAAAACGAGTAAGGAAGAGTTGTTAGATTAAACATAGATCGTATCATGTCTTGCAATGTACGATTCCTTCTCTCAGATACACCATTTTGTTGTGGAGTATATGGAGAAGTAAGATGCTGGACAATTCCCTCCTTTGCTAAGTAATCTATAAACTCTTGACTCAGGTATTCACCACCTCTATCGGATCGAAGAGCTTTAATCTTCTTTCCTAGTTGCAACTCTACTTCTGCTTTAAACACTTTGAATGTTTCAAACACCTCATGTTTATGTTTAAGTAAATAAACATAAACATAACGGCTGTAATCATCCGTAAATGTTAAGAAGTAGCTAGCACCTCTCCTTGACACATGTCTAAGTGGTCCACACACATCTGTGTGAATAAGACCAAGTAGATCATTAGCCCTTTCAATCCTATTTTTAAAGGGTTTCTTAGTCATCTTCCCAGCAATGCAAGATTCGCATTTATCATATGATTCATCATTGATCTTTTCTAAAAGCCCATCATGTTGCAGCTTTTTCATGCGATCTTTGCCAATGTGAGCAAGTCGACAATGCCAAAGATAAGACGAATCCAGACCTTTCTTGATTCTCTTATTGTTGATGCTATACATTGAATTATTTGTAACAAAAGCATTATCATTATTATTCATATCAATTTCAAAGACACTATTCACAGCAATAGCATTAAAATAAAAAACACCATTTAAAGAAACTGAAATTCCATTGCTAGAAATAGTATGATGAAAACCAAGGTTTAACAAACATGAAAATGAAATTACACCTCTAACAATTGACGGTGCATAATGACAATTATTTAAAGATAGTACTAAGCCCGAAGGCAACACTAAATCATAAACTCCTATAGCTTCAACTTCTGCATGCGCTCCGTTACCAACGTGCAAGAATTGTTGTCCATAGGCCAGCTTTCTCTCAACTCTAAACCCCTGCAAGGTATTGCAAATATTGCAAATATGAATTCCACATCCCGTATCATATACCCATGAATTCAATTTAGGAGTAAGAGTGAATAATTCAATCATAAAGAACGCACCTGATGAGCTGGGGTTACCAGCTTCATTCCCCTGCTTCTTGAGTCGCAAGTCATGAATGTAGAGAAGGCAATTGCGCTTCCAATGGCCCTTTTCATGACAATGGTGACATGCCTGATCCTTCTTGTTTGGCAGATTCACCTTGTTCTGCTTAGGCTGATTCTTCTTCATCTTGGGTTGAGGTTGATAGGCCACGACCTGCTTGCCTTTATCACCTTTCCCCTTGCCTTTGTTCACATGCGATTTCTTCTGGATTCTCCCCCCATGAATTGCCAACACTTGCGGGGTAGGAGCCTTGACCTTGGCTGGTAGACTTTTCTCATAATCAACAAGCAGTGCGAGTAATTCTGAGACTGTCTTCCCCAAGCAGTGCATGTTGAAATTCTGCACAAAACCAGCAAAGTCCTTGTTAAGGGCCCTGTTGATCAAGTGCACTTGCACATTCTCAGGGTAACCAAATCCAATTCTGTGAAGCTGATCAAAGGATTCCTTCATCTCAGTCACATAATCTTCAACTGGTTTACCATCACCATGCTTGCAGTTGTGTAGCTTGTCAAGTTCATCACACAATTCAACTGCAGGAGGTTTCTCATAAGACTGCTGAAGTACTTCAAGCATATCTTTTGGGAAAAGTACTCAAACTTCTTTTGTAACTGAGCACTCATGCTAGTGAGCATTAAACAAGCAACCTCATTAAACTTAGCATGTTTCTCCCTCCATGCCGCCTTAACTGCTTCTGGTTCAGTAGCAGCAGGCTCATCTGGGCATTCATCGGTCAAGAAATTGAGCTTACCGGTCGCCCTCAAGACAATTTTAAGCGAACGGTGCCAATCATTGAAATTCTTTCCAGTCAATTTCTCTCTCTCACGATGACTCTTGAAAGCAGAAATCACAGATGGGTTATCGGGTTGAGCCATATCTACAGATAAAAGTTCAAACATTAGTATTTTCGATAATAAATATCTTCAAGAAAATAAAATACCCATAGCTATATTCATATAACCACCAAAATTTTCTTGAAAACCTAGGACCTAACTTTACATAGTTCCACCACATCAGTTGATCTGCTAGTGGTGAAAGTACAAAAGATAGTAATCTGTCGAACAATAATTGGCAAACAAGATTTACATAGTTCCACTACATTAGTTGATTCATCAATTTACCTTGTAAGCATGTTTCATCCCATCTCATGCCTTAAGTTCTAGGTCTCACGCACAACTTAATTAAGTTGTCTACCTTAGAAACTGTAAAATTACAATTATGGTCTCACGTGTTAAAAGAATTTTACCTTGTTATAGTAATTTAGCCTAGGTCTCACGTTTACTAAATTAAAATTCCAAGTGTTCCTTATAGATAGATGGCATGTAACTTAAATTATAAGGGTATTCAATTTTGATATGTAAATCAAAATATGTATAAAGATGCATGCACTCATCTTTATAGCATAAGTTTTCCAAACCTTTTTATTATCAATTCGTGAAATTAATACACAAAGTTTTACTTGAGGTTTAATTAAACCCTAAGATGACTTTCTTCAATTATGATTTCAAAAGTAATACGTTTAAGACATATTCAAGATTGTGATAACTAAGGCAGACTCTAAGGTACTTTTCTAAGCCTTCAAATCACGGTTATGAATATCGTCTTAAAGGACTTAATTTTAAAAGCATATTTGTACAAAACATCAATCAAGCAAAAGTTTATGGATTCAATCTCAAAATCATGTAATAAAGTATGAATCTTGCTAGTCTCGCCTTGGAGCGAATTACCGTGCGAAGCGAACCATTGTTGGCATCTAAGACTCCGCAAGATTCAATCTTTATCACTTAGGGTTTCACCATTATTAGTCCATATTATTTTCTTTTATGAAAATCACCCTTTTTATTGCTTGCAACTAGTCCAACAATTAAGAAACAATAAAAAGACAAGTAATTTAAAGAAAAATAAACAATTAATAATAATAACGTGAAATAATTAGCCACATGCAAACCTTGTTAAAAAGGTCCTAATAAAATCAATTCTAGGTATAATAACGTATATAATCAACTAAGGCCTTCTCCTCTTGATGGAGGAGAGTCACATACATTGACGAATCAATTGCGTAGGCCAAAATCAATATACACACCACATAGCATATAAATAGATTTTAATATATATTAATTGGAGTCTTCCCCAATTTTAGATCTATATAAAACATGTGACAAATAAATCAAAACAAACAAGATCCATGACTAACATGCATGTTTCGTCATGGAATAAACCTAACAATTAGCACATAGGTCACAAGTATGTTCACATAACCGGTTAAAGACCTAAGGTTTCTAGTGATTAAAAATTAATCAAGTTAAACCACAAACCCTAATTAGGGTTTTTATGTGGAAATCGCCCCCCCCCCCCCCCCCCCCCCCCAAAAAAAAATTAGGGTTAGGGTTTAAATTTTAATAAAAATTTTTTAAAGAAAACCCTAGATCAAAAACATGTATCTAAAACAATTAAAGATCCGATTTTTATTACGTTTTAGTAATCAATTACATGTTATACATGGCTCGTGATGCCACTGTTAGAGTTTGACAATCAAATAACATATATTGCGAAAGCTAGGATCAAGTATAACAAGTAAATATTAACTAAAACATAAATAAGAACATACCCGATGCACTTCAATAAACCTTGAATCTTGTGTAATTAGATCAATGATAAACCCCTTACCGTTTGGTTTATCGATCTCTTGATAATTACTATAGTGAGTAATTACCTCGTTCTTGTACACACAAACTAATACCGAATCAAATTAATTGCAAGATTAAAACACAAGAATAATTTTGTTATCAAAATTTTTGATCCAAAACCCTTAGGGTTTAGGTTCGATCGGCCAAGGAAAAACCAAGAGGAGAAAACCAAATTTAGGGTATTGTGTGTGCACAAAAGATGTGAATGAATGACCCCTAGATTTGTTTATATACTAGATGTAACTTGGTGACCAAGCCAAAGGCATGGGTCGATCCCCTTGGGCTAGGGTCGACCGGCCATGCACACCCAAAGGGTGTTCCAGAACCTTCTTGTCCTCCAAATTACATTCTAGTCCATTTCCTTATTATTTAACGATAATTAGTCCATACGTTTAATAACTAATAATCATTAATCCTTGTACTTGTGTTATTAATAAATATAACTAACAATTAATATTTATTAATCTTTGACTCTCGTTTGTATTGTGTGCAATCTCGAGGTCTCGGGTTCGATACTAGTCATTTACTTATTAATATTTATACGTAACTTTTAACAGCTGTGCCATTGTGCCATCACGAATAGCTATTCAACCAAAGGTACCTTTATAATCAATTGGTTATCTATTCTAATTTTGGGTCTAATGCGTTATTTACAAAACATCTGCCAAATTCACTTATTATTCCAACTAAATTCTAAAGCCTTATTCATTATTATATCATATCTCACTTGAAAATCACAGCTTATTGAAATTAGTTAATTTTTTTATTATTTTTTTTTTCATTTCAATTAGAATTGTGATGATAGAAGATTATGATATGAACGGCACATCAAGTGTTTGATTAATATTTCAATGTTATTGCTATTTAAAGTAGTTGGAATTATAAGTGAAGTTGGAACTTGTTTCGTAAATAACGAATCAGCCCAAAATTAGAACAGATATTCGATTGATTCTAAAGGTACCTTGGTTGAATAGCTATTCGCGATATCATAGTTGGGTTGTGGTTGAAGTGGTGATGATATCAGAGATTGCTTGATTTGCTTCAGTTGTGGAGAAGAAGTGAAATGAAGATGTGAGTTTGAGGTTTTTATACTTTTAATAAAATGGTGTGGTTTTGGTGGGTTCTATACCCAAGCTTGTGTACACTATAGCCGCACCTTCACTTTCCCCTATCTTTTATAAGTATGAGTACTTTAGTCTAACAAAATTACTCATTTATTAAATTTTTAAGTTTTAGTTAAATGTGTTTTATTTTTATATTAGATAAATTTGTCAAATCAATAAAAATGTATAAGTGTTTCTGTTATCGAGAAAGTCGATCATTTTGTGCTATAATCTACACGGCTTTCGTTATACCTGTGGCCGTTTACAGACTTTTACAAACTATCGCAGAATATTCATCCAACAAAGTTTAGTCGTTGGTTAATTATGAGACTTTTAGAAGACTTAGAGCACCGGTGCGTTATAGAGCGCGTTTTGGCCCTATGGCATGAACCATGCCGTTCAAGAAAAAAACATTTGTAGTAGTTGTAGTCATAATATAAGTAAATATATAAAACAATTCCTTTAAACAAAATGTGAGATAAAAAGTGTAAATCGACACAAATTTGATGCTTTAAGATAAATGAAATTTCTTATAATTAAACAAAAAAAAGCATGCCACATAAATTATGTTTGGTTATGTTTGTTTGATTTAGTAGACGTGTATAAAAGGAATTTTAAAGAGAATTATGTTATCGAAAACTGTTTATTTGTTATTTTTGGAGCACTTATATATATGTAAAAACTAACTTTTGGCTACATCAGTTTTAACGTGTGTGTATTTTCATGCAAAGGTACACTTGAATTATTTTTGAAACATAAAATATGCAACTTTACTTTGGGCGAATCTTATTGATTTCGGGCGATGGTATTAGGCGAATGTAAAGTGAAAATTGTGGCATATATTGGTCACTTTGGTAAATCATGTTAAAAAAGGGTTCATTTCCGTAAAGGCACTCATTATAAGGTTCATTCTTGTAATTGGGTTATGCTTAAGAGTATAAACATCGTTATCAAAAAGAAAATGATATCTTTGATCTTCCTTTGCCTCTTCTCTTTCTTATCGTAGTATCTTTTGTCGCCTTCTAAGTATATATTTGTTCTAGGTCATTGTTTGCGATGTTAACATAACACTATTATTACCAAATGATCAGGTATATATGAAAGAAAATAATGCATCCTCTCACTTTTGTGGAAATATCACATGGCTTATATAAAAAAAATGCAAAAGTGTAAAGTAAAGTTGTAATCTATATCCTCTCACTTTTGTGGAAATATCACATGGCTTATATAAAAAAAAATGCAAAAGTGTAAAGTAAAGTTGTAATCCACCCAGGATTATACTACCTTCGTCCTATCTTTATTGTCCATCTATTTTTTGTTAGTTGTCCCAAATTAATTGTCCACTTCCATAAATAGATAAGATCTATAAATGAACTTTACCATATTACCCTCATTTGTGGTTATTATTACAAACTTTAAAAAAGAAATGCTTCCACAACCCCATCCCAGAAATCCAGAGGGCAAACCTGGGGAGCGTACTTTTGCTTCTGAAGTCGTAAAAAACCGACAATTTACTCGATTTTGAGTTCATGGACCCGCCACCTAAACTTAACATTTTTAACTACATCTATCAACTATGGATATTGAGAGCATTGAACAACACAGGAGAGTCTGATCACTGATATTGGGCTAACAAAGTTTTAACATGTGAAGAATTTAGTTGTGCAAACGAAGTTTTAGCAATTGTATCTATCAGTCCAGTGTGTATTCTTTAGTCCGTAAACTAAGGCAGGAAAAAAGCGAAGATGCACATGGAAAGTTTTTCGTGCCTAAACCAAATCATCTAACCTGAATCCAATCCAATTAACTCTCACCATCTCATGTCATTTCTTTTTAAGTTTTGGTTTTTACCTGTTCTACCTTTTTTAATACTTTGAGGTTAATTTTGTTTATGACACAGTTAAACATCTGTATCACCATGTCTTCATTCTATATTCTTTATTCTTTACATTAGTTTAAGAAACAATTTCCTTAAGTCTAATAATTCTGGTAGGTTTTTCCAGTAAGAAAAAATGATACGTGTTCAACAGTTCAATGAAAGGTTCAAGCACTAGTAATTGGTTTCCTTAACAGCCCGTTTTGAGACGGAGAATGATAGTATTAGAAAACAATAATTCTGGAGAATTGTTTACAAATGAGGTGTTAACTTAATAAAGGGTAAAACCAAACTTAATAAGGACAACGCCTTTAGATATGCGGTTCCTATATTGAGGCAGAACAAGGCGACATGCAGTATTTTGGCTTTAATCATGCCAAAAAGATACTAAGACGTACTGTATTTGGATAACCTTAAGCTTATCTTATGCATTTATTCATAATCAAAAAAACCCCTTAAAACCACAAAATAACTAATAAGCACTTTGACGTAAGCTTAACCAAACACCTTTAATTAGCTTTTTAGATATTTGAAAACCCAATAACCTATAAGTTCTATAGATAAAGCTTACCCGAACACCCCCCTAAATCCCATATTCCCATGACAATTGTCTTTCTCACAAAATCACAACTAGGTTACTAAATGCTATTATAAAACAATCAAATAATGTTTGCCCCTGCTTACTTTTAATTTTGTCAAATATTTATGACGTGTCAGTCTTTAATACCAAACATTTTGTCAAATATATTTATGACATGTCATTTTTTAATGCCAACTACTTGGGATTGTTATTAATACACTTAAATGGATTTTGACAACTCTCTTTTATTATTTTATAATTTTATTTATATTATAAAACTATGATACTAAATGTACGAAACATAAACATAAAATATAAAATATAGTTTGATAAGTCAAAATATTAAAAGATGGTAAATACAAAACAAAAAATGAAAAAAAAAAAAAAAAAAAAAAAAAAAAAAAAAAAAGTTACTCTATTTTATTCTGTCAACACAGTGGATAAAAAGTAAAGTAAGATGGGTGCCACAATCCATTAGACGGGCTACCAAAAACACTTCCCCAACCACTTATGCCATTGATCTTTTTATTAAGATTACACTCTTGATTGGTAATTGAAGCAAAAGAATTACTCTCTCAATTCATATCATATAATTCTCCCCCAGTTGTCTCTGTCAAAAACTCTACAAATCCTTTTAGCAATTTAATTTTTAAGTACATTCGTATGTTTGATGTTGGAATCTTTTCTAATTACGTATAGTTATTAATCTTATATAAATGACCGTAAGCGACCAATATCAAACAGTTGTAATTTTTTCTTGTGAAATTTGCGGATTTACACGGTAAAGTTTTTGTTGTTTTTACGAATCTATTGGTTTTCACATCACTGTAGATTGCCAATTTCATAGATCTCTGTTAGAAAAGTTGGGACATATGCATCTCTCCATCAATAAACATTAGATATTATACATCTTCGAGGACGAATGATGCAAACATTTTCTTGTTATCTTATAACGTGGATCTAATATAAAAGGTATTTTCGTATTTTTGCTTGTAAGAGGATGTATTTTGCACTTTACTTTCGTTATTATTACCATTGTTATCTCTTCAAAATCCATGCAAAACACCCATTTATCTCATTTCTTCTTCAATTCTTGGCAACACACGAGCCTGTCTTCTTTACACCTCTCAACCTTGGTATCCAAACCATCAGCCGTCACCACCAGCGTTCACCACCACCACCTGACAATACCAGCAGCTGTCACCACCAGCGGACAGTTCCGATCCAGCGGCGGTAAACCTAAACACAATCACACGTCTTCTCCCTGTAAGAACTCAAAACACAAACAAAACTCCTCTTTCTCACTTATCTCCATTCCATAGCACATGGCCGGCCAGTCGGCCACCACCTGTCTCGGTCACCTTTCCCCACGACCTGCGGCTACACACATCAAACAATTTGTCATCGGTAAACTAACTTTCAATCTAGAATTGATCCTAACTATTATAAGGTATACTTTGTTTGATATGTGCATAAGTATATTGAAAAACTGACGATCAAAAAGGGTGTGGAAGGGCTTGACTGTGAAGTTCTATGAAAAGAGTGATAAGGCACAAATCACTCAAATGAGTGTGTTTGGAAATAAAGAGTCAATAAACAAAGAATAAGAATAATTTAATAACACTAAACTGCAAAATTCATCATTCTTACGAGCAAAAAGATGAAAACAACCCTCATGTTAGATCAACATTAGCATATAAGAGAAAAAAATATTTGCACCGTTCGTCCTTAAGGATGTATATATCCCAATTTTCTAACAAAGATGTGTGGTGTGAAAATGAGCAAACTACATTGATGTATATCGGAGTTTAGAGGCTAAATTTAAACTCTTGTTGGAGATATTTAAGCCTTAAAGTAAAAAAGCAAACAAAGATAACATGGGAAAAATAAAAGAGAAATGATTTACCTTTTTATAGAAATATTTTCTTAAAGATATAAATCATTATTCAAATAAAAATATAAACAATTATCTATATTAATAATAATAGAAGATAGGTGATGCTAGTGGTACTACTTGAGTTGCATGACTAATGTTATAATTGAATATAAGTGTAGTCTTCGCTATTCCAAGTCTTCTTAAATGTGGCATTGGCCAAGCTGAGAAAGAATTTGTGGATGATAGACCAAAGGTGATGCCAGTCCTGCTACGTAGGTTGCATATTGAATGTTATAAGTCTTCCCTATCCCAAGTCTTCTTAAAAATCTTCGGTGATTTGTTTATGGCATCCTCTTCACAATTTGCGTCTCACCAACGTTAAACATTACAACAACAACAACAACAAACTCAATCCCGCCAGGGTAGGGTATGGGGACCAACGTTAAACATTAAAGTTAGAAAATATCAGCATCTTTGAGTTCGAAGCTTGCACTAAATATATTTTAATCTCAACAACAAACTATATAGTTAAGGAATTTTTGATGATTTTGTTATTATTGTTTATACTAAAATTTTCATTATTATAATGCGTTCAGTTTTAATTGTTAAGATTGGTTCGTTTTATATACAAACGGCTGTAAACATATCTTTACCGCCAATCATGGCTATAAAAACTTTGACTAGCTTAGCTAGTATATTCTCAATGAAATGTCTTGGTCAAGATGAATAAGGAATTTGTGGAAGCCATTCATTTCACCACTCCCAAGTTTTCTTCAAAGTCTTTAATTTTATGATACAATTATACATAGAAATTAGTTATTTCCAATCAAATTGTCTTGCTCAACCCAACTATAAAAAGCGAATACTTGTTCTTATAATTGTAAGTAAATTTCCAAAAATGAAGTCACCGCAAGCAATAACTCACTTATCATCTTCTTCTCTTATTACTTTTCTCTTTTATGGACTCGGGATAATATGTCTTACTTCCGCCACCGTCTCTGCTTCGTATGGTGGTAATGAGACTGATTATCTAGCGCTGTTGTCATTTAAGTCGAAAATCACCCAAGATCCATACAAAGTTCTAACCTCGTGGAACCATTCCTTTCATTTCTGTGACTGGAGTGGTATTTCATGTGGAAAGCGACACAAACGAGTGAGTGTTTTATGGCTGGGTTCAAAAGGCTTAGAAGGCTCGTTGTCTCCTCATGTAGGAAACCTCAGTTTCCTACGTGAGCTTTATCTCAGAAACAACAGCTTTCAAGGAGCCATTCCTCATGAACTTGGTCGTCTATCTAGGCTACGTTATCTTTCTCTTAACATAAACAAATTCAGTGGAGTCATCCCAACAAACTTGTCTGGTTGTTCTAACCTCGAAGACCTTTGGCTCAGCGAAAATAAGCTAGAAGGAAGCATACCCAAGGAGGTGAGTTTACTCTCGAAACTTACTACTCTTGTAACAGAAGAGAATATGTTAACAGGTGGAATCCCACCTTTCTTGGGAAATATCACATCAATGGAAGTGTTCTCTGCTCACAAAAACCCGTTGGGTGGGAGCATTCCAGATACTTTGGGTCATTGGAAAAGCTTGAAGGTATTTTACTGTGCTGAGTGCAGCTTATA
This sequence comes from Artemisia argyi, assembly GCA_030686995.1. NCBI lineage: Eukaryota > Viridiplantae > Streptophyta > Magnoliopsida > Asterales > Asteraceae > Artemisia > Artemisia argyi. Next base: position 192,990,475 of record CM060683.1, on the reverse strand, counting down.
TGGAAGCATCCCTCATTCCATTTTCAACCTCTCACTCCTAGTTAATTTTTTCTTAGGTGATAATTACCTCACTGGTAGTCTTCCTTCAGAAATTGGTAATCAGCTCCCAAATCTTGAGTATCTTATGTTGTGGGGTAACGAACTGACCGGAGTTCTTCCACCTTCTATTTCTATTTGTTCTAAATTAGTAAATCTTGAAATGAGTTCCAACAATTTTAGTGGGAAGTTGACAATCGATTTTTCGAAACTAAGAGATATTAATTTAATTTCCATACACAATAACAACTTACATGGACGTGGAGAAGCTGATGACATGAGGTTTATTGATTCTTTGAAAAACTGCACAAGATTAGAGTATTTAATTCTTGCAAATTGCAGCTTAACAGGAATGCTTCCGATATCAATAGGTAATCTTTCTGATCAACTTGGCAGACTAAGTTTAGGTGACAATCAATTATTTGGAAGCCTCCCTTCAAGTATAGGTAGTCTAGTTGGCTTGAACTTTTTAGATTTAGGACCTAATTTATTCAAAGGAAAAATCCCCACTACTATTGGCAAACTACAAAAGCTACAAGTTCTTGATCTATCTAGCAATCAATTTTCAGGGCCTATCCCTGATGCCATTGGGAACTTATCATTGTTGATAGGACTTGGTTTAGATTACAACAAATTAGAAGGCCAGATTCCATCGAGCCTTGGGAATTGTAAAGAACTCAATGAGCTTTACCTTGCAAACAATAGACTAAGCCAAAAAATACCCAAACAAATTCTTCAACTTCCAACGCTAACTAATTATTTAGATCTTTCTCATAACATCTTGTCTGGTTCAATTCCATCACAGATTAAAGACCTCAAGATGTTGAGCAATCTCGATTTATCTTACAATAATTTATCAGGCAACATTACTAATAGCCTTGGTGAGTGTATTAGCCTTACAATGTTAAACCTAAGTGGCAACATATTTCAAGGCGTAATACCATCTTCATTAAGTTCCTTAGGAGGATTGGAGGTACTCGACATTTCTCAAAATAATTTATCTGGTAAAATTCCTCAATTCTTAGGCAAATGGAATTCTTTAGAATTTTTGAACCTATCCTTTAATGATTTTGAGGGTGAGGTACCAATTGTAGGAGTGTTTCGAAATGCAAGTTTATTTTCAGTTTTGGGGAACAATAGGCTTTGTGGTGGTTTGGTTACACTTCAGTTACCCAAATGCAAGGAAAAGGGTAGTAAGAAAAAAAGGTTTCCTTTCTTCATATTTGTCATTGTGATTGCACCGACATTGTTCATCGTATTATGTTGTGTGTATCTTTTGTACAAGAAGAAACGCAACAGTCAACCATCTCAATCTTCAGAGAATGAACGGTTCTTGAAAGTTTCATACAATGAACTTCTCAAGGCTACTGATGGCTTCTCTGCAGCAAATTTGATTGGTGAGGGTGGGCACAGCAGTGTTTATAAAGGAATCCTAGATTCTAATGATAATAAACCAGTTGCAGTCAAAGTTCTGCATCTTCAAAATAAAGGAGCTCACAAAAGTTTCTTAGCAGAATGTGAAGCATGGCGGAATATACGACACCGTAATCTGTTGAAGATAATAACTTCATGCTCAAGTACTGATTTCAAAGGCAATGATTTTAAAGCTCTGGTTTACGAATTTATGCCTAATGGAAGTGTACACGATTGGCTTCATTCAAGTGCATATGCATCGAAACTTAGCCTTCTTCAAAGAATAAATATTCTGCGAGATGTTGCAACCGCGCTTGATTATCTTCACAACCGCTGCCAAACAACGATTGTACACGGTGACTTGAAGCCTAGCAACATTCTACTTGATGAAGATATGGTGGCTCATGTTGGAGACTTTGGTTTAGCTCGACTACTTGGTACAGACTTAAACCAAAATAGCTCAACCGGGGTTAAAGGAACAATTGGTTATGCACCTCCAGGTAATATATGATTTTTGTATTCCGTGATGCTTATATTTGTACTTGCAAAATACGGTTTTGTAAACTAGCTGATCGTTTTAATTTGCAGAGTATGGTATCGGGAGCGAGATGACAAGTTGTGGGGACGTCTACAGTTTTGGAATATTATTACTAGAGGTGATGACTGGGAAAAAGCCGACGGACGACATGTTTAACGATGGTCTTAGCCTTCATAAATTTGCTTATATGGCATTACCAGATCATGTAGTCGATGTTATTGATAATGATGCAATTGTGTTGCAAACAACGGAAACAAATGCAAAGAAAGTGGAAGAATGTTTGGCTGCAACTATCGAGATCGGGGTATCATGCTCTGTGGCTTCACCACCACAACGAATGAAAATTGAAATTGTTGTCAATGAGTTGCAGCGTATTCTCGATGTGTTTCAAAATATATGAGGTACTATGTTCTCCCTTTTTGTAGAATGTGATTTTACATGAGTCTGTCAATAAATTATCACTAAAATGGCTTTATTCTTGTCTTGTTGTACTCTTTCAGGTCTAATACCAAGCTTGCATTGTGAAGATGAAAGTAACTGCAACTAGAAGCAGTGCATGTAGTAGATAAATAAACGTTACGTTGTCAAGCATGTTTGTAAGTGTAGTTTAAATTTTAAGTACTGTAAGAGACGTAAGAGTACGTTTAGTGACGCATCATATGTGTCGAACATGCTTATGATTATGTGTGGTTTGAATTCCTCAATCCAATTTTTGGTATTGAATTCTACTTAAGTTTTAATTTCCACAATATTGTCTCATGATAGCAATTAGAGCCAAAATAAACTGACAAATGGGCTTAACTGTCCTACCTGACCCATGAGTGAGTCAAAACATGCATTACGATAATGTTGTATATACTACTTTACTTTGTAGTTTCTACACAAGTTGAAATCTTGTGTGCATTATGAGGTGCAAATGTGTTACTTGCTAAAAATGCTGCACATTGGACAACTCGAACTTACATTACGATAACCTAATGACGCAGGTAAGGCTTCTCGTCCTGCCCAGAACAAAAAACCATAACTATAACCAAGCAACATTGGCTTCAATAGTATCAATGCGTTTTTCTTGACCCAAAAGATATAAATTTGAGTCCGTCTAAAAACATCAATGTAAGAAAAAAACTAGAAAGTACCATGAAATCGCACTACTTGATCATCAATTAAGTAGAGTAAAAACGGAGCAAAAGTGCTGTATGATAATTTCATTTGGATAGAATCCCCCTCATTGTCCGGAGGTAAAGCAGCTGCCCTGAGACATAAAACGATGTGCAAAAAGGTGAACAATCATCCATACACATAGAGAACACAAGTATCTACATTGTTCACTCTTGTGCAAACAGGTGGAAGTCACTGAACACCTGGATGACGAGACATTTATATAAGTAGATAACATGACAATCGTGTCGGAAATGTCGAATGTCCATAACTTAAGATCCTAAAGAAGTTATGAACACAAGTATCTACATTGGTCACTGTTGGCCAAAGTTTTCATTATCCCACCAAATTACGATTTTTGGGTTTTTTTTTATTGGTAATTGCAAGAAATTGAGGACACGAAAGGACTTTCTGAAAGTAACTGTTCCATATAACTAAATGTCTATTATTGGCTTCTAGCCGTCAAACATACTACTCTTGTGTCAAGTGTAAGCTGGAATTGGTGGCGATCTTAATGGATACTGACTGGACCTCATACTAGGTAGCACGGCATGAAGTCAAAGCCGTATAAGTTTCAAGATTATCTAGAGTCTAGACAAACTAAATTATACGTCACTCACTCACTGTGATGATAATTTCATCAGTACAGCTATAGTCCATCCAGTCAATCAAGTAGAGAAAAAATGGAGCGAAAGTGCTGTATGATGTATGATAATTTCATTTGGACAGAATCCCCTCATCATCTGGAGGTAAAGCAGCTGCCCAGAGACATAAAACGAAAGCTTTATTGCACGCCGAAAAAAGCTGAACAATCATCCATACACAGAGAACACAAGTAAATTGCGATTTTTGGGATTTTTCTATTGTTAATTGCAAGAAATCAAGGACAAAAAAGGACTTCCTGAAAATAATTGTTCCATATAACCAAAGGTCTATTATTGGCTTCTAGCATTCAAACATACTACTCTTGTGTTAAGGGTGAGCTGGAATTGTTAGCGACGCTAATGGATACTGACTGGTCCACACGCTAGGTAGCACGGCATGAAGTCGAATTTTCAGGGACAAGTGTTTCGAATGCAAAACTTACAATTCAAGTTTTTAGAGTGAATTCTCATTATAAACTAATCCTGTTTACCAACCATCCCTCAATAATCAACACCAATTAAGCTAAAACTAAAAGTCAACAGCCTATTCTTTGACCTTAAAAAGTCAAACTTTACACAATCAAACATGAACTTATAAACAGTTAAACACCCAAAACAAATAGTCAAACAAGACTATCAAGCTGCAAAAAACATAAAAATCCAAACTTTATCATGATCAACATAAAAAGAACCCATTTCGGAACATGGGTTCATCAAATTACAGCAAAAAAACAACAGAAATTTAAAAAAATTAGAGCAATAAATTACATAATGAACTTTTAAACACTCAAAATACAATGTCAAAAATGCTAATCAACACACATTCAGCATAAAAATCCAAACTTTATTACAATAAACATAAAAAAAAAAAAAAAAAAAAAACTCATTTTACAGGGTATTAGCATCAACTAGTCATTTGACCTTAAAAAAAGAAAAACTTAACACAATAGACATATACGTATAAGCATAAAAAAGACACATTTCATAACCAAAAAAACATCAAATTTCTAAAAATAGAAAGAACAATTTCAGGGTATTAGCATCCACATTCAACAACTAGTCCTTTGACTTTAAAAAGTCAAACTTTACACAGTAAACATAAAAAGTCAAACATTCAACAAGTATGTGTAAGTTGCTGGTAAAAGAATATGCTAAAGCTTATGTTGAAACAAATAAGAACCACTAGAATAAGGTTCTATCTCAATTTTATTTACTATATTTATTTTGTGTGACCATTGAACTTTGAACAAAAAGGATATCTCACGATGTGAATTTAGGCCCAAAACTTATTAAAAATCGGCCCACCTGTTCAAAGTCTAAACCAACCCATGGGTGCATCATGAGGTGTGAAACGGGTAATGGACAAGGAGTTAGAACTAATGCCAAACACTTCATATACATGTCACCAATGCTTTTCTACACATAAAGCAATCTATTATCTTTATCTTCAACAAGAATGAAGAAACACACGCTACTCTAAAACCACAATTCTAAAGGTAAAAGATTCAAAATATTGTTCTACTAACTTTCTTTGAATTTTCATCTAGTGTTTAATGGTATACGAAGTATGGGACTGCTGTTTATAAAAAAAGAAAAAAGAAATTCCTGGGCGTTTCAAATTGTTTACTTGTTACTACTTTATGAAACTATATATCCATGTTTCGGACATCTGATAATTGCGTTTCGGAAATTTGATAAGTAAATGACATTTGGCTTTTGAATTCTGTTCAAACGCTTCTATTTGATACGCTACCAAATTAAAAAGATGTGTTTATCTTTTACCTCATTTTACATTTTATAATTATACTTGCAACTACTTTATATGCAAGATAAGTGTAGTCTTTCATATCCCAAGTCTTCTTAAAAGTCTTTTGTGATTACACGCAAAAAATAGTTCTTATCAATCAAGGGCCAAACTGAGAAGGAATATGTGGATAATAGACCATAGGTTGCATAATTAGCGTTAAAACGCTATCCCAAGTCTTCTTAAAAGTCTTCGGTGATGACCATATGTGATGTTAGACGTGCTACTTGGGTTGCATCATTAATGTCACAATGAAATATAAATGTCGTCTTCTCAATCCCGACTCTTCCTTATAGTCTTCTTTGAGTATACCTACAAAATAGTTACCATCAATCTAAATTATTGTTTTGCTCAAGCTAATAAGGAATTTGTGGATAGCATTCTCTTCACAATTTACGTGTCGTGAACGTTAAACATTAAAATTAGAATATATATAGTTAAGGAATTTATGAAGATTTAGTTATTGCTTATACTAAAATTTTCGTTATTATAGCAGTCAATTTTATTTGTTAATATTGGTTCGACTTATCTACAAATTATTGTAGACGTATATTTTTCGCCAATTATTCTCAATGAAAAGTCTTGGTCAAGATGATAAGAAATTTGTGGATGCCATTCATTTCACCAGTTGCATGTCACGTACATTAACATGCAAAAACTAACACTACAAGATATATGACATTTACTTATAAAAAGCCAATACTTGTTCTTATAATTTTAAGTAAATTTTCAAAAATGAAGTTTCCACAAGCAATAATTTACTTATCATCTTCCTCTCTTATTTCTTTTTTCTTTTATGGTCTCGCGATAACATGTCTTACTTCCGCCAGCATCTCTGTTTCTTATGGCGGTAATGAGACTGATTATCTAGCGCTGTTGTCATTCAAGTCAAAGATCACTCATGATCCATACAAAGTTCTAACGTCATGGAACCATTCCTTTCATTTCTGTGAATGGAGTGGTATTTCATGTGGAAAGCGACACAAGCGAGTGACGGTTTTACAACTTGATTCGAATGGCTTAGAAGGCTCGTTGTCTCATCATGTAGGAAACCTTAGCTTCCTACGTGTACTTTCTCTCTCTAACAACAGCTTTCAAGGAACCATTCCTCATGAACTTGGTCGTCTATCTAGACTACGTCGTCTTTATGTTGATGAAAACAAGTTCAGTGGAGTCATTCCAACAAACTTGTCTGGTTGTTCTAACCTTGAAGTGCTTTGGCTTGCTCGAAATAATCTAGTTGGAAGCATACCCAAGGAGATTAGTTTATTCTCCAAACTTTTTCAACTTAAAATTAGCATAAATAAGTTAACCGGTGGAATCCCACCTTTCATGGGGAATATCACATCAATGGAAGTGTTCGCTGCTGGCGGGAACCCGTTTGGTGGAAGCATTCCAGATACCTTGGGTCATTGGAAAAGCTTGACGGGATTTGCCTGTGGTGAGTGCAACTTATATGGAAGCATCCCTCCTTCCATTTTTAACCTTTCACTCCTAGTTAACTTTTTCTTAGGTGATAATTACCTCACTGGTAGTCTTCCTTCAGAAATTGGTAATCAGCTCCCAAATCTTTTTGGCCTTCTATTATGGGGTAACGGATTGACCGGAGTTCTTCCACCTTCTATTTCTAATTGTACTAAATTACAACATCTTGACATGGGTGACAACAATTTTAGTGGGAAGTTGACAATAGATTTTTCAAAACTAATAGATATTAATTTAATTAGCTTAGCAGATAACAAATTCCATGGACGCGGAGAAGCTGATGACATGAGGTTTGTTGATTCTTTTAGAAACTGCACCAGATTAGTAACTTTGGAACTTTCCAGTTGCAGTTTTGTAGGAGTGCTTCCCATATCAATAGGTAATCTTTCTAGTCAACTCAGCTCACTATATTTAGATGACAATCAATTATTTGGAAGCCTCCCTTCAAGTATAGGTAGTCTAGTTGGCTTGACCTCTTTATATTTAGGAGATAATGGATTCAAAGGAAAAATCCCCATTACGGTTGGTAAACTTCAAAAGCTACAAGTTCTTGGTCTAGATAGCAACCAATTTTCCGGGCTTATCCCTGATGCCATCGGGAACCTATCATTGTTGAATAAACTTTATTTAGATTCCAACAAATTAGAAGGCCATATTCCATCAAGCCTTGGGAATTGTAAAGAAGTTAATGAGCTTTACCTTGCAGACAATAGACTCACTGGAAAAATACCTAAACAAATTCTTCAACTTCCATCACTAAATTATTTTTTAGATCTTTCTCAAAACAGCCTTTCTGGTTCCATTCCATCTAAGATTAAACTCAAGATGTTGAGTAATCTCGATTTATCTTATAATAATTTATCGGGTACCATTACTAGTAGCCTTGGTGAGTGTATTAGCCTTACAATGTTAAACCTAAGTGGCAACATATTTCAAGGCATAGTACCATCTTCATTAAGTTCCTTAAGAGGATTGGAGGTACTCGACATTTCTCAAAATAATTTATCTGGTAAAATTCCTCAATTCTTAGGCAAATGGAATTCTTTAAAATTTTTGAACCTATCCTTTAATGATTTTGAGGGTGAAGTACCAGTTGTTGGAGTGTTTGCTAATGCAAGTGCATTTTCGGTTTTGGGGAACAATAAGCTGTGTGGTGGTTTGGTTACACTCAAGTTACCCAAATGCAAGGAAAAGGGTAGTAAGAAAAAAAGGTTTCCTTTCTTCATATTTGTCATTGTGATTGCACCGACGTTGTTCATCGTATTATGTTGTGTGTATCTTTTGTACAAGAAGAAACGCAACAGTCAACCATCTCAATCTTCAGGGAATGAACGGTTCTTGAAAGTTTCATACAATCAACTTCTAAAGGCTACTGATGGCTTCTCTGCTGCAAATTTGATTGGTGAGGGTGGGCACAGCAGTGTTTATAAAGGAATCCTAGATTCTAATGATAATAAACCTGTTGCAGTCAAAGTTCTGCATCTTCAAAATAAAGGAGCTCACAAAAGTTTCTTAGCAGAATGTGAAGCATGGCGGAATATCCGACACCGTAATCTGTTAAAGATAATAACTTCATGTTCAAGTACTGATTACAAAGGCAATGATTTTAAAGCTCTGGTTTACGAATTTATGCCCAATGGAAGCGTACACGATTGGCTTCATTCAAGTGCATATGCATCAAAACTCAACCTTCTTCAAAGAATAAATATTCTTAGAGATGTTGCAACCGCGCTTGATTATCTTCACAATCGCTGCCAAACAACAATTGTTCACGGTGATTTGAAGCCTAGCAACATTCTACTTGATGAAGATATGGTGGCTCATGTTGGAGACTTTGGTTTAGCCCGACTAATTGGTACGGACTTAAACCAAAACAGCTCAACCGGGGTTAAAGGAACAATTGGTTATGCACCTCCAGGTAATATATGATTTTTGTATTCCATGATGCTTATATTTGTACTTGCAGATTACTGTTTTGTATACTAACTGATCATTTTAATTTGCAGAGTATGGTATCGGGAGCGAGATGACAAGTTGTGGGGACGTCTACAGTTTTGGCATATTATTACTAGAGGTGATGACTGGGAAAAGGCCAACAGACGACATGTTTAAGGAAGGTCTTAGCCTTCATAAATTTGTTTACATGGCATTGCCAGATCATGCGGTCGATGTTACTGATGATGATGCAATTGAGTTGCAAAGAACGGAAGCAAATGCAAAGAAAGTGGAAGAATGTTTGGCTGCAACTATGAAGATCGGAGTATCATGCTCTGTGGATTCCCCGCCGCAACGAATGAAAATGGAAATGGTTGTCATTGAATTGCAGCGTATTATCGATGTGCTTCAAAATATATGAGGTACTCTGTTCTCCCTTTTTTTAGAATGTGATTTTACATGAGTCTGTCAATAAATTGTCACTAAAAAGGCTTTATTCTTGTCTTGTTGAAATCTTTCAGGTCTAATACCAAGCTTGCATTGTGAAGATGAAAGTAACTGCAACTAGGAGAAGTGCTTGTACTAGATAAATAAACGTATAGGTTGTCAAGCATGTTTGTAAGTGTGGTTTAAATTTCTTGCTGCATAAGTACTGTAAGAGACGTAAGTGTACGTTTAGTGATGCATCATATGTGACAAACATGTTTATGATTATGTGTGGTTTGAATTCCTCAATCCAATTTTTGGTACTGAATTCTACTTATTGTCTCAATATATTCTCAATCATATTGTCTCATGATAGCAATTAGAGCCAAAATAAACTGACAAATGGGCCTGTCACCCATGAGTGAATCAAGTAATGCAGTATTGTGCATCATGACACATTTAAAGAATGTAACACATTCAAAATGTTGTACATTGTACAAATTCCGCTTAAATTACAATAATGTATATACAATTCAATGACATACGATGAGGTTCCTCGTCATGCCCAAATAAACAGGCATAACGACTACCAAGTGACGGTGTTTCCCCTTATAGTATCAACATGTTTCTATGTTCCTTAGCTCATACACTCGAGTCTTTTAGAAACAGTCGATGTGCACACACACACACACACACAACACAAACAATTTAATCATTTTCTACAACCAATAGAAAGAATTAGTGTGTGTTTTCATAAAATAGTGCAAACCAAGGAACTTACATTGTTACTTGAACCATAAGTCGGTTCAAGTATCAGTTGAGACATTGAGTTCAAGTATCGTTGAGACATTTCTGTCATTCTAAGAAAACATATAGTTCACTTAATCAGCATAATGACCTTTAAACTTGAGGACCTCCTTTAGACAGTGATACAAAACCTAAACCTTTCATAATGTGAAAACAAGATCATACATTATTTTTGGACATTGAGTAACTAGCTTGCTCCCCAACGAGACTAATCAATGACTAGCCAAGTAGCCAACACCCTTTAAATTCGGCCTTGATACACTTGGCCATAATGTCGAGGTGTATCATTAGTCCCCACGAAGGAAGCTACCTTGTCCTTGAGATGAAATTCTGGAAATTTTTGTTGAATCGTATTAAACAGCTCCCAAGTCAATTCATAGTTTGGTAAAATTTTCCAATGAATGAGCACCTCCCGATCATGGCTCAAACCTGATGGTCCTAGACGGGTCCTTCCTCTTTTTCCGGTTTCAACAACACTTTTATTTCACCAGTAAGCGTCACGGGCAAGGTTTCTACTGCAGGTTGGGCTGCTAACAGGTCGGTTTTCATTTCATCCAAAACATGGTCATGCTCTTGTGGATAATTATCTTCTTCTTGCACATATGACACCGCGTTTATCTTCTTTTGTAAAAATGTTGCCACATGTTTCTTAGTTCCTTCATTCGAATCGGCTTCAGAAGATAGTCACAAGCCCCATGTTGGACACCTCTCATAACTCTGCTTGTTTCTCCATCAACAGACATCACTGCACTAATTTTGTTGAATGGCATCAGATATTATTACTAGGATTCAGTGTATATATTAAGCATATAAAGCTGAAAATATAGAAAGCTAACTTATAACAGGAAGATCGATCTCAAGTCCAACATGCTCATGATGCTTGAAACCATCCAAGAAAGGGCATGTAAACATCACTAATACGAATGTCAAATCCATCTCTTCTTTCGCGAAGCATATTCAGAGGCTCTATAGCTAGTCTACATGTAGTAACTGATAAAAACAAAAAATTTCAATCATATAATTACAGTGTCAACTATGAACTACTTTTTTGAAGACGAGAAAGAGTTAGCAAAAGCACTTTCATCTTCGTCACTTCGGGTTGATTCCAGGCGGCCGGCCCAATTCTATGGAATTCGTTATAAGTCAAGCTTGTCGAACATCTTATAATTACAACACACCTTTCAATTTCATGTTTTAATATATTTCTTCCAAGTCAAGCCAGTTGCTCAAAACTCGATCTACTATAGTCCGAGTAACAGTTAACAATTAGTTATGATCTACACACCTAATAGGCTAGTACCTCACATATGTCTCTACTGAGACTTGAACCTACAACCTCTAGCTTGATTGGCCAGTTACATACAGATAGGCCAAAGACCATTTGGTGACACACACTTAAACAAATGAACTAAAATGAATCAAACTAGTGATGAGATAATCTTTATAATCACACTTTTTAAGCATCTTCTCGATGATCTTAAGCCACGTAGGATCATCATCCACAACGAGAACACGTAGGTCAGCCAGAAAAACATTTGATCTCCATGACATCGGACGAGAGTTCTTAAGTTGAAAGGAGTTTTCACTTGGTTTTGAGTTCTTTAACATTGTTTGTCTTATCATCTTCCACTAATTAGGGAATAATTAACTTTTTTATTAACTAAGGTTTCAAAACATTAATGAGTCCAATCAAATATAAGTACTCCTTGATTAGTGCTTATTTAATTAAGGATTCGAATCAAAGACTTTATGCTCAATATCTTTGATTTATATCAAAACAACTAAACAAAATTGGTGACAATATACGTTTCCACTTTTTTACTTTGTGATGTACTAAAATAAATTTCTACTTTGTGTATTAACTAATCAAAGGTGATTTTAGTAGCTAGGCACGGATGGTATTTGATTGGTGGAAAGAATAGTTAGCGGAAATTTCTAAAACTTTATGCAATATGAAAGTGAACATTTATTCTGAAACGTAAGTACAAGTTCATATCCTATGAGCATCATCCGGTGCAAATGTGTTACTTGCTCAAAATGTTGCACATTGTACAACATAAACTTACATTATGACAACCTAACGGCGCACGTAAGGCTTCTCGGCATGCCCAGAACAAAAACACCATAACTATAACCAAGCGACAGGTGCTTTAATAGTATCAATGCATTTTTATGATCCAAAAGATATAAATTTGAGTATGTCTATAAACATTAATGTAAGCGAAAAAAGGTAAGTACCAACAAATCACACTTCTTGATAATTAAAATAAGCGGTAAAGATAGTAATGATCATTTCTTTTAGTTAATAATATACCAAGAAAAAGCTACAAGCTTTCGCCATTTCCATTACAACACCCGGGTGCCTAAAAAAGGCCGAGATGAGTGATACTTCACTTGCATACATGATCACTATTTACATATGCTCTACATATGAAAGGTAAAAACTCGACCATTTTTTAAACCCGATTAGCTTATTTACTGAGTGATTTATACAAGATACTCGTACAACAAGAAATGGGTGTCTGGAACAACAAATGGCAAGCTCTCGATGTAAAGATAGAAGCACCTTAGATTCTCTTTTGCTAGCGTTAATAAGTCTACTGAATCACTTTCACTCGTCAAAACCCATAAATCTCCTGAGTGCACTTTCTTTAAACTTCCTCGGAAAAATGGGCATGATTTGGACCTCGTGTTCCTGTTATCATGATTTTCTTTAAGTAATTAGAGTTGGGCCCGATTGGGGTACACATGTGTTTTTTAGTGTCCGTGCGAATGCATGATCATGAAATTCTTACCAGTCGCGGAAGCACCCAATGCACATCGAGTGGCCACAATTCGGCAGCGCCATTTTATCACTAGTTTCCATACATATACCACATTCATCAGCTCTACCTACATCTTTACAATATGTTTTCTTGTTATCATTAACATCTTTCAACTCGATCAAATGACCATCGAGTTGTTTTAGTGATGGGTATATAACAGCTGCAAGAATCATATTAGAAGTTTCTAAGTCAAAATAGCGAAATTAAAAAAATTACTGTAATAAATAGGGGAAATCTTACCTACATTATAATGTAGGTAGTTACCTACATTTTTTTTGAAAAAAAGGGTAGGGACATGGACTCAACTGTATCAAGGGCTTTACTGCAGGGACTGAACGGTATATTTAAAAAAAAAATTCAAATGAAATGTAGGTAACTACCTACAATATAATGTAGGTAAGATTTCCCCTAATAAATATTATATCAAGAAATCGAGAAAAACCATAGAATTCTCTCAGGGTAGCTCTTCGTTCTTGAGATGGCATTGTTTGAATGCCATCCATGTAAAGTTTTTTTTTTTTTTTTTTTTTTTTTTTTTTTTTTTTTTTTTATCATTTTGATGACTCACGTTTTTTTTTTTTTTTTTTTTGGTAAAAGGGTTTAAACCCCAGTAAATATATCCAAAAATCAATGAAAGTACAATTGACATGGACGTACATCCCATGTCCTCTGCCCGTTACATAGGCAATATGACTCAACATATGTAACTAAGCTACAAACATCTGCTAAGAGCAGAAATAACCCTACACTGCTAAACAAACAGAATAGGAATCAAATTACATTTAAATAAACAATCTAAATGTAAGAAAACCAGGTTCATTGAACCACTTCCACAGTGAGCGACTCCGTCTTCAATGTTCTATATTGTTTTACCTGTGAGTGCACCACCAACATCCAACAACTCCATCGATGGCCAAAGGTCCAAGCATCACGACTAGACTATAGCGCACCCAAGAGGACCGCCCCCCACCCTAGCCGCACCATGCCTTACCACCAACAATCCAAGAGGAAACCAGTAGCATGTTTCGAACATCATCAGCCTCCTCTAACAAAAGAGGAGAGAGTTAGATCCATCGAACCAGCTTAGACACTAGGGTTAATAGCATACCCTAACTTCCATAGTCATCAACATCACCATAGCAATAATAAGTAGAACCATGGATACGCATCTTGCCTGGCAATATTGAACAATTTATGACAACCTGATGCGTGGGAATTGCACCAGGCTTTACCTCTCGAGGGATCTCGAGAAGCTTACAACCCCCACTAGGCAGTGTACCTGATCGTTGTAGTATAGTATAGTGACAAGTACCGGGGGATTGATCATTCAACTCAGGAATAGTGTCGCTAGGATTAGAAAGCCTAAAAACTAGGTCTAGAGGTGAGGGATGATTCTTTTTGTATTTTTTATATTTTATGAAAACAATTAAAATCTCGGGTTTTGTAAGAGTGGGCGGAATTAGTTGCTAGTCAACTAACCCAATAACTAAAGATGCAATCAAAATAAAATAACAAAAAATGAAAATAAAGCTAATTACTAATGTGGTGTGAACAATAAATGGGAAAATTGTGTTTACTTAGATTTCATTACTCCCTAGATATCTTTTAAAGGTTGATAGTTTGTTACAGTTGCGTGGATGACGGGTTATATTCCTTAATACCAATCGTGGGGTGGCGTACGTACTTCCCCAACTCTATAAGCTCCTACTTCACTCATATGTCGAGCCTGCAAGAAGCTCCTAACATGGGATCATTAGAATTCGCTCATGCATTAAATACAACCATAAAAACCTAGTACGCATTGGTTCATGTTTCTTAAGACGTTCAAGCAAGTTACACTATGGAAGTCTGCCAGTTTTCTTAAGCCTAACATCGAAATCATTCATCCGTAACAACTATAAGCAAGCAATCAACCCATAATCAACATCTAGGTTTCATTACATCTAAGCAAACACACAAAAGATCTAGCCTAGCATGTTAAAATCAAGACAAGCGTAAGATATATTCAAACAACACATAGAAATATTGAATGAATTGAAAGGATACTTATCTTAATTGAACATGAAAGGTTTCAAGTGATGAAAACCCTTGAAAATACTGATAAAATCGTGCTAGGGTTTCTTCAAGTCGTCCCTAAAATTGTCCTCCTTAATGAATGAAAATTACAAAACTATATATAGATTTTCCAATGTGACGACGTCAAGAAGAAAATTCTGACGCCGTCAACCCGCCGCCCATAATAAAATCAGATTGCCAAGATCTAGATCTGACGCCGTCAAGAGCAATTTTTCTCTGGGCCGTCGCGTGTAAAGGGACCATGACGGCCTATGGTGACGCCGTCATGCCCTAGTGTAAAATCATTCTGGACCGTCATTGACTCTATCCTCTTCACCTCTTGTTTTCTTCTTGACACCGTCATTAAGAAGCTTGTGATACCGTCAGGTACTGTTCCCAGCAAGGAAAATTAAGACTTTGCCATTTTCTTCACTTTTATGCTCCAAAAACGTCCAAAGTGCTTTCTTTTCCAGAATTCACTCCAAAAGTACCTAAAATCACAAAAGGAACGATTTAGGGCAATATTTGATCAAATAAATTCAATTCTGGGCTTAAATGACCACCTAAAAACGGATCATTTTTCGCCTCATCATATACCCTTACACTTGAGATTTGCTTGTCCTCAAGCAAATGCGCTTTTATTCTAATCAAAAATCAAGTTAGGGGTCATTTAACACTAATATAAAAGTAATTACAACAAATAATCGTTCCACTAGAGACCAAAGACAAGCACGGAGGTCATATACTAGCACCTCACAAATAGTGTTTAGATACTCACATCTCTCGGGTGTAATAAAGTATATATCACAATATGGAAATGGAAAACATCTCTCACTACCTATCATAGCAAAATAGATTACCATAGGCTTGGGAAAGGATCAAACCTCCACCACATGGCATAAGCACCTAGGATAAACTATCAAAGAGGTCTTTTAAAGGGTTATAACGTTAGGTGTAGGGATATGGAATACACGGTTTTGTTGGATATAGGCAATCTTTACTGGTGGCGAGTTAATAATCTTGGTTAATTACATGTACAATATGGCGTTGCTATGCCAACACTAGACTCGACTTAAGCTAATAAATCAAAAATAACAAAAAAAAAACATAAAACAAACATAGAATGAAACGGGATGGTAGTCCGTTTTTTTTTTTTTTTTTTTTTTTTTGTGCATACCCTCTTACCCTACCATCCAAAATAATACATCATAGGGAATGAACATTCCCCTTACACTTGAATTTTTACATACTTTACAATAAATTAATCTAATGACTCGAATCAAGATAATCAAAACACTTGGAGTACTTTTAAGATTAACGCACGTATTGGGGTAATAAGGAGATGTTCTTCCCCATTACTCCATAACATTAGTACTTTACCCATGAGTCCCAATCGTCCCAAAACAATATGTAAAAGGATATGACTCGACTCAGCAACCATGTAATAAATTAGATAATTAACTAAGGGTTTAAACAAATAACAATAATGCACTAAAGATGAGTGCATACACGGAAGGCTAAGGCGATTTGGGTGTACATTTAAGTGGGGTGTAACAAATTCTTCCTTTAAATAAGATGCTTAAAGTTAGAAACGAAAAGATAGGCTCGGAGGGGTGTACTAGGGGTTTCGTGTACTAAAAATGAGTACAACGCTAAGGTGTGGGAAAAATTAATTGACTTAACTAGCCAAGTAATATGACTTAAATGGTCAAGTAATTATGATACGGGTTTAACACAAGGGTGATCCTAATGCCTCTTATCATGTAGTAAATCCTACTACACGAATGTAGTCTCACTAGCGGTCTCGGGATGCATCACTAACGCAAATTCTAGAATCTAAATGCTACATAAGCACTAATAGTACATGTTTTTCCTATCAAATCTAAAGGCGAACCTCACATATTTGGGTGGAAAATTTTTCTGAATGGTACGGTTTTGTGCTAGTCATACGACTCCTATCCATGAGACGCTTGCTAAGGCTAAAGTTTCACTCCTAAATGTTGTAAAAAAATTTAAATTTGGCGCAAAAATTACACTAACAAGTATTTCTCATAGTTTTATTACACATCTACCATCAAACAAACAAACTCAAGTGCAATTGTATCCTATAAGGTATCATCATTTACCCTCCCCTTACACTTAGGTTGAACATTGTCCCCAATGTTAAATTAAAGAATGTAAAAGTGAAATAGGTAAAAGAATGAAAGCAAATACTCCCCGAATTCGTTCGGTGTGGGTAGTGTGGTAACAAGGTTAGATCTTCCTCCAAGAAAATGAACAATTAAAGCTTCCCTTCCAGAAATATAAATCATCTTCTTGTCATATGTAACCTGTTAAACCTGAGAAAACAAACACAAAATCCCAAAACATCAAACCGAACAAAGGAAACTCACAACTAGATATAATTCCAGACTTAGGAATAAAAACAAAACAATTAAAGATATAATGCTTGTGGAATGAATGTTTGCAGATTTCCTGGAGTTTATAAAACTAAAGAATCAACAAAAACTTTAAGACTTCGGTATAAACAAAACTCGCAAAATTTTTCAGAATTTTTGTACCTGACGCCATCAGGTTATAACTCCTGACGCCATCAGAATGTTCCTGCAAAAATCTCATGTTAAGTTTCCGGAAAATTTCTAGAAAAACTTATGCCTTACTTCCTAGAAAATCCTGCAAAACATCATTATGACTCGATACAAGTATTTGACTCAAACAATTACTAATACACATGTTCATTTAATATTGTTGTGGTTCATGCTCAATTTCGTTCTTATAAACAAATTTGGATCTCCCTTACACTTATCATATGCAATTAAGACGAAGTTAAAAACAAAATAAAGCATTTTCACAATTTACTTTGAAACATGAGCCACAAACAATAAAAATAAAACATGCATACGGAGACAAATAAAATCAAATAATCAAACAAACAAACAAATAAATAAATAAAGCTTGGGTTGCCTCCCAATAAGCGCTTGTTTTTGTTCGAGTCACGAGCCTGACTCTACCCTTATTTAACGGAAATAGGGGAGGTTTTCCCTACACTTTGAATTAAGTGTGGGTGGAAGTAGCGATACACACCCTTAGGGTGGGAATATGCCACGTGAGGTGAAGGGGGTGAGTGAATGGCTTCCTTCATCCTAAAACTACCCGGATAATATTGGCTGATGGGTGGGTCGGTTCCTCTTTTGTCTCCTAGAAATATATCTAAGGATGGAAAGGTGTGTAAAGATTGAGGTTCTGGTTCATCAACACTAGGAAATTCCCTAGAACTAGGAGTAAGGTTATCACTACAAGTATTCAAACCTATATCCTCAAGTGGTGCCTAGTCCAAGGGTTCTACCTCCATCGGAATTCCTAAAGTTTCTTCTACTTCTTTCGGGTAAGTCACGGGCGGTGTGTGTGCCTCAAATGATGGTTGAGTACTTTGTGGGCTTATGTTATTGACCTCATCATTCCATGTGTCAAGATAACCTATATCCTCATCATGTGTTTTGGTAGAATCTATCCTAAGCATTCTCCTAAGTATCTCACGTGCTTCTCTAGGCATCTCAACTTCTATGTCCGAATCATAAGGATCACCCTCAATAATCTTATATTCAATTTGCCTAAAGGATTCATCATGTGTTCCTTGAGATTCAAAGTCATTGGTCATAGAACCTAGGTCTTTTTGATCAATGTGGTCATGCTCGGCTAAATCCTCCTCAATTGTTTTCTTAGATTGTGATAATAGCAAACCTAGTGCTTCATCCAACTTATGATTTGTTGCAACGGCTCTCTCCATAATTCCTTGGCAAACTAGGTCGCATTTCCTATTAGCCTCACTAAAACGAGATCTTAAACATAGAGGTTGTTCATAAGAATCTATCCTAGGTAAAGGCTCATATGATTCATAGGTGTCTCTAAATAAGGTATTTTGAAATCTTTGGTGTTCTAGCCACTCAACCTTATCTTGCAATCTTAGAAGTCTAAGTGAAAAGTCCATTTGAAGCAAATTACAAACAAAAGATAGACTACGAGAAAGCTACAAAACAAAAAAGAAAAAAATCTCACTTGATAGGAATCTAATGAGTAGACCTAATAAAAATCAAATTCAACCTAAACAATAACTATTTCCCCGACAACGGCGCCAAAAAATTGATGCGTGGGAATTACACCAGGCTTTACCTCTCGAGGGATCTCGAGAAGCTTATAACCCCCACCAGGCAGTGTACCTGATCGTTGTAGTATAGTATAGTGACAAGTACCGGGGGATTGATCGTTCAACTCAGGAATAGTGTCGCTAGGATTAGAAAGCCTAAAAACTAGGTCTATAGGTGAGGGATGATTCTTTTTGTATTTTTTATATTTTATGAAAACAATTAAAATCTCGGGTTTTAGAAGAGTGGGTGAAATTAGTTGCTAGTCAACTAACCTAATAACTAAAAATGCAATCAAAATAAAATAACAAAAATGAAAATAAAGCTAATTATTAATGTGGTGTGAACAATAAATGGGAAAATTGTGTTTACTTAGATTTCATTACTCCCTAGATATCTTTTACAGGTCGATAGTTTGTTACAGTTGTGTGGATGACGGGTTATATTCCTTAATACCAATCGTGGGGTGGCGTACGTACTTCCCCAACTCTATAAGCTCCTACTTCACTCCTATGTCGAGCCTGCAAGAAGCTCCTAACATGGGATCATTAGAATTCGCTCATGCATTAAATATAACCATAAAAACCTAGTACGCATTGGTTCATGTTTCTTAAGACGTTCAAGCAAGTTACACTATGGAAGTCTGCCAGTTTTCTTAAGCCTAACATCAAAATCATTCATCCGTAACAACTATAAACAAGCAATCAACCCATAATCAACATCTAGGTTTCATTACATCTAAGCAAACACACAAAAGATCTAGCCTAGCATGTTAAAATCAAGATAAGCGTAAGATATATTCAAACAACACATAGACATATTGAATGAATTGAAAGGATACTTATCTTAATTGAACATGAAAGGTTTCAAGGGGTGAAAACCCTTGAAAATACTGATAAAATCGTGCTCGGATTTCTTCAAGTCGTCCCTAAAATTATCCTCCTTAATGAATGAAAATTACAAAACTATATATAGATTTTCCAATGTGACGGCGTCAAGAAGAAAATTCTGACGCCGTCAACCCGCCGCCCATAATAAAATCGGATTGCTAAGATCCAGATCTGACGCCGTCAAGAGCAATTTTCCTCTGGGCCGTCACATGTAAAGGGACCATGACGGCCTATGGTGACGCCGTCATGCCCTAGTGTAAAATCTTTCTGGACCGTCATGGACTCTATCCTCTTCACCTCTTGTTTTCCTCTTGACGCCGTCATTAAGAAGCTTGTGACGCCGTCAGGTACAGTTCCCAGCAAGGAAAATTAAGACTTTGCCTTTTTCTTCACTTTTATGCTCCAAAAATGTCCAAAATGCTTCTTTTTCCAGAATTCACTCCAAAAGTACCTAAAATCACAAAAGGAACGATTTAGGGCAATATTTGATCAAATAAATTCAATTCCGGGCTTAAATGACCCCCTAAAAATGGATCATTTTTCGCCTCATCACAACCATAGGGCTGAACAGCCCCTAACATCCCATCCCTTCGTAAACAAGACCAAATAATACGAATTCATACCCACGATCAAGTCTGCATATAATACGAATCAGGAACCATAACATAGGGTGAAAAAGCACCCTAACTTGCAATAGGAATGACACAAATCATTGCAACAAACAGAACGTTGTAGCAGATCTAACCCACAAACCCTAAACTAGGGTTTCATATACTCCTGAATCCAAACTGCCACAAACACAATCAAACATCCACTCTCTCATAACCCACGTACAATAAACGACCAGTAACTTCCATCTAATAACGTACAACATATGCATAAACAAAACCCAAGAAAGGGTATACCTCCAATGAGAATCGTGAGCTGAACCCTAAGACGAATTCTGTTGTAGCGTTAAAGCATCAAACAAGTACCCACAAAAATCCTTAAGTCGACCTCAACAAGAAACCCAAAAATAGGTTTTATACAAGTAATCATAGCCGACTTAAAGAATCCCAACAGAGATCGAACCCTAACGGTGGTTAGATAAAACAATTAAGCATCAGAATCGAAACCCTAAAGTAGCAATCGACACCACTTAAGCAACCAGAGATCACGAATGAACAATGGTCAATATAATGGAACGAATAGGTATTAAAGGTTATTTTAGGGTTGTAACCAGATCTATGGAGATTTCATGAGATATTAGAGAAAATAAGAGCAGCCGCCTCTTCCTTGAATACAAAACACATCTCACACAACGTATTGCATACCCAATAACGAATTAAAGGGTTGAGAGGACGTGTAGGAGGAGGTTTTTGGCCGGAATTTAATGGAAGAGGCGGCCGGAAATCTCCATAGGGGAGAGAGGGTTTCTAATCTGTTAGAAATATCAATCCCTACGTTTATATGACTCAGGTTTTTGTAATTAAGATAAACAGATTTCAAAATCAGTATCTTTTAAAGAAAAAACAACTGACCTTATATACGAGTATATGAAGAAGGCCAAGATAACTTGAAATTGTATCAGTACAGCTATAGTCCATCCAGTCAATCAAGTAGAGTAAAAATAGAGTGAAAGCGCTGTATGATAATTTCATTCGGACAGAATCCCCCTCATCGTCTGGAGGTAAAGCAGCTGCCCTGGGACATAAAACGAAAGCTTTATTGCACGCCGAAAAATGCTGAATAATCATCCATACACAGAGAGAACACAAGTAAATTACGATTTTTGGGATTTTTCTATTGTTAATTGCAAGAAATCAAGGACAAAAAAGGACTTCCAGAAAATAACTGTTCCATATAACCAAAGGTCTATTATTGGCTTCTAGTGTTCAAATGTACTACTCTTGTGTTAAGGGTGAGCTGGAATTGTTGGCGACTGATACGTGGGAATCGCACCAGGTTTTACCTCTTGAGGGATCTCGAGAAGCTTACAACCCCCACCAGGCAGTGTACCTGATCATTGTAGTGTAGTATAGTGAAAAGTATCGGGGGATTGATCGTTCAAACTTAGGAATAGTGTCGATAGTATTAGAAAGCCTAAAAACTAGGTCTAAAGGTGAGGGATGATTCTTTTTGTATTTTTATTTTTTGTAAAAGCAAATAAAAATATCGGTTTTTGGAAGAGTGGGCGGAATTAGTTGCTAATCAACTAACCCAAATTAACTAAGATACAATCAAAATAAAATAACAAAAATGAAATGAAAGCTAATTACTAGTGTGGTGTAAACAATAATAGGGAAAGTTGTGTTTACTTAGGTTTCATTACTCTCTAGATATCTTTTACAGATTGATAGTTTGTTACAATTGCATGGATGACGGGTCGTATTCCTTAATACTAGTCGTAGGGCCGTGTACAATATTCCCTAACTCTATAGGATCCTACTTCACTCCTATGTCGAGCCGTTAGAAGCTCCTAACATGGGATCATTAGAATTCTCCTACGCATTAAATACAACCAAAAATCATAGTACACCTCTGATCATGTTTGTTAAGACGTTCAAGCATGTTACCAATGGAAGTCTGCCAGTTTTCTTAAGCCTAACATCGAATACAATCATCCGTAACAACTATGAACAAATAATCAACCTATAATTAACATCTAGGTTTCACTACATCTAAGCAAACACACAAGAGATCTAGCCAAGCATGTTAAATTGAAGACAAGTGTAAGATATATTCAAGCAACACATAGACATATTGATTGAATTGAAAGAATATTTATCTCAATTGAACATAAGAGGTTTCAAAGGGTAAAAACCCTTGAAAAGGCTGTGAAAATTGGACTAGGGTTTGTCTCCAAAGTTATACCCTAAAAGTTACACACTAATGAATGAAATTTGCAAAACTATATATAGATTTTACAGGGTGACGGCGTCAAGAAGAAAATTCTGACGCCGTCAACTCGCCGCCCATAATGAAATCGGATTGCCTAGATCCAGTTTTGACGCCGTCATGTGTAATTCTGCTCTGGGCCGTCACTAACATTTGGACCATGACGGCCTATGGTGACGCCGTCATGTCCTTAGTACAAAACTCTTCTGGATCGTCACGGACTTTATCCACTTCCACCTCTTGTATTGCTCTTGGCGCCGTCATTAAGAAACTTGTGACGCCGTCAGGTACTGTTCCTAGCAAGGAAAATTAAGACTTTGTCATTTTCTTCACTTTTATGCTCCAAAAATGTCCAAAATGCTTCCTTTTCCAGATTTTACTCCAAAAGTACCTAAAATGACAAAAGGAATGATTTAGGGAAATATTTGATCAAATCAATTCGAATTCGGGCTTAAATGACCCTCTAAAAACGGTTCATTTTTCGCCTCATCAAATACCCTTACACTTGAGATTTGCTTGTCCTCAAGTAAATGCGCTTTTATTCTAATCAAAATACAAGTTAGGGGTCATTTAACACTAATACAAAAGTAATTACAACAAATAATCGTTCCACTAAAAACCAAAGACAAGCACGGAGGTCATACACTAGCACCTTGATGCGTGGGAATCGCAACAGGCTTTACCTCTCGAGGGATCTCGAGAAGCTTACAACCCCCACCAGGCAGTGTACCTGATCGTTGTAGTATAGTATAGTGACAAGTACCGGGGGATTGATCGTTCAGCTTAGAAATAGTGTCGCTAGGATTAGAAAGCCTAAATACTAGTTCTAAAGGTGAGGGATGATTATTTTTGTGTTTTTATATTTTATGGAAAGCAAATTAAAATCTCGGGTTTGAAGGATTTGGGCGGAATTAGTTGCTATTCAACTAACCCAATACTAAGATGCAATCAAAATAAAATACTAAAAATGAAAATAAACTAATTTATACTAAGGTTGTGAGCAGTAATTGGAGAAAATGTGTTTACTTAGATTTCACTACTCCCTAGATATCTTTTACACGTTAATTACTTGTTATAATTGCATGGATGACGGATCGTATTCCTTAATACCATTCATGGGGTGGCACACATAACTCCCCAATTCTATGAGCTCTTATCTCCTCCTACACCATGCCCAGCACAACTATAGGGATTGTAAACAGTGGCTCATGCATTAAATACAACCAATAAAGACCTAGTGCGCGTTGGTTCATGTTTCTTAAGACGTTCAAGCATGTTACCAATTGGAGATCTGCCAGTTTTCTTAAGCCTAACATATAAATCATTCATCCAAGACAAGAATAAACAAGTAATCAACACATAATCAATATCTAGGTTTCATTAGATCTAAGCAAACACAAGATAGATCTAGCCTAGCATGATAGAATTAAGACAAGAACATGATATAGACAACCAACACATAGACATATTGATTGAATTAAAAGAACACTTATCTTGATTAATCATGCAAGGTATCAAGGGGTTGGAACCCTTGAAAAACCTGTAAAGTTACACCAAAATCGTACTTAGGGTTTCTCCCAAAACTTCTCTCTTTAAATGTGAAAAATTAGAAAACTATATATAGGAAAAGGGGTCTGACGGCGTCAAGACCAAATAGGTGACGCCGTCACCTCGCCGCCAAAACAATCCTCGGACTGCCTAGATCTACATCTGACACCGTCAAGTACAAAACGTTTCCAGGCCGTCATGACTTTTACTCTTGACGCCCTACCTTCATGACGCCGTCAAAACTCTTCTGGGTCGTCATGGAATTTTACTCTTGACTCCGTCAGGGAACTACCCTTGACGCCGTCATGCACTGTTCTCAGCATGGAAAATTAAGACTTTGGCGTTTTCTTCACTTTTATGCTCCAAAAACGTCCGAATTGCTTCCTTTTCCAGATTTCACTCCCAAAGTACCTAAAATCACAAAAGAAACGATTTAGGGCAATATTTGATCAAATAAATTCGGATTCGTGCTTAAATGACCCCCTAAAAACGGATCATTTTTCGCCTCATCATATACCCTTACACTTGAGATTTGCTTGTCCTCAAGCAAATGCGCTTTTATTCTACTCAAAATACAAGTTAGGGGTCATTTAACACTAATATAAAAGTAATTACAACAAATAATCGTTCCACTAAAGACCAATAGACAAGCACGGAGGTCATACACTAGCACCTCACAAATAGTGTTTAGATACTCACATCTCTCGGGTGTAATAAAGTATAAATTACAATATGGAAATGGAAAACATCTCTCACTACCTGTCATAGCAAAATAGATTACCATAGGCTTGGGAAAGGATAAAACCTCCACCACATGGTGTAAGCACCTAGGATAAACTATCAAAGAAGTCTTTTAAAGGGTTGTAACGTTAGGTGTAGGGATATGAAATACACGGTTTTGTTGGATAAAGGAAGTTTTACTGGTGGCGAGTTAACAATCTTGGTTAATTACATGTACAATATGGCGTTGCTAAGCCAAGACTAGACTCGACTTAAGCTAATAAATGAAAAATAACAAAAACATAAAAATAAACATAGAATGAAATGGGATGGTAGTCCGTATGTTTTTTCTCTTTTTTTTTTTTTTTTTTTTCTTTTTCATGATTTTTTTTTTTTTTTTTTTTTTTTTTTTTTTTTTTTTTTGCATACACTCTTACCCTACCATCTAAAATAATACATCATAGGGAATGAACATTTCCCTTACACTTGAATTTTTACATACTTTACAATAGCTACTCTAATGACTCGAATTAAGAAAATCAAAACACTTGGAGCACTTTTAAGATTAACGTACATATGGGGGTAATAAGTGATGTTCTTCCCCATTACTCCATAAATAAGTACTTACCCATGCGTCCCAATCGTCCCAAAACAATATGTACAAGGATATGACTCGACTTAGCAACCATGTAATCAATTAGATAGTTAACTTAGGGTTTAACAAATAACAATAATACACAAAAAATGAGTGCATACACGGAAGGCTAAGGGTGTGGGAAAAAATTAGTTGACTTAACTAGCCAAGTAATATGACTTAAATGGTCAAGTAATCATAATACGGGTTTAACACAAGGGTGATCCTAATGCCTCTTATCATGTAGTAAATCCTACCACACGAATGTAGTCTCACTAGCGGTCTCGGGATGCATCACTAACGCAAGTTCTAGAATCTAAATGCTACCGGTACACTCATAAGCACTAATAGTAAATGCTTTTCCTATCAAATCTAAAGGCGAACCTCACATTTTTGGGTGGAAAATTTTTCTGAATATACGGTTATGTGCTAGTCATACAATCTCCTATCCATGAGACGCTTGCTATGGCTAAAGTTTCACTCCTAAATGTTGTAAAAAATTTTAAATTTGGCGCTAAAATTGCACTAACAAGTATTTCTCATAGTTTTATTACACATCTACCATTTAGACAAAACAAACTCAAGCGAAAGTGCATATGTAAGGTATCATCTTTTTACCCTCCCCTTACACTTAAGATGAACATTGTCCCCAATGTTCAAGTAAAGAATGTAAAAGTGAATAGTAAAGAGAATGAAATCAAATACTCCCCTGATTCGCTCGGTATGGATAATAAGATGGTCAGGTTAGATCTTCCTCCAAGAAAATGAACAATCAAAGCTTCCCTTCCAGAATATAAATCATCTTCTTGTCATACATAACCTGTAAAACCTGACAAAATAGACAAGACAACCTCGCGTAAAATCGGCGGCATCCTATATAAGTTACTAAATCCTAGAAAGCAAGATAAGATATAATGCTTGTGGAATGAAGTTTGCAGATCTCCTGGAGATTATAAAACTTAATAATTCACAAAAACCATAAGACTCCGTTAGAAAAACAAAACTGGTAAAATTTCCAGATTTTAACTCCTGACGCCGTTAAGAGTAAACCCATGACGCCGTCAGAATTGACCTGCAGAAATTCTTATGTTAAGTTTCCGGAAAATTTCTGGAAAAACTTGGTCCTACTTCCTGGAAAATCCTGCAAAACTTCATTATGACTCAATACAAGCATTTGACTCTAACAAATACGAATATACATGTTCATTTAATATTGTGGAGAATCATGATCGGTTTGTTTCTTAAAAACATATTTGGGGTTTCCCCTTACACTTATCTTTTGCAAAAATACCTTTAGGTGAAGTTAAGACTAGGCCAAAACAACAAAGTAAAGTATTTCCACTATTTTAATTTAGAAACATAATCTACCAACAATAAAAATTAAGCATGCATACGGAAGCAAATATCATTCAAACAAACAAATAAAATCACACAAAACATGGGTTGCCTCCCAAGAAGCGCTTTTCTTTATTTACGAGTCTTGTAGCTAGACTCAAGGTCATGGGTTACTACGTGACCTCATCATCAAACGTCACATCCTCCTCACTAATCATTTCATTGTTATTTTCTTGGTAGTATTTTACACGTTGCATGTTAACAATGAACTCCCTACCTTCATCATCAATTAACACTACTGCTCCAAATTTAGAAGAATTCTTTACCGTGAACGGTCCATACCATCTAGACTTAAGTTTTTCCGGAAATAATCTCAACCGAGAATTGTATAATAGGACCTTGTCTCCCTCTGAAAATTCTTTAGGTTTCTTAATTCTCTGGTCATGCCATCTTTTAGCTCTTTCTTTATATGTGATGGAGGATTTGTAGGCTTCTAGTCTAAGCTCATCAAGCTCGTGTAATTGCAAAAACCTATTATTTCCAGCAGTTGTGTAATCTAAGTTGCATGCCTTAAGCGCCCAATAAGCTTTGTGTTCTAATTCTACCGGTAAGTGACATGCCTTACCATACACCATGCGGAATGGGGTCGTTCCAATAGGTGTTTTGTAGGCGGTTCGGAATGCCCATAAGGCTTCGTCGAGTTTAAATGACCAGTCCTTTCTATTTTGACTAACCGTTTTTTCAAGTATTATTTTAATAGCTCTATTGGTGTTTTCGACTTGGCCATTGGTCTGTGGATGATTGGCGGTGGAGAATCGATGGGGTACTCCATACCTCTTCATGACCTTTTCCATTTGTGCATTGCAAAAATGTGTTCCCCTATCACTGATGAGAGCTTTCGGAATCCCAAATCTTGCGAAAAGCTTTTTCAGGAAATGAATGAGCACTCTTGCGTCATTGGTCCTAAGGGCTTGTGCCTCAACCCATTTGGAAACATAATCGATGGCAACTAATATGTACTCGTTTCCCCCTGAAGATGGAAAGGGTCCCATGAAGTCAATCCCCCAAACATCGAATACCTCACAAACTTGTATAAAGTTCTGAGGTGCTTCATCCCTATGTGATATATTTCCGGCTCGTTGACATGCATCGCACGCCTGCACCATTTCTTTTACATCACGGAAAATTGTGGGCCAATAGAATCCCGCATCGAGAATCTTTTGGGCGGTAACGTTTATCCCATGATGCCCGCCAGAGGGACCAGAGTGACATTCCCTCATAATCTTTACTGCCTCATTTTCCGAA
Organism: Artemisia argyi; assembly: GCA_030686995.1. Lineage (NCBI taxonomy): Eukaryota > Viridiplantae > Streptophyta > Magnoliopsida > Asterales > Asteraceae > Artemisia > Artemisia argyi. The sequence continues at coordinate 192,961,898 of CM060683.1, read as the reverse complement.
ACACGACACCTTATAATGTGGTCAGGACACCTTCGGAATAAAAAGGGTTCATCCCAAAAGTAGTATTTTAGCTGGGGAAAAGAGCTTCTTCCTTTCGTACTTAGTCAGGTGTTCAGGAACGAGCCTACTTGCGAGGTAATTAGCAAAATCGGCGTACCACGGCTCCGAGTCACTCACTAACATGAGTTGTTCGTCAGGAAATGAATCCCTAATCTCACTTCTATCATGCTCATCCAAGGGGTTTTTGAGACGAGATAGATGATCTGCGGCCAGATTTTCTGCTCCCCTCTTATCACGAATCTCAACATCGAATTCTTGTAGCAACAAGATCCACCGAATTAGTCGCGGCTTAGCATCCTGCTTCGCGAAGAGATATCTAAGAGCCGAGTGATCAGTGAAGACGACTGTTTTTTAGAGGACAAGATATTGTCGGAATTTGTCGAATGCAAATACTACGGCCAATAGTTCTTTCTCGGTGGTGGAATAGTTCTCTTGAGCGGGATTCATGGTTTTGCTAGCGTAGTAAATAGGTTGGAAAAGCTTGTCACGTCGTTGACCTAATACAGCCCCGACAGCGAAGTCGCTAGCGTCACACATGATTTCGAATGGTAACTCCCAGTTGGGCGTGATCATGATTGGAGCTTGAGTGAGTTCCCTTTTTAAGAGATCGAATGCATCCTTGCATTCTTGGGAAAAATCGAACGGAGCATCCTTCACAAGTAATTGAGTCATTGGCCGAGCGATTTTGGAGAAATCTTTGATGAATCTCCGATAAAACCCGGCATGCCCCAAGAAGCTGCGTATTGATTTGACAGTCGTGGGGTATGGTAACTTAGATATAGCTTCAACTCTAGCTTGGTCTACCTCTATTCGATTTCCTGAGATCTTATGTCCTAACACAATCCCTTCCTTCACCATGAAATGACATTTTTCCCAGTTTAGCACCAAGTTGGTTTCCTCACACCGTTTGAGCATTTTTTCTAGATTAGCAAGACAGCGGTCGAAGGAGTTCCCGAAGACTGAAAAGTCATCCATGAACACTTCCATGCTGTCTTCCATGAGTTCGTGAAAGATTGCGGTCATGCATCGCTGGAAAGTGGCAGGGGCATTACATAGCCCAAAAGGCATCCTTTTGTAGGCGAATGTTCCATAAAGGCAGGTAAACATGGTCTTTTCTTGGTCCTCAGGTGCTATGGGAATCTGAAAATATCCAGAGAATCCATCCAAGAAGCAATAGTACTCGTGTCCAGATAATCTTTCCAACATCTGATCAATGAATGGTAAGGGAAAGTGATCTTTCCTCGTGGCATCATTGAGCTTTCGATAGTCGATGCATACCCGCCATCCAGTGACAGTTCTCTGGGGCACCATCTCACCTTTGTCATTCTTTACTACAGTCATTCCACCCTTTTTAGGTATAACCTGTACAGGACTGACCCATGGGCTATCCGATATCGGGTAAATCAATCCTGCAACCAAAAGTTTTATGACTTCTTTCTTCACTACTTCCTTAATGTTAGGGTTCACGCGTCTCTGGGGTTGCACGGTAGGTTTATAATCTTCTTCCATGAGAATCTTATGTGTGCAAAAAGTCGAGTCAATCCCCTTAATGTCGGCTACACTCCATGCAAGCACCCCCTTGTATTTTTTTAGGACCTCTAAGAGTTTAACTTTTTGTTCACGTTCCAAGGAAGAGTTTATGATTACTGGGAGTTGATTCGCTCCCTGAATGAATGCATACTCCAAATGGTTAGGAAGCTCTTTAAGATCTACATCAGGAGGTTCGATAATAGAAGGTTTGAGCTTGTTTTCGGGCTTTCGGAGCTCGAGATGCTCCGTTGCCTCTTGTCTGGGGTAGAAGGAGACTACACTAACATCCTCCATCTTTTCTACCTCTAGCAAAGGCAGAAAACTTTCGTCCCGTAGCTAGCCTTCATCGATCCGTTCATCGACACAACTATCAATGACATCTGTGTGTTCATCTACTTCCCCGATAAAATAGAGCCGGTTGGCTGCTTCGAGGGAGAGGTCCATAGAATCCTTAATGTCGAAGGTTGTGCTATCGTCTCCCACTCGTAATGTTAATTTGCCATCGTAGACATCGATGACTGCACGAGCGGTAGCGAGAAATGGTCTACCTAAGATGATGGGTACCAAGTCATCCTCCTCCATATCCAAGATTACGAAGTCAACCGGGAATTTGAATTTCCCAACTTTGACTAGCACATTCTCGCATATCCCTATGGGGTACTTGACCGATCTATCGGCTAGTTGGATGTTCATACGGGTAGGCTTCAATCCAGAGTATCCTAGTCTATGGAACATAGAGTGAGGCATGAGATTTATACTTGCTCCTAAATCAACAAGAGCATTCTTGATTGATAGAGGTCCTATAGAGCAGGGCAGGGTGAAGCTGCCCGGATCGTCTACCTTCTTTGGTAGCCCTCGATGGGTCACCACTGAGCATTCTTCCCCCAGGGTCACAAGACCCTCAAGTTTCTTCCTGTTAGCGAGTAGCTTTTTGAAGTATGTGCTATACTTTGGCATGTGATAGCAAGCATCAAGGAGAGGTATGGTGACAACTGAGTCTTTTAGGTATGACAAGAACCTCTTGTTATCATTCTCAGTTTTCTGGTTCCTTAATCGGGACGGGAATGGGATTCTCACAGGTTGGTTAGGCAGGGCTGATGGGGAAGGGGTCATCACGGGCGGTTGGTCTGAGGTACCACCGCCGGCATCCTCCTCCTCCTCCCCAGGTTTATTTGGATCAAGGGTGATGGGGGACGAGTTTGGGTAAGGAGGGTCCTTGGTTGTCGTTCCAGCTCGCGTGGTTATCGCGAGTATGGGGTCTTTTTTGCTTACTGATGGCGTTTGAAGATTATCTAGGGCTGAGTTAAGCTTGTTGAAAAATTCTCCAATACCCTCCTGCTGCTTGTCGAAAAGCTCATTAAGGCCTTTCATTTGCAAGTCTTTTTCTTGAGTGAAGTGACCAAGGTCATCTTCGAAATTGCTCCTGATTTTGAATTCAGGGCCTTCCTCCCCTTCTCTTTTCTTTACCAGATTTCCCCAAAGGGTGTAATCGTCATTTTGGTAAAAAGGCAATAGGGAGGGATCAGCATAAATGTCCCCTCCTGACAAGCATGCATGCTCAGTTGTGGTTGCTCCTTCACATTCTTCCACCTCATGCTGGCCTCCACAGTAATCGCAGATCAAGTAAGGATTTGACAGCTGTTTAAGTGATTGCGATCCAGATAGGAATTCCACTCTCTTGTGAATTTTCTCAACCGATCCGAGGTGATTTCAAAAATGCTAACAGTCGACTCAGTTTCATCCCAAGTGTCATCCTGGTCCTGAGCATATTCTTCAATCCTATCCCATCCTTCCTCGGCACTAAGATTGGCCAATCTTCCTTTTCTAGATTGGTTAATTCCGTTTCGGTCTTTAGAGGAGATATTATCGTAGAAGATTTGAACCAAGAGCCAAAGCTCAATGCCATGATGGGGAACTTGTCTTATTAAATCTTTGAATCTAGTCCACGATTTATGGAAGGGTTCATCCTTCCCCTTCTGGAAACGGAGGATCCTATCTCTAAATGCTGAGGTTTTTCCAGGTGGAAAGAACTTCTCATAGAACTTGGATATGAGTTGCTCCCATGTGAAAATAGATTCGGAAGGGAGTTTGTCATACCATTCTTGGGCTTTTTCATATAAGGTGAAAGGAAAGAATCGCAATCGGGATGTGTCTCTAGTAGCCCCATCCGTATGGAGGGTGTCTACTATTTTGAGGAAGTCCTTGATGTATTGGATTGGATTTTCCTCATCTAGTCCGCGAAACTAACACACACTTTTGACAAGCCAAACATCGTTTGCATGCAAGACCTCGTTGGTGTGTTCGTTTGGGTAGACAATGGCGTTTGAGAAGCCACGAGAGGTTGGGGAGGAGTAGTCTTTAAGACGCTTAGGAATGGGGGTTGCGGGAGTACTAGTGTCGTCGTTGGGTTGGGAGCTAGGGGTTGTGACATGGTTTTCTGAATTTTTTTCAGAGAGAGGCGCATCAAAATCGATGGCAACGCTAGATGGTTCAGAAGTTGAGTGATATTGTCTTAATCTATGCAGTTCTCTTTCGGGTTCTGCATAAGGCAAGACAAGGTTTCGAGTGGAACTACGACTCCTAGTGATCCTAAGGTTAAGGGATTCGTCATTTGCCATGATGGCAGGTGGTGAAGAGTTACGAACAAAGACACAAAGAAATGAGATAGACTAAAGAAGACCTAAAAATAAAAATAAAATCTTACTAGAAAGGAATCTAGCAAGTAGACCTAATAAAAAGAAATTCTAACCTAGACAATAACTATTCCCCGGCAGCGGCGCCAAAAACTTGATGCGTGGGAATCGCAACAGGCTTTACCTCTCGAGGGATCTCGAGAAGCTTACAACCCCCACCAGGCAGTGTACCTGATCGTTGTAGTATAGTATAGTGACAAGTACCGGGGGATTGATCGTTCAGCTTAGGAATAGTGTCGCTAGGATTAGAAAGCCTAAATACTAGTTCTAAAGGTGAGGGGTGATTATTTTTGTGTTTTTATATTTTATGGAAAGCAAATTAAAATGTCGGGTTTGAAGGATTTGGGCGGAATTAGTTGCTATTCAACTAACCCAATACTAAGATGCAATCAAAATAAAATACTAAAAATGAAAATAAACTAATTTATACTAAGGTTGTGAGCACTAATTGGTGAAAATGTGTTTACTTAGATTTCACTACTCCCTAGATATCTTTTACACGTTAATTACTTGTTATAATTGCATGGATGACGGATCGTATTCCTTAATACCATTCATGGGGTGGCACACATAACTCCCCAATTCTATGAGCTCTTATCTCCTCCTACATCATGCCCAACACAACTATAGGGATTGTAAACAGTGGCTCATGCATTAAATACAACCAATAAAGACCTAGTGCGCGTTGGTTCATGTTTCTTAAGACGTTCAAGCATGTTACCAATTGGAGATCTGCCAGTTTTCTTAAGCCTAACATATAAATCATTCATCCAAGACAAGAATAAACAAGTAATCAACACATAATCAATATCTAGGTTTCATTAGATCTAAGCAAACACAAGATAGATCTAGCCTAGCATGATAGAATTAAGACAAGAACATGATATAGACAACCAACACATAGACATATTGATTGAATTAAAAGAACACTTATCTTGATTAATCATGCAAGGTATCAAGGGGTTGGAACCCTTGAAAAACCTGTAAAGTTACACCAAAATCGTACTTAGGGTTTCTCCCAAAACTTCTCTCTTTAAATGTGAAAAATTAGAAAACTATATATAGGAAAAGGGGTCTGACGGCGTCAAGACCAAATAGGTGACGCCGTCACCTCACCGCCAAAACAATCCTCGGACTGCCTAGATCTATATCTGACGCCGTCAAGTACAAAACGTTTCCAGGCCGTCATGACTTTTACTCTTGACGCCCTACCTTCATGACGCCGTCAAAACTCTTCTGGGTCGTCATGGAATTTTACTCTTGACGCCGTCAGGGAACTACTCTTGACGCCGTCATGCACTGTTCCCAGCATGGAAAATTAAGACTTTGGCGTTTTCTTCACTTTTATGCTCCAAAAACGTCCGAATTGCTTCCTTTTCCAGATTTCACTCCCAAAGTACCTAAAATCACAAAAGGAACGATTTAGGGCAATATTTGATCAAATAAATTCGGATTCGGACTTAAATGACCCCCTAAAAACGGATCATTTTTCGCCTCATCACACCTCACAAATAGTGTTTAGATACTCACATCTCTCGGATGTAATCTCACAATAAGGAAATGGAAAACATCTCTCACTACCTGTCATAGCAAAATAGATTACCATAGGCTTGGGAAAGGATCAATCTCCACCACATGGCGTAAGCACCTAGAATAAACTATCAAAGAGGTCTTTTAAAGGGTTATAATGTTAGGTGTAGGGATATGGAATACACGGTTTTGTTGGATATAGGCAATATTTACTAGTGGCGAGTTAATCATCTTGGTTAATTACATGTACAATATGGCTTTGCTAAGCCAAGACTAGACTCGACTTAAGCTAATGAATCAAAATTAACAAAAACTTAAAACAAACATAAAATGAAAAGGGATGGTAGTCCTTTTTTTTTTTTTTTTTTTTTTTTTTTTGTGCATACACTTTTACCCTACCATCCAAAATAATACATCATAGGGAATGTACATTCCCCTTACACTTGAATTTTTACATACTTTACAATAAACTAATCTAATGACTAGAATCAAGATAATCAAAACACTTGGAGTACTTTTTAAGATTAACGCACATATGGGGGTAATATATGATGTTCTTCCCCATTACTTCATAACATAAGTACTTTACCCATGAGTCCCAATCGTCCCAAAACAATATGTACAAGATATGACTCGACTTAGCAACCATGTAATCAATTAGATAATTAACTAAGGGTTTAAACAAATAACAATAATGCACTAAAGATGAGTGCATACACGGAAGTCTAAGGCGATTTGGGTGTACATTTAAGTGGGTTGTAACAAATTCTTCCTTTAAGTAAGATGATTAAAGTTAGAAACGAAAAGATAGGCTCGGAGGGGTGTACTAGGGGTTTCATATGCTAAAAATAAGTACAACGCTAAGTGATGCGTGGGAATCGCACCTTGCTTTACCTCTCGAGGGATCTCGCGAGGCTTACAACCCCCACCAGGCAGTGTACCTGATCGTTGTAGTATAGTATAGTGACAAGTACCGGGGGATTGATCGTTCAGCTTAGGAATAGTGTCGCTAGGATTAGAAAGCCTAATTAAAAGTTCTAGAGATGAAAGATGATTCTTTTTGTGTTTTTATATTTTTATGAAAGCAAGTAAATCTCGGGTTTTGGAAGAGTGGGCGGAATTAGTTGCTATTCAACTAACCCAAAGCTATTATATAATTATATTAAACTAATGAAAATGAAATTAAACTAATTTAAACTAAGGTTGTGAGCAGTAATTGGAGAAATTGTGTTTACTTAGACTTCATTACTCCCTAGATATCTTTTACATGTCAATTACTTGTTACACTTGTATGGATGACGGATTGTATTCCTTAATACCATTCGTGGGGTGGCATACATAACTCCCCAACTCTATGAGCTCTTATCTCCTCCTACACCATGACCCAGCACAACTATAGGGATTGTAAACAGTGGCTCATGCATTAAATACAACCAATAAAGACCTAGTACGCCTCGGTTCATGTTTCTTAAGACGTTCAAGCATGTTACCATTTGGAGATCTGCCAGTTTTCTTAAGCCTAACATATAATATCATTCATCCAAAACAAGAATAGACAAGTAATCAACACATAATCAACATCTAGGTTTCATTAGATCTAAGCAAACACAAAGTAAATCTAGCCTAGCATAGTAGAATTAAGATAAGAACAAAAGATAGACAACCAACACATAGACATATTGATTGAATTAAGAATATACTTATCTCAATTACAATGCAAGGTCTCAAGGGTTTGGAACCCTTGAAAAACCTGTAAAAGAGGCACCAAAATCATCTTTAGGGTTTCACCAAAACTTCTCCTTTTTTTAATGAAAAAACTGGAAAACTATATATAGGAAAATCGTTCTGACGGCGTCAAGAGTTAAGTCTGACGCCGTCACCTCGCCGCCATATACTTCCTCGGACGCCCTAGATCCACTTGTGATGGCCTATGTGACGCCGTCACCACCTACGGTATTTTATTCTTGGACACTTTGACGCCGTCACCTAACCATCTGACGCCGTCACCAGTTACGGTATTTTATTCTTCATGTCTGACGCCGTCAAGAAGGAAGTCTTGACGCCGTCACCTTGTATCTTCAGCATGGATTTTTGGTACTTTGTCGTTTTCTTCACTTTATGCTTCAAAAACGTCCAAAATAGCCTCTTTTCCAGAATTCACTCTCCAAACACCTAAAATCACAAAAGGAACGATTTAGGGCAATATTTGATCAAATAAAGTCGGATTCGGGCTTAAATGACCCCCTAAAAACGGATCATTTTTCGCCTCATCATATACCCTTACACTTGAGATTTGCTTGTCCTCAAGCAAATGAGCTTTTATTCTACTCAAAAGACAAGTTAGGGGTCATTTAACACTAATATAAAAGTAATTACAACAAATAATCGTTCCACTAAAGACCAATAGACAAGCACGGAGGTCATACACAAGCACCTCACAAATAGTGTTTAGATACTCACATCTCTCGGGTGTAATAAAGTAATATAACATTATGGAAATGGAAGTTATCTCTCACTACCTGTCATAGCAAAATAGATTACCATAGGCTTGGGAAAGGATCAAACCTCCACCACATGGCGTAAGCACCTAGGATAAACTATCAAAGAGGTCTTTTTAAAGGGTTATAACGTTAGGTGTAGGGATATGAATTACACGGTTTTGTTGGATAAAGGGAGTTTTACTGGTGGCGAGTTAACAATCTTGGTTAATTACATGTACAAGATGGCGTTGCTAAGCCAAGACTAGACTCGACTTAAACTAATAAATGAAAAATAACAAAAACATAAAATGAACATAGAATGAAACGGGATGGTAGTCCGTATGTTTTTTTTTTTCTTTTTTTTTTCCTTTTTTTTTTTTTTTTTTTTTTTTTCATACACTCTTACCCTACCATCCAAAATAATACATCATAGGGGTATGAGCAATCCCCTTACACTTGAATCTTTACATACTTTACATTTAACTAATCTAATGACTCGAATTAAGAAAATCAAAACACTTGGAGCACTTTTAAGATTAACGTACATATGGGGGTAATAATATTATGTTCTTCCCCATTACTCCATAAAATAAGTACTTACCCATGAGTCCCAATCGTCCCAAAACAATATGTACAAGGATATGACTCGACTTAGCAACCATGTAATCAATTAGAAAGTTAACTTAGGGTTTAACAAATAACAATAATGCACTAAAAATTAGCGCATACACGGAAGGCTAAGGCGATTTGGTTGTACATTTAAGTGGGGTGTAACAAATTCTTCCTTTAAGTAAAATGCTTAAAGTTAGAAACGAAAAGATAGGCTCGGAGGGGTGTACTAGGGGTATCGTGTACTAAAAATGAGTACAACGCAAAGGGTGTGGGAAAAATTAGTTGACTTAACTAGCCAAGAATTATGACTTAAATGGTCAAGTAATTATAATACGGGTTTAACACAAGGGTGATCCTAATGCCTCTTATCATGTAGTAAATCCTACTACACGAATGTAGTCTCACTAGCGGTCTCGGGATGCATCACTAACGCAAGTTCTAGAATCTAAATGCTACCGGTACACTCATAAGCACCAATAATAAATGCTTTTCCTATCAAATCTAAAGGCGAACCTCACATTTTTGGGTGGAAAATTTTTCTGAATATACGGTTATGTGCTAGTCATACAACCTCCTATCCATGAGACGCTTGCTATGGCTAAAGTTTCACTCCTAAATGTTGTAAAAAATTTTAAATTTGGCGCTAAAATTACACTAACAAGTATTTCTCATAGTTTTATTACACATCTACCATCAAACAAAACAAACTCAAGCGAAAGTGCATATGTAAGGTATCATCTTTTTACCCTTCCCTTACACTTAAGATGAACATTGTCCCCAATGTTCAAGTAAAGAATGTAAGAGTGAAAAAGTAAAGAGAATGAAATCAAATACTCCCCTGATTCGCTCGGTATGGATTATAGGTGGCCAGGTTAAATCTTCCTCCAAGAAAATGAACGATCAAAGCTTCCCTTCCAGAATATAAATCATCTTCTTGTATTAAATAACCTGTAAATCCTGACAAAAGTAGACAAGGCAACCTCGCGTAAAATCGGCGGCATCCTATATAAGTTACTAAACCTAGAAAGCAAAGTAAGATATAATGCTTGTGGAATGAAGTTTGCAGATTTCCTGGAGATTATAAAACTTAATAATTCACAAAAACCATAAGACTCCGTTAGAAAAACAAAACCGGTAAAATTTCCAGATTTTTGACTCCTGACGCCGTCAAGAGCAATAGCCTGACGCCGTCAGAATGGACCTGCAGAAATCTTTATGTTAAGTTTCCGGAAAATTTCTGGAAAAACTTTGTCCTACTTCCTGGAAAATCCTGCAAAACTTCATTATGACTCAATACAAGCATTTGACTCTAACAATTACGAATATACATGTTCATTAAATATTGTGGAGAATCATGATCGGTTTGTTTCTTAAAAACATATTTGGGGTTTCCCCTTACACTTATCTTTTGCAAAAATACCTTTAGGTTGAAGTTAAGACTAGGCCAAACAACATAATAAAGTATTTCCACATTTTAATTGAGAAACATGATCAACCAACAATAAAAATAAAACATGCATACGGAAGCAAATAACAATCAAACAAATAAAATCACACAAAACATGGGTTGCCTCCCAAGAAGCGCTTTTCTTTATTTACGAGTCTTGTAGCTAGACTCAAAGTCATGGGTTATCGTGTATCGCTTATGCTCACGTAACCAAGTGTGAGCCATCTAATAGTCGCCTCATCTTTCTTATATTCGTCTCCTAACTCTAAGCACCCGCGATAATATCTTTTATTCTTTTCATGCGTGTACTTAAGTCCTTTTCTCTTATCATTCTCACTTAGCAATTCCATAGGCGGATACCTGCTACACTTTTCCATGGAGAAATCCTTGAACCTAGGGTGTGTGCGGGGCATTTGATAGACAAATTCTTCATCCCCACCCGAGAATGTAATTAACCCTTCTATGAGTTTTTCATCGAGGTTGGTCAACCGTTTGAAAGGCTTTCCAAACACAACTTGGGTCAATTTATCATCAATAAATTCTCCTAGATTCTCCATAACCATGAACTCAACAAGATAAACCAAACTCCCTACAAACACATGCAATGGTATAGCCCTAGCCACAATGTTTTCTCCTTTGTATTCCAACTCATCAACCATGATTTTATTGTACTCATTACGTGAGATTATGTTCATTGGAAGAGATGAGTTGAGATAGGCGTTAAAGCTTTTAAATCCAATCTTACAAGGGAATTGCATGTTAAATGAACTATCACACTCAATCCTAGTTCTAGGGTCAACATACCTAAGAGGGTTTATTTCCTCTTCCATTCTATCCTCATTAATCACGTCACCATCATCAAGATCCTCATCGGAGTCTGAATAGTAAAAAGGACTAGCCCTATGGTCATCATCATGATCAGACTCTTCTAACTCAGAATTATTGTCAAAGTGGTGATTGGGTGAGAGGTTAGGTGGGTTCTCATTTTCTGCTAAAGGAAGTGGGGCGGGCATTTGGAAAATCCTACGACGAAAAACACGAATAATAGGAATTGAGCGATCAATGTTACTGTTATCCATCGAAAAAGTTTACGAACAAAGACACAAAGAAATGAGATAGACTAAAGAAGACCTAAAAATAAAAATAAAAATCTTACTAGAAAGGAATCTAGCAAGTAGACCTAATAAAAAGAAATCCTAACCTAGACAATAACTATTCCCCGGGCTGCGGCGCCAAAAACTTGATGCGTGAAAATCGCACCTTGCTTTACCTCTCGAGGGATCTCGCGAGGCTTACAACCCCCACCAGGCAGTGTACCTGATCGTTGTAGTATAGTATAGTGACAAGTACCGGGGGATTGATCGTTCAGCTTAGGAATAGTGTCGCTAGGATTAGAAAGCCTAATTAAAAGTTCTAGAGATGAAAGATGATTCTTTTTGTGTTTTTATATTTTTATGAAAGCAAGTAAATCTCGGGTTTTGGAAGAGTGGGCGGAATTAGTTGCTATTCAACTAACCCAAAGCTATTATATAATTATATTAAACTAATGAAAATGAAATTAAACTAATTTAAACTAAGGTTGTGAGCAGTAATTGGAGAAATTATGTTTACTTAGACTTCATTACTCCCTAGATATCTTTTACATGTCAATTACTTGTTACACTTGTATGGATGACGGATTGTATTCCTTAATACCATTCGTGGGGTGGCATACATAACTCCCCAACTCTATTAGCTCTTATCTCCTCCTACACCATGACCCAGCACAACTATAGGGATTTTAAACAGTGGCTCATGCATTAAATACAACCAATAAAGACCTAGTACGCCTCGGTTCATGTTTCTTAAGACGTTCAAGCATGTTACCATTTGAAGATCTGCCAGTTTTCTTAAGCCTAACATATAATATCATTCATCCAAAACAAGAATAGACAAGTAATCAACACATAATCAACATCTAGGTTTCATTAGATCTAAGCAAACACAAAGTAAATCTAGCCTAGCATAGTAGAATTAAGATAAGAACAAAAGATAGACAACCAACACATAGACATATTGATTGAATTAAGAGTATACTTATCTCAATTACAATGCAAGGTCTCAAGGGTTTGGAACCCTTGAAAAACCTGTAAAAGGGGCACCAAAATCGTCTTTAGGGTTTCACCAAAACTTCTCCTTTTTTTTAATGAAAAAACTAGAAAACTATATATAGGAAAATCGTTCTGACGGCGTCAAGAGTTAAGTCTGACGCCGTCACCTCGCCGCCATATACTTCCTCGGACGCCCTAGATCCACTTGTGACGGCCTATGTGACGCCGTCACCACCTACGGTATTTTATTCTTGGACACTTTGACGCCGTCACCTAACCATCTGACGCCGTCACCAGCTACGGTATTTTATTCTTCATGTCTGACGCCGTCAAGAAGGAAGTCTTGACGCCGTCACCTTGTATCTTCAGCATGGATTTTTGGTACTTTGTCGTTTTCTTCACTTTATGCTCCAAAAACGTCCAAAATAGCCTCTTTTCCAGAATTCACTCTCCAAACACCTAAAATCACAAAAGGAACGATTTAGGGCAATATTTGATCAAATAAAGTCGGATTCGGGCTTAAATGACCCCCTAAAAACGGATCATTTTTCGCCTCATCACTAAGGTGTGGGAAAAATTAGTTGACTTTACTAGCCAAGCAATATGACTTAAATGATCAAGTAATTATGCTACGGGTTTAACACAATGGTGATCCTAATGCCTCTTATCATGTAGTAAATCCTACTACACGAATGTAGTCTCACTAGCGGTCTCGGGATGCATCACTAACGCAAGTTCTAGAATCTAAATGCTACCGGTACACTCATAAGCACTAATAATGAATGCTTTTCCTATCAAATCTAAAGGCGAACCTGGCATATTTGGGTGGAAAATTTTTCTGAATAGTACGGTTTTGTGCTAGTCATACAATCTCCTATCCATGAGACGCTTATTAAGACTAAAGTTTCACTCCTATATGTTGCAAAAAATTTTAAATTTGGTGCTAAAATTGCCCTAACAAGCATTTCTCTCAGTTTTATTACATACTAGCAGGGTACCCGCGCAATGCGGCGACGGGTACCCTGTGACTATATTATGGCGAGCAAATGTTATTTGGTTACACGTTTTTTCTAACAAAAATTGTACAAATGAATGATAAGTAAATTAAAATAAGTTTAAGCTTTACAATGCAAACTATATTTGCTTTAAACCGTCTCATAAACATGAGTATGCACGGTTTCTAATTTCTTTTTGTTGAAAGGTGGCTTCAAGATCTTGGAAAAGAGGTGTTGGGTAGGTGACGTTTGTATATCATTTTTTTGTTTTGATTTTCCGTTTTAAGTCTTACCGAATGAAAGAAATAATTGAAACAAAATTGTTTTGGTTATTTCTTTATAAGGTTCGAATATTAAAAAGAAGATTTGTAGCCTTTTATTGGTTAAGTGAATCTTGATAATGGATTAATCCTGATTTTGTCAATAACACGTACCCCAAAAATAACTATTAGCCAAAATACTATCAAGAATTAACAATAATCCGAAATAACAAAAAATTGTAACACCCATATTTCAGCTAAAACAAAATAACTTTTCAATAATCGGATTAATGCTACTTGTATTATAACCTATCCAACCCAACATTAGTGCCAACGGCCCATCTCAAAAGATAGTAACACTAAAATTACAAAAGCCCAGTCCATGATCTATCCTATCCAACCCGATCCAAAAACCATACATACCCTAATCACACATAACTATCACCAGCGCCCCCATCTCCTTCTCTCTTCTGCTCTTGATCGCACACCACACAAACACCAACTTCAATCTTCAAAAAAAAAAAAAAAACCCTTTCTTGTTACTTTCAAACCCACAAAAGCACAAATATGTTAGAATTTTCAGTTCGAATGCGGCTTCAAGACCTCATAGAGGTCTCGGGTAGGTATACTTTGTTTGCTTTTGTTTCGTTTTATTTTGAACCGAATGAAAGGAAAGAATGAAACGGAGGTTTTGTTCTTTCTTTACATGCTTCAGATATTAACAAGAAGCAAAGCTTCACATAGATCTATGATGTTATTTTTTTTTCGTGTGTTTAAGATTTTTTTTGGTTTGGAAATATCTTGTGAAACACAAAAAAAAAAAAATAAATAAAAAAAAAAAAAAAAAAAAAACTGAGATCTTGTTGTTCTTTTAGTTTCGGATCTATGATGGGTTTTTGAATAAAACTTGTAAAATCTGTTAAAGATTTGTAAACAAGTTTACAAAATCTGAGATCTTGGAGTTAATGTGTTGAGATTTGTTCTTGTTGAATGGTTTATATGTGAAGTTAGACAAACATTTATATAGCAATATAGATAAATGACATTTTAATGTTATCAATATATTTTTTTCAATTCATATGTTACAAGTACTTGGTGATTAGTATTACGAGCGTTACGAGTTTTCCCATTAAATCACTTGTTTGGGCAATATTATCTTACTATTTGATTCGATATATATTTTCTAAATCGTTATGATTGTATTGTATGTATCGCTCTCGGTTTTGCAAGATGCAACCTTTCAAGCAATGGTACATAACTTCGTAGAATCGCTTAAGGGTTTCATCCTACAATCAACAAGTAAAATATTTTTGTTTGATATTTTAGCTCTTTAACGACCCAACTTAGTTAGAAAATAGATTGATTCAATTCGTATAATGTATAATCCAATAGTTAATGTCATGTTTTGTTTTTTTAATATGTACATTATGCATTGTGCATTGTGAATTTGGTTTAAAGATGGATGAGTTTTAATGGAGGGTTGCAGCTATTGTACATTGTGCTTAATTGATTGTAATTTTTTATGAAGGGGTGTTTTTAATAGCATTAATGATGTGATTATGGAATTTTGGTCTGAAAATGATATTATGCTTATTTTTGTTGTACAATATGCTTACTTTGTTGTATAATAAAAATTGAGTGCATTAAATAGGGGTTGTACATTATGTTCTAATAGTTGTAATATTATGTTTAGGGGTGTTTTTAATGGTATTTAATGTACAATTTTATGCTTTTGGTCTGAATTTCGTATTATGCTTCTTTTGCTTGTACATAATGCTTTGTTTGTTGTAATTATGAAAAATCCTTGCTTTAAAGGGTTGTAAACATTGCATATTTTTTTGTACATTTGAAATTTTTGGAGAGAGAGTGGTTTGCCTATTATATGTAGTATAGATTTACTTTCAAACAAAACAAAAATTAAGTGGAGTTATAGTTTCTAATATACCCTCCCTACACTTAAACCGAACATTGTTCCCAATGTTCTAAGTAAAAGATGTAAAAGTAAAAATAAATAAGAATGAAAGAAACTAATACTCCCCTAATTCGCTCGGTGTGGATAATGGTTAAATATTCCTCGAAGAGAATGAACATGATAAGCTCCATTCCAGAAATGTAATCATCTTCTTGTCCAATATAACCTGTAATCAACAAACACAAAAACCAAAGCATCAAACCGAACAAAGAAAAACCTCAACTAGATGTAATTCCAGACTTAGAAATAAACAAAACAAAATAATAAAAGGATAGGATATTTGTGGAATGAATTACAAATAGGAACTCTGATGAGGCGAAAAATGATCCGTTTTTAGGGGGTCATTTAAGCCCGAATTCAAATTTATTTGATCAAATATTGCCCTAAATCGTTCCTTTTGTGATTTTAGGTACTTTGGGAGTGAAATCTGGAAAAGGAAGCAATTCGGACGTTTTTGGAGCATAAAAGTGAAGAAAACGCCAAAGACTTAATTTTCCATGCTGAGAACAGTACCTGACGGCGTCAAGAGCAAAACCTTGACGGCGTCAAGAGCAAATTTCATGAATTCCCATGACGGTCCAGAACAGATTTGACGGCGCCACGAAGGAAGAGCGTCAAGAGTAAAAGAGTCATGACGGCCTGGAAATGTATAAGTCTTGACGGCGTCAGAAGTAGATCTAGACAGTCCGAGAAGAGTTTTGGCGGCGAGGTGACGGCGTCACATTGTTTGTCTTGACGCCGTCAGACCTATTTTCCTATATATAGTTTTCTAGTTTTTCACATTTAAAGGGGAGAAGTTTTTGGAGAAACCCTAAAGACGAATTTGGTGCAACTTTTACAGGTTTTTCAAGGGTTCCAAACCCTTGATACCTTGCATTGTAATTGAGATAAGTGTTCTTCTAATTCAATCAATATGTCTATGTGTTGGTTGTCTATATCTTGTTCTTGTCTCAATTCCATTATGCTAGGCTAGATCTCTTTTGTGTTTGCTTAGATCTAATGAAACCTAGATATTGATTATGTGTTGATTACTTGTTTATTCTTGTTTTGGATGAATGATTTATATGTTAGGCTTAAGAAAACTGGCAGATCTCCAAATGGTAACATGCTTGAACGTCTTAAGAAACATGAACCGAGGCATACTAGGTCTTTATTGGTTGTATTTAATGCATGAGCCACTGTTTACAATCCCTATAGTTGTGCTGGGCATGGTGTAGGAGGAGATAAGAGCTCATAGAATTGGGGAGTTATGTATGCCACCCCATGAATGGTATTAAGGAATACAATCCGTCATCCATGCAATTATAACAAGTAATTAACGTGTAAAAGATATCTAGGGAGTAGTGAAATCTAAGTAAGCACATTTTCTCCAATTACTGCTCACAACCTTAGTATAAATTAGTTTAATTTCATTTTTTGTATTTTATTTTGATTGCATCTTAGTTTTGGGTTAGTTGAATAGCAACTAATTCCGCCCACTCTTCCAAAACCCGAGAATTTTAATTGCTTTCTAAAAAAATATAAAAATACAAAAATAATTATCCCTCGCATTTAGAACTAGTATTTAGGCTTTCTAATCCTAGCGACACTATTCCTAAGCTGAACGATCAATCCCCCGGTACTTGTCACTATACTATACTACAACGATCAGGTACACTGCCTGGTGGGGGTTGTAAGCTTCTCGAGATCCCTCGAGAGGTAAAGCCTGTTGTGATTCCCACGCATCAAGTTTTTGGCACCGCAGCCCGGGGAATAGTTATTGTCTAGGTTAGGATTTCTTTTTATTAGGTCTACTTGCTAGATTCCTTTCTAGTAAGATTTTATTTTTTTATTTTTAGGTTTTCTTTAGTCTATCTTATTTCTTTGTGCCTTTGTTAGTAAATTAAACTCATTGACTATTCCGTTAACCATTATGGAAAACGCGAATCCACCCCTTTCCCCTAGAGAAGTGGCTGTGTTACGTGAACGAATTGAGAGTGAGATTAGGGAGCTTAGAGAGCTTAATAGGTTGATTAAGATTGAACTCGAACATGCATTTAGTGACCTAGCAACCGCCTTGTATTCAAATAAGGACCTAGGGCCTAATGACTTTGTGAATGTTGTTGGAAGAATAGAAGAGGAGGAAATAGATCCGAAGCTTACTGACTACTTTAATCTATACCCCACTAAGGAAGAGATTGCATATTATACTAATCTTATTGATAACCCGCGATCTCTTTTCATCATAATTGAACCTAAGATCAAGAGAGGCGATCCTAAGAATGCTAAGATACCATGTATGATTGGATATAGGCACATTAGCAATGCTTACATTGACTTTAAATCTCCAATCAACATTATGTCCTCAACTGTTTATAATGATATAGTGAAAGCAAGACTTGAACCTAGAAGGGATCTCAAGTACCCCGGTGGAGTTTGTAACTTTGTCGGGAGAGTTAAAGGTTTACATGTCTTTGTTGGTAATTTCACTTTTGTTACCGACTTTATGATCGTGGAGGATCTTGCTAATGTTATTGATTGTCGATTATCTAGTGTTGTGTTTGGCAAACCATTTGTTGAGGAGTCTAAGTTGGAATATGATGAGGTAGAAGGTATGATCCGATTTGCAAGTAACACCGATAGTATCATGTATAGGATGCCTAATAGGATGAAAGAATTTCGCTTTATATCTCATTTTGATAAGGACAACGTGGGTGCTTTTGAGGTTATTGATGAGAAGGATAAGAAAAAGGGCATGGACTATGTATGGGAAAAAAGGAGTCTTTACTACAAAGATTGCTTGGCCCTTGGACCAAGTAATAAAGTCGATGAAGAATTTGCCCAAAAGATTATGGGGGCGGTTGAGAAAAAGGTAATTGATTTCTACAAAGAATATTTGCAATCAGAGAGTGGAACCAATGATGAAGTCACATAGTAACCCATGACCTTGAGTCTAGCTACAAGACTCGTAAATAAAGAAAAGCGCTTCTTGGGAGGCAACCCATGTTTTGTGTGATTTTATTTGTTTGATTGTTATTTGCTTCCGTATGCATGCTTAATTTTTATTGTTGGTTGATCATGTTTCTCAATTAAAATGTGGAAATACTTTACTTTGTTGTTTTAGCCTAGTCTTAACTCCACCTAAAAGTATTTTTGCAAAAGATAAGTGTAAGGGGAAACCCCAAATATGTTTTTAAGAAACAAACCGATCATGATTCTCCACAATATTAAATGAACATGTATATTCGTATTTGTTAGAGTCAAATGCTTGTATTGAGTCATAATGAAGTTTTGCAGGATTTTCCAGGAAGTAGGACCAAGTTTTTTCAGAAATTTTCCGGAAACTTAACATAAGAATTTCTGCAGGTCCATTCTGACGGAGTCAGAGGTTTACTCTTGACGGCGTCAGGAGTTAAAATCTGGAAATTTTACCGGTTTTGTTTTTGTAACGGAGTCTTATGGTTTTTGTGAATTATTAAGTTTTATAATCTCCAGGAGATCTGCAAACTTCATTCCACAAGCATTATATCTTATCTTGTTTTCTAGGACTTAGAAACTTATATAGGATGCCGCCGATTTTACGCGAGGTTGTCTTGTCTATTTTATCAGGTTTTACAGGTTATGTATGACAAGAAGATGATTTATATTCTGGAAGGGAAGCTTTGATCGTTCATTTTCTTGGAGGAAGATTTAACCTGGCCACCTATAATCCATACCGAGCGAATCAGGGGAGTATTTGATTTCATTCTCTTTACTTTTTCACTCTTACATTCTTTACTTGAACATTGGGGACAATGTTCATCTTAAGTGTAAGGGAAGGGTAAAAAGATGATACCTTACATATGCACTTTCGCTTGAGTTTGTTTTGTTTGATGGTAGATGTGTAATAAAACTATGAGAAATACTTGTTAGTGTAATTTTAGCGCCAAATTTAAAATTTTTTACAACATTTAGGAGTGAAACTTTAGCCATAGCAAGCGTCTCATGGATAGGAGATTGTATGACTAGCACATAACCGTATATTCAGAAAAATTTTCCACCCAAATATGTGAGGTTCGCCTTTAGATTTGATAGGAAAAGCATTTACTATTAGTGCTTATGAGTGTACCGGTAGCATTTAGATTCTAGAACTTGCGTTAGTGATGCATCCCGAGACCGCTAGTGAGACTACATTCGTGTGGTAGGATTTACTACATGATAAGAGGCATTAGGATCACCCTTGTGTTAAACCCGTATCATAATTACTTGACCATTTAAGTCATATTACTTGGCTAGTTAAGTCAACTAATTTTTTTCACACCCTTAGCGTTGTACTCATTTTTAGTACACGAAACCCCTAGTACACCCCTCCGAGCCTATCTTTTCGTTTCTAACTTTAAGCATTTTACTTAAAGGAAGAATTTGTTACACCCCACTTAAATGTACAACCAAATCACCTTAGCCTTCCGTGTATGCGCTCATTTTTAGTGCATTATTGTTATTTGTTAAACCCTAAGTTAACTTTCTAATTGATTACATGGTTGCTAAGTCGAGTCATATCCTTGTACATATTGTTTTGGGACGATTGGGACTCATGGGTAAGTACTTATTTATGGAGTAATGGGGAAGAACATCATTTATTACCCCCATATGTACGTTAATCTTAAAAGTGCTCCAAGTGTTTTGATTTTCTTAATTCGAGTCATTAGATTAGTTCAATGTAAAGTATGTAAAGATTCAAGTGTAAGGGGAACGTTCATCCCCTATGATGTATTATTTTGGATGGTAGGGTAAGAGTGTATGCAAAAAAAAAAAAAAAAAAAAAAAAAAAAAAAAATCGAAAAATCAAGAAAAGAAAAGAAAAAAATATATATATATATAAAAAAAAAAAAAAAAAAAAAAAAAAAAAAAAAAAAAAGAGAGAGAAGAAACATACGGACTACCATCCCTTTTCATTCTATGTTCATTTTATGTTTTTGTTATTTTTCATTTATTAGCTTAAGTCGAGTCTAGTTTTGGCTTAGCAACGCCACATTGTACATGTAATTAACTAAGATTGTTAACTCGCCACCAGTAAAAACTTCCTTTATCCAATAAAACCGTGTATTTCATATCTCTACACCTAACGTTACAACCCTTTAAAAGACCTCTTTGATAGTTTATCCTAGGTGCTTACGCCATGTGGTGGAGGTTTGATCCTTTCCCAAACCTATGGTAATCTATTTTGCTATGACAGGTAGTGAGAGATATCTTCCGTTTCCATATTGTAATTTACACTTTATTACACCCGAGAGATGTGAGTATCTAAACACTATTTGTGAGGTGCTTGTATATGACCTCCGTGCTTGTCTATTGGTCTTTAGTGGAACGATTATTTATTGTAATTACTTTTATATTAGTGTTAAATGACCCCTAACTTGTCTTTTGAGTAGAATAAAAGCGCATTTGCTTGAGGAAAAGCAAATCTCAAGTGTAAGGGTATATGATGAGGCGAAAAATGATCCGTTTTTAGGGGGTCATTTAAGCCCGAATTCGAATTTATTTGATCAAATATTGCCCTAAATCGTTCCTTTTGTGATTTTAGGTACTTTGGGAGTGAAATCTGGAAAAGGAAGCAATTCGGACATTTTTGGAGCATAAAAGTGAAGAAAACGCCAAAGACTTAATTTTCCATGCTGGGAACAATACCTGACGGCGTCAAGAGCAAAACCTTGACGGCGTCAAGAGCAAATTTCATGAATTCCCATGACGGTCCAGAACAGATTTGACGGCGCCACGAAGGAAGAGCGTCAAGAGTAAAAGAGTCATGACGGCCTGGAAATGTATAAGTCTTGACGGCGTCAGAAGTAGATCTAGACAGTCCGAGAAGAGTTTTGGCGGCGAGGTGACGGCGTCACATTGTTTGTCTTGACGCCGTCAGACCTATTTTTCTATATATAGTTTTCTAATTTTCACACATTAAGAGGAGAAGTTTTGGAGAAACACTAAGTACGATTTTGGTACAACTTTTATAGGTTTTTCAAGGGTTCCAAACCCTTGATACCTTGCATTGTAATTGAGATAAGTGTTCTTCTAATTCAATCAATATGTCTATGTGTTGGTTGTCTATATCTTGTTCTTGTCTCAATTCCATTATGCTAGGCTAGATCTCTTTTGTGTTTGCTTAGATCTAATGAAACCTAGATATTGATTATGTGTTAATTACTTGTTTATTCTTGTTTTGGATGAATGATTTATATGTTAGGCTTAAGAAAACTGGCAGATCTCCAAATGGTAACATGCTTGAACGTCTTAAGAAACATGAACCGAGGCATACTAGGTCTTTATTGGTTGTATTTAATGCATGAGCCACTGTTTACAATCCCTATAGTTGTGCTGGGCATGGTGTAGGAGGAGATAAGAGCTCATAGAATTGGGGAGTTATGTATGCCACCCCATGAATGGTATTAAGGAATACAATCTGTCATCCATGCAATTATAACAAGTAATTAACGTGTAAAAGATATCTAGGGAGTAGTGAAATTTAAGTAAACACATTTTCTCCAATTACTGCTCACAACCTTAGTATAAATTAGTTTAATTTCATTTTTTGTATTTTATTTTGATTGCATCTTAATTTTGGGTTAGTTGAATAGCAACTAATTCCGCCCACTCTTCCAAAACCCGAGAATTTTAATTGCTTTCTAAAAAAATATAAAAATACAAAAATAATTATCCCTCACCTTTAGAACTAGTATTTAGGCTTTCTAATCCTAGCGACACTATTCCTAAGCTGAACGATCAATCCCGCGGTACTTGTCACTATACTATACTACAACGATCAGGTACACTGCCTGGTGGGGGTTGTAAGCTTCTCGAGATCCCTCGAGAGGTAAAGCCTGTTGTGATTCCCACGCATCAAACTCATAAAACATATCCACAAGTATTGACACACAAACAAACAAATAAATTAAAAACATCAAACAATTAAAAACATGGGTTGCCTCCCAAGAAGCGCTTGTTTTTGTTCGAGTCACGAGCCTGACTCTACCCTTATTTAATGGAAATAGGGGAGGTTTTCCCTACACTTAGGATTAAGTGTGGGTGAAAGTAGCGATACACACCCTTAGGGTGGAAATATGCCACGTGAGGTAAAGGGGGTGAGTGAATGACATCCCTCATCCTAAAACCACCCGGATAATATTCGTTGATGGGTGGGTCGGTTCCTCTTTTGTTTCCTAGAAATAAATCTAAGGATAGAAAGTTGTGTAATGATTGAGGTTCCGATTCATCAACACTAGGAAATTCCTTAAAACTAAGAGTAAGGTTATCATTACAAGTATTCAAACCTATATCCTCTAGTGGTGCTTGGTCCAAGGGTTCTACCTCAATTGGGGTTCCTATAGTCTCTTCTACTTCTTCCGGGTAAGTCACGGGCGGTGTGTGCGCATCAAATGATGGTAGGACTTGTGGGGTACTTAGTGGGCTTGGGTTTTCTACTATCTCTTCCATCACATCAATATCACCTATGTGTTCATCTTGTATTATGGTAGTGCCCAACCATGACATGCAACTAGGTGGCTCAACTCTAACCTCATGTGTGTTGTATGTTTTGGTGAAATCTATCCCGCTCATGCAACTAGGTAGTTCAACACTAACCATCTCATAATCTTGGTTTGATTCTTAGTTCATGTTCTTAGAAACTAGGTCATCTTGCTCATACGAATTCACCAATTCGTTGAACTTATGGGTCATGGTTAGGAAGCTTTTCTCAAAATTCATCCAACGGGTCTAACTAAAAGGAATTGATCCTGATAATGATCGCCTAATAGAAATCACACATGCATATAATTCATCAAACCCATCTAACTTTACCCCCAACTCCTCTTGGATGTCATAAAGATCACACAAAAAATCATTGGAATGATAGGAAGCAAATCTATTAGTGAAATATAGTTGTTCCTCTATTGTCAGTGATCTAAATGGAATTTCATCTGCCATAATGACAAGTGAAAATGGTTATACAAACAAAGGGCACAAAGAAAAAGATAGACTACAAGAAAGCTAATAAAAAGAAAATAAAAATCTCACTAAAAAGGAATCTAATGAGTAGACCTAATCAAAATTAATTCCAACCTAAACAATAACTATTCCCCGGGCTGCGGCGCCAAAAACTTGATACGTGTGAATCGCACCAGGTTTTACCTCTCGAGGGATCTCGAGAAGCTTACAACCCCCACCAGGCAGTGTACATGATCGTTGTAGTATAGTATAGTGACAAGTACCGGGGAATTGATCGTTCAACTCAGGAATAGTGTCGCTAGGATTAGAAAGCCTAAAAACTAGGTCTAGAGGTGAGAGATGATTCTTTTTGTATTTTTATATTTTTATAAAAGCAATTAAAAATCTCGGTTTTTTAGAAGAGTGGGCGGAATTAGTTGCTAATCAACTAACCCAAATTAACTAAGATGCAGTCAAAATAAAATAACAGAAATTAAAATAAATCTAATTACTAGTGTGGTGTAAACAATAATAGGGAAAGTTGTGTTTACTTAGGTTTCATTACTCCCTAGATATCTTTTACAGGTTGATGGTTTGTTACAATTGCATGGATGATGGGTCGTATTCCTTAATACTAGTCGTAGAACCGTCTACAATATTCCCTAACTCTATAGGATCCTACTTCACTCCTATGTCGAGCCGATAGAAGCTCCTAACATGGGAAATGACCCATTGTGTTTCTTCATCCGGTCTCTTCTCCATGAATCACCACTTCAACCGACCATGCTATGCCATCACGAATAGCTATTCAACCAAAGGTACCTTTAGAATCAATCGGTTATCTGTTCTAATTTTGGGTCTAATGCGTTATTTACAAAACATCTGCAAAATTCACTTATTATTCCAACTAAATTCTAAAGCCTTATTCATTATTATATCATATCCCACTTGAAAATCACAGCTTATTGAAATTAGTTATTTATTATTATTATTATTATTATTATTATTATTATTATTTTTCATTTGAGTTAGAATTGTGATGATAGAAGATTATGATATGAACCGCACACCAAGTGTTTGATTAAATATTTCAATGTTATTGCTATTTAAAGTAGTTGGAATTATAAGTGAAGTTGGAACTTGTTTCGTAAATAACGAATCAGCCCAAAATTAGAACAGATATTTGATTGATTCTAAAGGTACCTTGGTTGAATAGCTATCCGCGATATCATAGTTGGGTTGTGGTTGAAGTGGTGATGATATCAAAGATTGCTTGATTTGCTTCAGTTTTGGAGAAGAAGTGAAATTAAGAAGTAAGTTTGAGGTTTTTATACTTTTAATAAAACGGTGTAGTTTGGTGGGTTCTATACCCAAGCTTGTGTACACTATAGCCGCATCTTCACTTTCCCCTATCTTTTATAAGTATGAGTACTTTAGTCTAACAAAATTACTAATATCGCATAATATTCATCCAACATAGTTTAGCCGTTGGTTTATTATGAGACTTTTAGAATACTTAGAGCACCGTTGCGTTATAGTGCGCGTTTTGGCCCTATGGCATGAACCATGCCGTTCAATAAAAAAACATTTGTAATTGTAGTTGTAGTCATAATATAAGTAAATATATAAAACAATTCCTATGAATAAAATGTGAGATAAAAAGTGTAAATCAACACAAATTTGATGCTTTAAAATAAATGAAATTTCTTATAATTAAACAAAAAAGCATGCCACATAAATTATGTTTGGTTATGTTTGTTTGATCTAGTAGACGTGTATAAAAGGAATTTTAAGGAGAATTATGTTATCGAAAACTGTTTATTTGTTATTTTTGGAACACTTATATATAAGTTAAAACTAACTTTTGGCTAATATTTTCATGCAAAGGTACACTTGAATTATTTTTAAAACATAAAATATGAAACTTTACTTTGGGTGAATCTTATTGATTTTGGGTGATGGTATTAGGCGAATGTAAAATGAAAAAGTTGATTGTGGCATATATTTGTCACTTTGGTAAATCATGTTAAAAAAGGGTTCATTTCCGTAAAGGCACTTATTATAAGGTTCATTCTCGTAATTGGGTTTTGCTTAAAGGTATAAACATCGTTATCAAAAAGAAAATGATATCTTTGATCTTCCTTTGCCTCTTCTAAGTATATATTTGTTCTAGGTCATTGTTTGCGATGTTAACATAACGCTATTATTACCAAATGATTAGGTATATATTTTAAAG
Source organism: Artemisia argyi (assembly GCA_030686995.1). NCBI lineage: Eukaryota > Viridiplantae > Streptophyta > Magnoliopsida > Asterales > Asteraceae > Artemisia > Artemisia argyi. The sequence continues at coordinate 192,936,055 of CM060683.1, read as the reverse complement.
AAAATAATGTATCCTCTCACTTTTGTGGAAATATCACATGGCTTATATCAAAAAAATGCAAAAGTGTGAAGTAAGTTGTAATCTACCCAGTATTATAATCGATAGGATTTATATCTTCTCTGCCGAAGGTCTTTCTGAAAGCAGTCTTTTTACCCTTAGGTAGAAGTGCTACTGTCTACATCTTACCTCTCTCATACCTCGCTTAGGCGGGAATTTTTATAATGCTTTGTTAGCCATTGATCGTTTTATGAAAATAGAAGTATCATTAGCTAGTTAACTGTTTATAGTTGAGATCACAAAGTTTATGAACTTGGAACAATAATAGCATGAATGTTACTGAACATCTTTTGGTTATGTTTGTTTTTATATTTAATATCCTATTTCTTTTTATCATTCGTTTATATTGATGTCATCTATTTATTTGCCGTTTGAATAAATCAAGACAACACACCCATTAAAAAATAAACAAAAATTTACTATAGCCTGAAATATTTTATATTTTATTTCATGTGGTAACATCTTAAAAAGGCATGGTTATGAGCTTTTTTATTTGTTGATTTATGGTTATTTTATTTCCTCTATGTCACATTAAAATTCGTTTAATTACTTGTGGTCCATTTTTAACATACGAAACTTTATGGAATTCAAGTTTAATACTTCCAATAAAGATCAGTTGGTATAGTAACTGGCACATTGAAGAAAAGTTTAAGTCTAACTCATGATAATTAAACACTAATACAAATAATATTAGATAAAATAATTTCGTAAAAATTTACGAAAACAATGTCTTCTCATACAACAAACATATCCACAGCTGGTCAGTAACATTTTATTTTTTTTCACTTTAAACTAGCTCAATTATTTACTTGATAAAATTATGAAAACTTTAAACCAACTAAAAAAGTTGTCTTTCTATATCAAACTAGACAATAAAATAATTGAGTGTAAATTATTTAAGCCTCCGAAATTGAATCTAAATGGTTGTTAGGTTTTAGTAAGTGCCAAACTCTTTTGAGTTTTCAAGGCATGGGTATTGCACATTGACTTGGTCGATATCAAAATAATTATTTTTGTTACTATAAAAAGGACGTACATAATTGAAGTTATGTTAAAAGTTGTGATGGAAATTGAGGAATGATCCAACCAATGGCCAAACATATCAATGTGGGCCATGTATTCTATCCACAAACATTTTTTAGTAAGGTTTGGTGTACACTATATTGTAATGAAAGAAATCAAATAAAAATGCCTATTTTAAAAAAAAAAAATTATTTATTTATTTACCTTGCCGTTTAAATTACATAAAAAAAAAGAAAAAGAAAAAAGAAGAATAAAGAATTACTGAGGAATAAATTGAAAAAAATAAATAAATAAATAAACTATTCTTTAATGAGAAAAAATATGAAGTAACATTATCATTGATAAACACATATAGGAAAATGTGATAAACCAATAAAAAATATTAACAATAAAGTTTACGTTTTTTCATAAATAAATTTATTCGTTTCAACGATTCCTGTTTGTCCATTGTTGTGAAAATTTTTAAAATTTTGTCGACAACTTTTTTCTATTTGTTATTCAAGGACGTGTTGCCGCTCTTCCTTTTCTATACTCTTTAGTGGAGTAGTTAGATACTTTTAAAAGGATCGTAACCTATGTAATAATACGTTACAATTAAATAATATCAACAATATTAGGTTGTTGTTTCTGTAGTAATATTCAAGGCTCTAATTCTTACCTTGAAAGAGTCCGATATATAGGTCATGTGAATCGTGGTTGATTCATAGTTCACATAAAGAACCTCCCAATTAAAATGCCAAAATAGATGCACATTATGCTTCTTCCTCTACCTTATTGCATATATAAGAAGAAAGAAAAATGATTAAAATATTTTATATGAAATACTTTGTAAATTTTTTTTTTTTAAAATAATAATAAATAAATAAATAAAAAGACTTGAATGAATGAATACAAAAGAATCAAGGAAAGAGACGGTAGGCAGCTAGGGGTGCTTGACCCCCAATACGTCCAATCACTTTACTATTTGTTTTATAAAATTTAAGCATATGACCCAACGATAAACAAATGACTCCCCAATAGTTAGATAACAAAAGAATTAAAATAATAATAATAATAATAATAATAATAATAATAATAATAATAATAATAAATAATAAAAACCGTTTTATGCATAAGGTTTTCATCTAATATTTGTGTATTAATTGTCAATGTATATTTTTTCTTGCATGTATAAGCGCATGTAGTACACACTTTGTAGGTTGTATATATTTTTTGAGCTAAAATATTTCATCTTTTCACCGCAAAAATTGTATTTTTTATCGAAATTTTAAGTATGTAACCCGATATATGTGAGAATTAGGACCTAGCATTTAACGTTTTAGTTTTTGTTAGCGTGAGGCAACAATTTCCACCCCCTTATTGCTAATTCTTGATTCTATCTCTGAGAAGAATGGTTTATGGCAAACAATGTTGTTCGGACATATCTAAATCAAGTGTTTGCATGTAAAAAGAACTTATTTACTTATCATCGTATTTAAAACTATAAACACATAAATGTACGACCCTCTCACTAGGTTTTTTATATAGTATAAACGTGGTAATAAATATATACTTACATTATAGCATGATTATATAATAGATAAGAGTACTTAAACCAATTAGGTGTTTGTAATGGTGGACAAGAGTTTTGATCAAATGAAAAGTAAAATTGAAATGAAAATAGTGAGAAAAAAATCACAACCGCATATGAATTATATGCACCTCCCTTTAAATTTTTTATTTTTATTTAAAATGTGTGGTTATATCTCATTTCGATTCCCTGATTGACAAAAATCAAAAGAGTTGTTTAATTATGTGAGGAGATAATTGTAATGTTTGTAGTGCATATGCATGAAGTGTAAGTTGCCTTTCTATACTTTTTACGATCGTCCACATATTTAAGTGTCAAACTTAAATCGATTTATCTGCGTTTCGAGTGTAAAAGTTCAATGTAATATATGTGTGACCATAGGCCGATTCAAAACTTCAAGTCATCCGGTGCACATTTTTTTTATGAGTATAAAAGAATAAAAGAGAACAAAAAGTTACGATCTCATTAAAACCGTTAAACAAATTAAGACAGCATGTATTTCTTTTGTCATATTAGTGGACTAACTAGACGAGAAATCTAGTTATGTGACACAAAATTTAGAGATCAAGTTCCTTTTGGATAGATCAGAATTTTAACAAAAATATACACTATGCGGCAAACTTCTAATCCGGTTCTCGTGAACCCCTAGTTCTGGCCCGAGTGAAGCAACATATTATTCTTTAAAATATAATCACATATTCTATAATATTTATATTTTAAACTCATAATATATACTATTATAATAGAGGGATGACTCTTTCTCCTATTTATGAGTTTAAGATTTTTTAAATTAGAATTTAAGTAAATATTACTTATAATACATGATGTACAAATATGTAAAGCACAATTGATTTTAACCAAATACTATTTCTTACATAAAATTAATACAAAATTTAAAGAGTAGTGCTACATCCACAGAAGATTTACAAAAATAAATCCACAAAAGAGTTGTGTCATGTATTGATTGGTAAAGCAAAGAAAAGAGAAGGAAAACATATTCAAACACACCAATCAACATATGACACATCTCTTTTGTGGATTTCTTTTTGTAAATGCTTTGTGGATGTAGCACTACTCAAATTTAAAACACCTCATCACCAATACATACAACTACTTAAGCACAATGTACAAGTTTTCTAATATGTGCCACAATGTCATATGTTTATGTGTATTTATTGAACATAATAGTTTCTTAAATTATGTTAATTTCCATATAAAACAATATTAAGCATGGTAAATGAAAGGGAGGTGATATGTACACCACTTTTAGTGGTGTGCACACCATTAATTCTGCATTTGGAAGTTGTACTGTGTGCATAATCAATGTAATTTAGTGGTGTGCACACCATTTTTAGTGATGTACATATCACTTCCCTGAATGAAAGCATATTAGAAAATTATTGATATCAAGTGACATTTAAACATGGTAACTTATGTTCATTAAATAATTCTAATTGTCTGCCACTATGGCACAAATTAGAAAAAAACTTTAAATAGTTAGGCCCTACCCATAACAACATTAGACACTCCTTTAATGATGAATTTAAACCATTAAATATCACCTACATTAGGACAGCGCAACCCTTCTAGTTGTGAAGATAATTTGGTATGATTCTAGTTTCCAAAATATGAACATTGTAATATTGAATCGATTGAATATCTAGATATGAGATATATTGGTGCTGATTTCGTCCCTGACCGTATAGGTAGCTTTACATATAAACACGCGATATAAATGATGATGTATAACTATGGAAACTCGACCGAAACTAATCAAATCAGAATGGCGACAGACCAAAAAAGTTTAGAACCAAACTAATGTATGTCAGTTCCAATTTGGTTATGTTTTTGCTCTTTGAGCTAGTTTGGCTTACAATTAATAAGCTTTCATAATACATTAGTTAATTTATATGTCTACACAACATGACAACAAAATAATACATATGTTTATGCGCATGTACATGTATATACCAAAGGATGGATCTGAATGGGTGCCGGGTGTGGTACAGGCTAAACCTGATTTAAGTCATGAAGTGGAAACAAATTTCAACAATGTTTGTTTTGTGATATGTGCAACTTTCAATAACTTTTTTCGCTATTTTTGTTTCTTACGGCATAACTTTAATTAGGCCGATAATTCTTTTATGCAACACCTTTTTGAAAATCATAAATCCGTCCCTATATATACCTAATGTGGGTTCATGCATGAATGTTCATTTATAAACGTTATAAAGATACTACATTTGAAAATGAATTAAAGTTCTTATAGTACATTCCTTTTAGTTTTAGTATAAGCGTGCAAAAGATCATAAATGATTAAACTTTATGATAAAAAAATATTATATTTTCGTTCGGTGTAGAAATGTTCAAAGAGTGACAAAAGCACTCTACGTTTTACATTATTATATTTGCTCAACTTTTCTTGGAATAAAACTTATTCAAATAAATAATAATAATAATAATAATAATAATAATAATAATAATAATAATAATAATAATAATAATAATAATAATAATAATAATAATAATAAAGTGGTGGTGTATAGCACTCCAAGAGCCTATGGATGACATATTCTTCAATAATCAATTAGTCTTAAGTTGAATTATTCTTGACCAGTTAATATAAAACTTCCTTTTCTTTGTTTTGTTCAATATATTCATTGCAATTTATAGGTGGTCATGAAAAGAGTCGGAAATGGTCATGCAGATACCTCAATTAAGAAGCGTACATCTTAGTAAAAAACTTGACCTCTCTAAGTAACCTCAACAGAAAAGTCTTGTATGTTTACCCGTTTAAATACTACAAGTATCTACTAGTGAGTTATATATTAGTTAGATTGTTGCTAAAATCGTTACATTAAATGTGATATTACAAGGTTCGATCATGGAGTTACGGGTTTATATTGTTTTGTAAGAAAAAAGATTCAAGCACACGTCACAATCGATTCGAGTTTCACAAACTCAATCAGCCGCGTTCAAAGATCAAAATAACGTAAGAGAGAAAGATTTGTTTGTGATATCAAATCGGCATTGTAATATAGTAAAGGAAAGATTAGTGAAACACAAGAACTAATTCTTTGACTTCTTCGACAAGAGTTGTTATAAATACGTCAGTTTAGGTAGCTTATTATAACTAGATATAACATGTTGTTTGTTAGAAATAAACTACATTATTAGTAGACATCATATCATAACATTTTTCATTATAAGTTTGATGCATAACTTGCATTTTATAAAGATGAATCGACATTAAAACACCTTTCTTACCGTAAATGTGATCTTATGATTCGAGGTCCAGGTATGACAAAGTTGAAGGTCGACGTTATGGTTATTATACCAACCGGTAACACCAGCGTCACTGTTATAACCAAAGTTAACGTTGAACTTTACCCTATCAACGCTAAATAACGTTTGTATGTTGTTTTTTCTTTTCTGTAACTATATGCGTTTGCATTGTAGCATATTACAATTTTTACTACAACAATAAAAATGAGATAAATGTTACGCTGACGTGACAACATCTTTTAACAACGTCACTACAAAACACATTTCATTGAAATTTTTGTAAAAAAAAATGGCCAAAAAAGTTAGCAAAGCATCTCTTAACAAACCTGCCAAAACCAACAAAACCAAATCTTATATTTTTATTAAATTTATATTAAAAAAATAAAAAAAAATAAAAAAAAAAAAATAAAAAAAAAAAAGTAGTGAAAGTCTTTTTCTTCACCAAATTTTTATAAGCTTCATTTATTGCCATCAAGAAACTATCCACTCAAAGCCGCCCATTTCAAGAAAGATGCAACAAAAGACAATTTTTCCTCCTCTTTCTCCTCCCATTTTTTGTATTTTCCTTTTAAAAATACTCTAATATTATTTTTATATCCCAAGTCCATACAACTTTATATTATGTCAAAAAGAAGTGGTCTAAGTAACATTTAAAAGCTTCTGAGAAAACAAAGACATATAAAACACATGTAGGTGTACTTTATGTGTATATAGTGTTGTGTACTTGTGTTAAGGTGGTGGTCATATATTTGTGTTGTGTTAAGGAAAATGGATATGGTGTATTTCCCACTTGGGAGATGCTCTTATGAAGAGTCTTTGAAGGTTCTTGAAGCTGATATACAACATGCTAATGCTTTGTAAGCTAGCTTCTTATAAGTACTTTTTTTTTCATGTGTTATTGTTTGGTAACTTTGTTTTTGGACCTTTTGGCCGACTAATCACACGGGCTTTGGGAGTACTGCCGTACAGACTCAAACCGGGTAAAGCAGACTTCATGGTAGTTTGCACTTAACATGATATAAACTTAAGACCTCTCGCATTTTGTGTTACTGTTTGCTAATTTAGAGAAGAATTGAAAATTCTTGAAAATCTCTTAATGTGATTCTTGATGTTTGAAAGTTGTTAAAGGTAACATCTTTTTTACGATTTTGAGTAAAAGCGCAGTAATGGGTTAGTGCGCTTCTATATGAAATCATCAAAAGATGGTACCTTTAACAGTTGTATGGAGCGTTTGGATACCGATAAATTGTTTCGAGTGTTTGGATGATATCTCCTTATCTACTAAATCTGTTTTCCCTCACTGCAGCATCAAAGTATAAGAAATGAAAAAAATACCTTCTTATTGTTTTGTGTCTATTCGTCTTGGATTTGCAGGGCAGCTGCGATTCCCAGAGCCAAAGATGGTGCGAGATTTCAAATGAAACTAGTTCACAACGAATTAGCACCTCTCGTAATGTTCTTGCTTCAGTGGATTGATTCCTCTTGCAGTTGCTTATTGCCTAGATACTTGAACCTTGTTCATGTGCTTGTCTACAAGGTTGGTAGATAACTTGGTACTAAATAATTTGTAATTTTATTAGGCACCGTATATAAAGTTACATGTAAATTGACGCCTAAGTGTCATATAGTATAGCTAGAGAATACATGTTTCATAAATTTAGTACGTGGATGTTAATCAACATACGAAAATCTTCCGTTGCAGGTATATACAGATGGAAGGCCAAAAATTTCTAGGCATGGAAGGAAGGCAACAATAAGCAACTTTTATGGTTTGTCACGTTAAACCTTTATCACCCATTTAGCATTCTGATTCAATTTACTTGGTATTTCGCTTTGAAAAAACTAATTACCTTTAAAAAAGCAACAAGTAACTACCACTGTAAGCAGAAATTGACCCATAACGTATGAATGTGATAATTTAGTTATGTTGGTCAGATGGGTAAAACTTTAACCATAAGATCACCCGTTATCCTATCCGCTCGTTTTGCCATCTCGAATGTTGATGGGCAAAAAGTGAAGTGCCAAATTCTGTGGTTAGAATATTGTTGATGACTAGTCGTAAAGTTCCAAACGTTTTTGTTTTCTTCTTCTGATCAAGACCGATGTTTGCAGCTGTTATACTGCCATCTCTAAGAAGGCTACACTATGACTTGGTGGAGCTCAGTTATCCAATGATTTGTGGTTCTGAAGGAGAGACATCGAGGATTGTAGCACCTGACCAAAACAAACCAGAAAATGAAATTAGTTTTACAAATCTTGATTTGGAAAGAGAAGATGAGTGCGGTATTTGCTTAGAACCTTGTACAAAGGTTGTTTTGCCTAATTGCTGTCACGCGATGTGCATCAACTGCTATAGAGACTGGTATGTTACCACTATCTTGAAACATGGGCGGGCTAGACGGGATTGTCTGATAGGGCAGGTCAAAACTGATGGTTTGTGTACGGGGGGTCAGGTTATGTTGGCATGACAAACTTTTTGCCAATTTTTAAAACGTTATACCCGTAATAGATAATCATTTTATCAGATATTATCTAAAAAATGTGCCATTTCAAAATAACATCAAGTAAAATGATATAGGAGGTTTTATACCATCGAAAAGCAAGGCCTGTCGTGTAACAGTTTTGGGTCAAAACAGCGCTTTTTTATGGGTCGGGTTGTTTCTGACATAAAACACTTTTTTATCGAAAATGTAACACTTATTTATGCATAACTAGTTGTCAAATATTTGGGATGATTACAAAATATATTTTTTGCTGAAATGCTACAGGAACACGAGGTCTGCATCTTGTCCGTTTTGTCGAGGCAACTTAAAGAGAGTAAAATCACGTGATCTATGGGTTTTGACGGGCGACAATGAAGTCATGGATGCAGATCTTGTTGCTGATGAGGATTTAGTTCGTTTTTATCTCTACCTCAACAATCTTCCGAAAGATCATCCTGATGCGCTTTTCTTTATGTACTATGAATATCTAATGTAATGTAACAAAGCTACTTTAGATATCCGGCTTATAACATGTAATGAAATGAGAACACACGTACAATCTTTAAAATGTATATAGAGGGCTGGTTATTGTTTAACATGATTAAGGCGTAAGGTGATGGATGTTTATTAAATTCTGGCTTATTTACAATGTTAGCTAGGCGCAATGTGGCATGTGTAGTGAGTAATGGATCACAAAATACTAACAGGAGTCGAATGTTAAACACGTTGATTCTTTGGTTAAAGACTACCTTTCTAGCTCCGTGATGTATTCTCTAGGTCCATAATCTTCTCGCTGTCAATACCAAGGAATAATTCGATGAATATCTAGAAAAATTTGTAGATTGATACAAGCGAGCCTGTTTGCTAGTCGGCCTAACTGTGATAAGAACTCATACATGGAACGCTACCAATGTGAAAAACACACGAAGAAAATCTACACTTCATATGACCATAACATTTTAGACACTTAGCATAAGTTAGCCGGTATCTAAATTTTACACTCCGTGATTCTTTAGGCCGGGTGTAATAGTCACTAGTCACATCACCGCCACATCAGCATTTACTTCCTTCGTCAATCAACTACCAAACACCCGTAGTAGCGAACAACAAACCAAGCACAAAACATACTCAACTTACATATAAACATACCTCACAATACACTTACGAAAAAAAATAATAATAAAAAAAATTGATTTGCGCTGTACTCTTAAAAAAAATATTGAATGCAGGTATGAAAAGAAAAGTAGGAAGTAAGAAATATTTGTATACTCCGTATTTTTTTGTTGTAAAGAAAAGAAAGTAGTTTATAACAATATCCTTCAAAGATAAGAGATAAATGATTTAAAAAATAAAAAAGAATGGTTAGTTTGGTAATTTCATTGACTTAACACTCTCTTGCCTCCACTTTCATCCCATAATTGGGCACGAAGTAGTGGCCTCAAAAATAATCAAATCAGCCCCCACTTCCTTTCTCTTTCATTTGCTTTCTTTCTTCAAAAAATCTCTAGAACACATAAATTTTTTGATTTCTTTCTCTTCCATCTAGGGGTGTTCACGGTTCGGTTAATTAACCGAAAACCGAACTGAAATAAAACCGAACCGAACATATAACCGAACCGAACTTGTTAAAACCGAACCGAACCGAATTAAAAATTCGGTTTTCGATTTGGATATGGGTTTAGCTATCTGAACCGAAAACCGAATTTATATAAATATATATATTTTTTTATATATTTATATTATTTTAAATATAAAAAATATCCATTAAAATTTAATACTAATATAAAAAAACACTTTTTTATGCTTGAAATATTTTTTTTGCCAAAAATATATATAATTAAATTCAAAAAAAAAATATAAATAGTGTAATTTAAGAAAAAAATTCGGTTTTCGGTTTTGACCCATAACCGAACCGAACTTCGGTTCGGTTCGGTTATAAATATTTTTGGTTCGGTTCGGTTTTCGGTTATGACCCAAAAAATTTTTTTAACCGAACAACCCGAACCGAATAAACCGATTAACCGATAACCGAACCGATGAACACCCCTACTTCCATCCACTTTCTTTCCAAAACAAAACTCTAGAACAAAGTGTTGGTGTTAGTGAATTGGTGATGACTAAACCACCCAAAAAAACTCTGGTTACCACGCGTTATCTTTCGTGAGTGTAACAAGGTCGACACATCCTTTCCCGTTCACGCATTATATAATGGCCTATTACTTATAAAGGTACAAGTGTCTACATTATACATCCTTCACATTATACATCATTCGTGTTAAGTGATAGATTGATTAGTTGGCCCAAATCCGATCGCAGGCTTAAGGTCCATCAAGGTTAACTAAATGCTAAAAGTCCGTTTAATTGGTGAAAAATACCTCACTTTCTCACTTTTTCAAAAAAACTTGATTAGTCACAACTTTTCAAATTTATGTATTTTTTATTTTTTTTTTAAATGTTATATTCGCTTTTCAAATTGTAAGTAGAATCTTGACTTCATTACATTTTCCTTTCCACAGTTTTTTCATATATCTTCCGATAGGCCAATTGCAGTTGTATGGGCTAAAACCCGAGTATCTCTTGTTAAAGTTTGTAGCCTATATATGTTTTCTCCGGTTTTATTAATGAGATAACGAACGCTTGAATTACTTACACCGATTTTCACATTTCAAAGTATATCATCTAAACGCGTTATTTAAATTTTTAACATTTATTTGGAGATAAAAACCGTTTTCCTTTTTTTCTAGAAAAATCAAAATAAAAAATTAATTATTTTTAAAACACACCCAGAATTTCTTGTTGCTTTTGACAATAAACCAGTTCAATGCCACACACTAAGGCTATTCATCAGTTCAAAACCGGACCAGACCGAGAAAAACCAAACCGGACCGAGACCGAGACCGAATTCGGGAAAAAAACCTAGACCGAGACCAGACCGAATGTGGTCGGTCCGGTCTCGGTCCGGTTCAGTCCGGTCCAGTCTCGGTCCAAATAGGCTAAATTTCGGTTTTTAAGCTGGACCGGACCGAGACCGAAATTATGAAAAGTCGTAGACCGAGACCAGACCGAATGTGGTCGGTCCGGTGTAGGTCCGGTCCGGTCAGTTTTGTTGGTCCGTCCGGTGCATCGGTCCGTTTGCTCACCCCTACCACACACTATAAATTACTTATCTGACTTGAAAATAAGCTAATAAGCACACTCTCCAAACACTCTCTAAAAATATCAGCAGATGGATTGTTGGTGCAGAATCAAACCCATTTCTTCACCTTATCTTCACTTTGGTAAATTTTCATCATTTCATATTCTAAAAAGTTTTCATTTTTATTGCTGTATATCCTTTAATTTCCACAAAGATTGTTACTTTATGTCAAATTCCATATGGGTTTTCAATCTTTATTTAGCTTCCACGAAATCTTGATGAATTATTAGGGGGTGTTTGGATTAGCTTGTTTTTCGGGCTTATGAGCTTATTTGATTTTGGAAAAGCTCATAAGCTCATTTTTTCAGCTTTTGAGCTTATTGCTTATGGCTTATGGAAGTCCATAAGCTATACTTGGTAAGCTCATAAGCTAGAAAAAATGGGCTTATGAGCTTTTCCAAAATCAAATAAGCTCGTGAGCCCGAAAAATAAGCTAATCCAAACACCCCCTTAGTGTGTGAATTTAGGGCTAGAGAGGAGAGTGTGTTGTTGACCATGAATAGCATTTGACCATTCACTTAGATATGGGTCGATTTGAAGTTGCGTTTTACAACAATGGAGCGTTTAGCTTTTAGGATTGTATGCTTGTTTAGCAACAAGCTTTTAGATTTTATCTTTTTTAGCTTCCCCTGAATCTTGATAAAATATTAAAGAAAAGTAGAAATCAGGTGCACACACACAACAGTTTATTGTTTTTGCCCATAAGCTAAACTTGATAAGCTCATAAGCTAGAAAAATGTTTCATGTGTCTGTGTATGTGTTTACAGTTTTGTATTTGATTGATGCTATCACAAGCCAAGAAGTTGTTTTGTGCTTGGATTAGCTTATTTTTCGGGCTTATCAGCTTATATGATTTTGGAAAAGCTAATAAGCCCAATTTTTTCAGCTTATGAGCTTATTGCTTATGGCTTATGGAAGTCCATAAGCTATACTTGATAAGCTCATAAGCTAGAAAAAATGGGCTTATGAGCTTTTAAAAAATCAAATAAGCTCACAAGCCCCAAAAATAAGCTAAACCAAACACCCCCTTAGTGTGAATTTAGGGCTAGAAATGTGTGGGATATTGTTTTTTTTTTGGTGAAGGAGGGTGTGTGTGTTGTTGACCTTATCATCATATTATTGACTATGGAGCATAGATAGGATTCTAACCATTTGCTTAAAAATGGGTCGATTTTAGCTGTATTTTATCTCCAACGGGTCAAAATAGGTCGATCTTTTCGCCAACCGACAAAGATATATCTTAATAGTGTAGTATGTGTATCATATTTAAGACAGTAATTGTTTGAGTATTAAATTTAGAACGTGGACAAAAAAGTGTTAACAGGTCAACCTGTCCGATCATTTTGACCTGTTATAGCCTTACAGGGGTGAACGGTTATTGATAGTAATTAAGCTTAAGAATTTGATGCTTAAATCACCCTTTTTTTAGTTTAGCAAAAGATATTCAAGAAAATTGATAAGGTTTTTATTTTTTATTTTTTTTATTTTTTTTATTTATTTATTTTATTTTCTTGTGTTCTTTAGTAGGTTTGAAGTATGAACAACGATACTATCAAAATACTCTACCTGTCAAATTCTTTAAGGTATGTTTTTGTTTCGATATTTGCTAATCCTTATGTCCGTGATAAGTGTGATGTTTGTCTGGTGGACACATAGTTTTATCCAAATGTTTGACTACTTGACACATGTCTCTATTAGTTTAATCTTATACTAATAAGCTGTAATAATGGAAAGATGCTAGAGTGGCAAAATCGGCGGGTTGGGTATCAGGTCTAAACGGGTAATTTTCTGTATAAGTCCAAGGAGAACGTGCTAGGTTGACTCAACACACCTTGTTCGGATTTTTCAATAATAATTGGTGTGTATGACTAGATATACTGTGAGCAACTTTTCACCCTTCCGACAAGTTTCCTTAAAACTAAATCTGTAGATTTGGCTCATTTGACCCGTTATATGTAAATTGGTCAAAATATCCACTTCTGAAAATAGAAATATCCAAGTATCTGTTTCTTATTAAATACACTTAATTTCACAGAGATTTCAAGCTGATACGAGAGTGTATGCAAGTAGAAGCTCATCAAAAAAGTTAAGGAAAGCAAAAGAAGCACAAAAAACTGTAAATCCACAACTTGTCGAAGGTTTACCAGATGAATCTAATGGAATTGAGGATAAATTAGCTGCAACTGATTCTAATAGTAATTTGGAGTCACGGGCTTCGGTTGCTATTGCTTCTAGAAGTTCTGTTCTACAAGCATGCACTGTGACTTCTGGATTCATAGCTCTTGCTGGTGTAGTAATTCGACAGGTGAAATCTTGATTTGGGCTCTTTTTAGTAATATGAAGCATACAGGTCACTTAGTGGGTGTTTGGATGTGTGTTTAAAGTAATAAAAAGCAAAAAGTGATTCTGATTATCTTATTACTAAAGCAGTGATGTTTTTGTAAACATATTTATTACATTATATCTTAACAACCCGACCGGCCCATTGTTTCACGGCTCCACTTATTACCATAATTGTGATTCTTATTTTCTTCGTTTACAGGGTTCTCATTTTGCATCATCACAAGGATGGCCTATTGCTGATTGCTCTTCCGATATATCATGTAACGTTTTCAATCTAACTATACGTTTAAAGGTTTTCGTATAATATCATATCCATATACTAAAGAAGTTGAGTGGGACCCACAAAACCGACTATATAAACATACATTTTTTTAATCAAGCCCTTTTTTCTGCATGTAGATGACTTTGAGATATGGCATCTGCAATTGATAGCGGGATTAGTCATACTCATATCGTCTTCTCGGTTCTTATTACTGAAGACATGGTCTGATTTTGCCGAGTCTAGTGAGGCATCCAATCAACAGGTAATCTTTATCCAACTGGTTGGACAGACCTATCTTTTATCATCTGGTCTAAATGGCGGTTTTCTATTTATTGAAGTTTGCTTCTAATTATGCAGGTCCTAACATCACTAGAGCCGTTGGATTATGCATTTGTGGCATTTGTTCCTGGTATTAGTGAGGTCAGACTAAAGAAACTTAGAATGCTAATCGTTTACACCATTTACCTCCATTCACCATATTGTGCGACCCATCTCATTTCTTCTTACTCTGTGTAAGTGGGATCCACAATCACATCTTCGTTTATTACAAAAATGAAAATTAAGAAACTCAGATGCTTTTTTTATGTGTGTGTTTCAATGGATAGGAACTCTTATTTCGCGGTGCATTGCTTCCACTTATTGGAGCTAACTTGATAAGTGCTACCACAGTTGCTGCCTTATTTGGAATTTTGCATTTGGGTAGTGGTCGCAAGTTTTCATTTGCAATCTGGTATGCATTCATCTTTTCGATACCATAGTTGTTATAATCATTTTTCGCAGTAAATAAAAAAACGGACAAAAAAGTGATGGCTGATTGTTTTAGTAGACCTGTATTAACACTTTAACTTTGTAATGTGATTTTGAGACTATGCATTTTGGTTGTGTTTGTAGGGCCACGTTTGTTGGGCTTGCGTATGGTTATGCTACGATATTGACCTCTAGCCTTATCGTGCCCATGGCTTCTCATGCAATCAACAACTTAATAGGAGGCGTTATATGGCGCGTTACACACACTAATCATCAAAAGAGGGAGGTACGTATAATGACTCTGTCTTTAATTTTTTGGTCCCAAAACGAGTTAGTCATATGGTCCTCCCTTTCTCATGTAATGCATACCAGGCATGAGATTTATGGTAGTTTAATTCGCAGGTTTAGTACCAAGTCTCTTGAATGGGACGGTTTTAAGATCAAGAACCGTGTGAGATCCCTGATACAAGCTTCAGGATCTCTGTAAATCATAAGAAAGGTACGAGCTTTAAGCTCCATTTTTGTCGTGTCAGCGCTTTGGTGAATTTGGCTCAAAACAAGTGATTGGCATTTATACCGGTTATACACGAAGCACTACACTTTAATAACGACAAATCATGAATACTTAGACAAATGTTATTATGTATTGCAGTTAACCAAAGGTAACAACTTTGAAATTTTGCAGTACATATAACAAGAAGGTGCGCCAATGATACATCTGTCAAAAATGTCTCAGTCTTCATTGAACCGCAATTCTCACCATTGTTCGTGTTGTTACCTGAACCGCACACTCTTAGTAGGTGCGCCAATGATACATCTGTCAAAAATGTCTCAGTCTTCGTTGAACCGCAATTCTCACCATTGTTCGTGTTGTTACCTGAGCCACATACTCCTAGTCCGTTGTTTCTCATTAATATTTGTAAACCACACATCGCGCTACATTTGTCCGATGCTGAGAAGTGTTGGTTGAAAGAACTTATTGTTGGAATATAATTCGCCATACAGTTATTATAATGTGGTGCCAAATTTGTGGCCGTTGTTGGCTAGAAAACTTTCGAGTTTGTACTTCGTACTTGTTACATCATAATGATCTATAGGTAAATAATAAATGTAGCA
The DNA here is from genome assembly GCA_030686995.1 of Artemisia argyi. Lineage (NCBI taxonomy): Eukaryota > Viridiplantae > Streptophyta > Magnoliopsida > Asterales > Asteraceae > Artemisia > Artemisia argyi. Next base: position 192,919,973 of record CM060683.1, on the reverse strand, counting down.
TGTTAGGTGTTAATCAAAGGACAAACACTATGGGAAAGTGTTAAGACTGATCGTAGTGAGACCAGGTCGAGCCATTTTGAGCGTGTCTCCCCTCTACGAAGACCAAACCAGACGCGCCCCCCCCCCCCCCCCCCCCCCTAATGAAGTTTTGGTCAGTTCGAAAGAAGTGAAAGTGTTTGTGTGTGTGCTTTTTAAAATATATATATATATATATATATATATATATATATATATATATATATATATATATATATATATATATATATATATATATATATTTTGGGGTTATGACTGCGGTCTCATTACTTCAAGCGTTTGGTCATGCATTTAGTCTAGCTGAGTTGGCGCTGAGGTAGCGGGGTTGTTTGGTCAAGTTTGTGGTCACCAGTAATACTAGTCAATAGGCAATAAGACTACTAAAGATATAACTTCGAGTACAACGTTTATTTACTTTCAAAGTGTATTTGCAAAATGCATTTAAGACCCAAGTTTTTTTGGACAAAAGAATGTTAAAAGGGTAAATTACCAAAACTATCCTATTGCTAGACCAACTATAAACTATAGTAATGTAGAATGTATGGAACATAAGGGGTAACAATAATGTTACACAGTTTTTTTACTCTTTATTACAAGTAATTGCTATTATAGCAATTATAGACTTTAAAGTCTTGTTATGGTGTGTCAAAAGCTGAGCATAATAAATCAATTTTAAATACTTACTATACAAGTTTAACAATCATTATTGAATTTTAATTATTTTTGCAGTTGTATGAACATTTTATTCATATTTGAAAATAAATAAATAATTCAAATGACTAAAAACATAATGTCTAAACTTAAGTGTCAGCACTTTTTAGTTAAAATAACTTACATAGTTTTAAATATACAATTAAACATGTTTATAGTCATAAATGTAAGAGAGAACTGCAAAATACATCCCTGTGGTTTACAACTGTTGCCATCTTACATCCCTGTCAGAAACTTTTGGCAAGATACATCATTCGTTAGTCAAAAGTGTGCCACCATACATCCCTAGTCCCTAACTTCGTTATTGTTTAGTCCTAACTGACGTTAAGTTGCAAAAAAGGGGTTATTTATGTCTTTTTGCTTACCACCTACCCGTTCCCTCTTTTAAATACTCGTATACCCAAACTACAGTTAATGACCACCCACTTTTACACCCACACTTATCACCACAGTAAAAAAACCCCAAATCAACAAAACACTCAAACCCTAATTTAAGAAGCACTAATTATGAAAGCAAGAATTTGTTTTTGTGGCCATTCAGCAATTATTCGTACTTCAGGACACAAGCAAATCCCGGTCGTCGTTTTTATTGTTGTGCTAGGACTGTAAGTGTTCATCATTATTTCTATAAAAATTGATTTTGTAATGTGTTAAGTTATTGCTAATTGTTGATATTTTAGGTACAAAACTGTGGTTATTTTGGGTGGGCTGAACCACAATTGTGTGCAAGAGCCATGGAGATCATTCCTGGACTTTTGAATAACATGAACAACCTTCGAGCTTTAGCAAGGGAAAATGCAAACCAAGCTCGCAAATTTAAGTTCTTATTAGCTTTTAGTTGGTGTTTGTTTTTGTTGTATGTTGTTATGAATTGAAGTATGGGTTACTAGTTATTTCATGTTGGGTTAGAAGTAAGGTTTGGCTTAGAAATGTATGGGTTAGGAAGATGGTCAAACAAAGCTTTTGTGGTTTATCAAGAATGTAATGTTTTGGAACATCAATGAATGTAATGTTTATGTTTGATGAATGTAATGTTAATTTCTGTAAAGCCAACTGGTTTTCAATGAATGCAAAACCAAATTGCAAATAACACTAAATTGCAAATACATAAACAAGGGCTTGCAAATGACACCAAATTGCAATTGACACTAAATTGCAAATACATGAAAAAGGGCCTGCAAAACCAAAATTGTAAATGAAACCAAATTGCAAATGACACTAAATTGCAAATAACCACATTAACAAGCGTGGAATACATTGTTTGATATTGGCTAACATAAGTCAATGTTTCAAAATAACCACTTAAAGATTACATATTTAGAACATAGTTTGAAAATAACCATAACACTTAAACCATTTTTTCTTTTCCCCTGGAGTTTGCAGACTTTTGTGATGCTCTTGTTGGAGTACTTGCATACCTCTGGGATGCTCTGGTTAGAGTACTTGCAGACATATGTGATGTTCCTTTATTTGCAGCAGAACCACCCATGGGTTGATACCCTCCAACTTTAACTTTACATGATCTTTTATTATGTCCTGGAGTCTTGCAAGTAGTACAAGTAACTGTCTTGCCAACCCAAGACAGTTTCCCACCACTACTCATTTTTTGGCTAGACAACTCATCAATAGATTTCTTCCTTTTTTTGGGTGGCCTTCCTATTTGTGTGTGATGCTTCGGTGGAATGAGAGTATTAGGACAAGGATGTTTCTTCCAAAGGTGTGGGCCATTCAAACAATAGAGCTTGTAACTGTAAACCTTTTTCCATGTAGTAAGCCAATAAGATTGATGGACCCAACTTTCTGGTATGCCAACATCTTCTCTGTGTCCAGCCCTGTCCCACAATTCTGCCACAGCATGCTTGCAAGGCATGCCAATTAATTCCCACTTTCTACAGCTGCAACTTTTCTACATAATATCCAATGCTACCTGGTCATTCCATGGACCTGTCACTTGATATTGATATTCACCATTCCACAACACCTTCATAAAAAAGAAACTATTTTATCTTTGATTAACCCTAAACATTTAAGAGATACTATGTGTAACAGTTAATTAAAACACATTACCTGATAAAGACTAGCTTTATCTTTGATGGCATTGAACAATTTAGTAGCAGATGGTGTTAGAGGACCCTTTGACTTGTCAATCACCTTTTGAACATTGACTATTCTTTTCATTAAGTACTCTCTAACAAACTCTAAACATGTGATTATGGGAACATCCCTTCCATCCACCAATTTTCTGTTGAACACTTCACAGATATTGTTCAATAACATATCACATTTAGCTCTCCCTGCAAATGAAATAAAGATACCACAATAGTACATAAGGATTTCAAAGCTTGAAATGTATTTAATAAAGGTAATAAGAATGTATACCACTAAAATGAGCTCTTGACCAATGTTGAGGAGGCATCTTTTTGAGCCATTCATAAGCTTTTTCATCTGTCTTTCTTAACTCATCCATTGCTTTGTCAAAATATGGTATAGTTGTTACAGAGGCACACTTCCGTAGCAAATCCTTAAACAACTCGCCTTTCCACTTGTCACACCCCCAAGATCGGGTCCAGCGGAAGCATACGTGTAGCTGGGGTGTAACTCAATCCGTATCACAACACTAGTTCAAAAATGGTTTTCACTTCAATCATTTAGAATAAAATAGTTAAATCAAAAATATTGAATTTACATCGTTAAAAGTAGTGCGGAAGTAGGCCTTTAAAATAGTTTAAAACGGTCCCCATATAAATAATCAGAGTCTTCTATGACCATGCCATGCCCTGCCAAAACCTCCTGTAGCGTGCCATAAGTTAAAACCTGAAAATACATGCTAAAGTGTCAACACGAGGTTGGTGAGTTCATAGAGTTTGTTTAACAAATAAAGTATATAGAAAATGATCACACAGTAAAGGCATCGTAAATCCACTCAGTTGCAAGTCCCGCCATAAGAGACTTGTAACCTGTGTGTTCACAACCCACTGCCAAAAGTTACATGTCTGGTAGTCAAGCTCATGTGGTCAATATAGTTCACGAATAAGGGCACATAGTACAACATAAGTCAAGGCCGCTCCGAACAAGGGAGACTTGAAGTCACTCCGCCACCTAGGCAAAGAATTATTAGTCACTCCGCCGACTTGGCGAAGAATTATTAGTCACTCCACCATGGCGAGAATTATTAAGGATGCTCTGAACAGGAGAGACTTTATAGTGTTGCTCCGAACAAAGGAGACTTAGCACGCTCCACCAATAAGGTGAGACTTTAGGGTTAAGAACGCTCCACCAATAAGGTGAGACTTTAGGTCATAGTACATACGGTACATTAAGTTCAAAAGTTCAAGTCGAGTTCAAGAGTTCAAAACAAGTTATAAGGTCAAATGAGTTCAAATAGTCAAGTAGTAATTTATGTAAAAACGAGCATGTATTCTCCCCCAAAACGTTAACAAAACAATTTAAAAGAATAGGGGCTATGACTCACCTGGTGCGATAGCTACGATGACAAAAGTGGATACACAGAAATGAGGTTCGATCTCTAACCGCAACCTAATATGAATGATAGTGATCGACTTAGATCATGAAAGGATGAAGAGAATATGCATGCACATGATACCCATACCACTCGTAACTTGGAAATAATTGTTATTGTCAAAATAAAGTATTTTCCATACTTAGGAAAAATAAGTCTAACTAGACTTATAAAAACTAGTCGTAATATATCGTATATAAAATGTTAGTGTTTTATTCATCGTTTTGAAAACCTTAAAATAACGTCAATTAGTCGTATAAATAAGCTTTGGGTCATACGTACTTCATTCGTTAAGAATATAGCTCTTTTAACAATATTTCTAGAAATATATTATTTAGTACGTAGTTTATTATTTCCAAATGTAGCTGCCAAAATAATATAGTTTTGTCGATCTTTAAACGTGTATATCTTTGTCGTTATAAGTTCATTTTCCTCGTTCTTTGACTAAATCCTTGTAAAAATAATTTGATTTTGTAAAAGTTAGAAATTTGGCCAGCGCTTCCGCGCCTATTTTTAAATTACCATTTTCCTATACTAAACCTCTTTAAAATCAACTTCAAATCTATCCCACTCTTCCGCCAATTTCTTCAACATCAATATATTTCAAAGATACTCATAAAAACATAAAAAAATGTAATCTTGAAGAAAAATGACTAATAATAAATATAAACTTCTATTAGAACCCATGGAACAATAGTTTTTGTAAATCAACCGAAGATGATTCAAGGCTTGTTTAAATTCATTTTTCTCATCTAATAAACTTGTCAAACATATTCTTACTTGTTTTTAACATGAAAAACCACAAACATGATCCTAGGTTATATATATAGTTTTAATGAGTTTAAAAGAATAATTGAATTAAATAAACACATAAACATTTAAAATAAATGTGTAAATACATTATGGAAAGTAAGAAAAATATATATATTTTTTTTACTTACTTGAAAGTATGAGATTAAATAGATGATCAAGAACAAATAAACCCCCAAGGACCACTCCAAATTAATATGTAGTTAATATATAACCCGTAATTGATCGAAAAGTACTTGAAACTATCGAAATCGAACTTCTTTTTCTCTTTTTCTTGCTTGGTCGAAAGTTTTGGAAATAGAGAGTATCAATGAATTTTTTTTAGAAGTGTAATGAAAAAGTGTATGTGTAGTTTAGTTTGTATATACAAAATATCTTATGTTTTTATATTATATAAATAAGTAATAAATTGCATTTATGGAACTTTAGTCAAAACAAGGAAAAGGGAATGGGGTTTTGCTTGGTCTGCCGAAATTAGGGGGAGAGGGGAGAATGTGATTGGTGATGTTGTGTAAGATTTTGTCTCCCAAATATTGATAATATATATTTATTAGTTAGATATTTATTAATTTGGTATTGAGTTAGCTAGAAATAAATTTTAACGAAGTTAACCGAGACATAATAAAGTCATAAAAATTGTAAAAATATGTTGGGTACAAGTATTGGGTGTTTGGATAATTATCGTTTAGTTTTTAAGAAAACCGTCGTAATTATATTAGACGTACGATATAAATTAAAATAAATTTTCAAAATACCGGGTAAATTAATAATATAATTTTTATATTATTAAATTGAATATAAAAATATAAATTAGAATCATAGTCGGGAGCGTCGTACGTGTTAGTCACATTATTGGTTGCGTGTCAACGTTTATTTAAAAATAAACATACGTAAAAGTCAATTATACCAAAAATAGTAATTGGAATATCCTACGAGTGGAATAGTATGCAAATGCTATTGTAATGATATGTAATCCATTTCTAGTCCATATGAAGTGTCCCTACTGATGATGCATGAATTCGCAGCTTAACAGGACCGGTTACGCGAATTTAAATATCCGTAAACTAAATTTATGATGAAATGAATAAAGTACAAGAATAGCGTTTTCTCTCCGGAAATGAATAGTGTCAAGTGAATAGTAAAATTTCTGAACGCTTCTCAGAATATCAAATTGACCTCAAAAATGATGAATAGTAATCGGTGAATAGTAACCGATGAATAGTAAATGTGAAAGTTCGGGAAAAGACCAGAATTTACAAGTTGTGACACCACTGAAGGTTCATGTTTTCATATATGTGCCTAACACAAAATCCATGCTCAGCAGATGGGAATACCTTTGCAATTGCTGGTATGATGCCCTAAATTCAACAAGGTAAACATATATGTATTAAAATTCCAACAGTTAAAAAAGTGTAAACATGAATAAGGTAAAAATAGTTGTGTACCTTTTGCCTGTCACTCATAAATGTGAAGTGTGATTCCCTTGTCAAATCTAGATCATCTCCTAATGCTGTAAGAAACCATGCCCATGAATTCAATGTCTCAGATTCTACTATAGCATATGCTAGTGGGTATGTCCTATGGTTTGGATCAACACCAACAGCAGTTAGTAGTTGCCCGGGGTACTGACCTTTCATGAAACACCCATCAAGCCCTAATAACTCTTTCTTTCCTGCTTTAAACCCCTTCTTTAGAGCTCCTAAGCATATGTAAATCCTTCTAAATTGCCTAGTAGGTTCAGAAGGATCACCTCTTTCAACATCTAGCTAGACTGTTGTGTCAGGATTAGTCCTCTGCAACTCCAACACATAGTCTCTTAATTTTGCATACTGCTCAGTGTACTCTCCCTTAACCTTCATAGTTGCTTTAGCTTTTGCCCTATAGAGCTTGTTGTCTGAAATCCCCAACTGATACTTCTTTTGTAACTAGTCTTTAAGAGCTCTAATTGGCACCTCTGGATTTGGTCTAATATTATCTTCAATATCTTTAATCAAGAATGAATTGGAAAGCATGTTGACATTTCTTGTTTGGAGACAATCATGCTCAGATTTCAATGTTTTCACTCTCCAAGTTGATTGATCTTTGCTTTTAGATATGTGCAGGACCCATGGACATGTGATATCTTCATATTTGTATTGTCCTTTAGTGCCTCCCACTTTAATATGCTTCACACCAACCTTATTAAAATCCCCACCAGTGGACCCTTTCTTTTGGACAGTTGCCCTACTAGTGGACCCTTTTTCCTGTGGACTTTGCTTAACCCATTTACCTCAAACCTTTTTCAAACACTCTGTATCTTTTGGCCCATTATCCGTGGATTCACTTGGCCCATCTTCAGGGTGATTAAATACAGGACACTTACCTCTACACACAACCCTAATTCTCTCCTTGTCATTCTTCCATATATACAACTGTCTTCTTGTTGCCACAGCATGAGCATAAACCAAATTCCTAATACTATCTTTCTCAGGAAACAACTTACCCACAAAAAAAGGTTCAATGTTGTCAACACTGCCTTGTTTCTTATGTTCTTTCAATAAGTTTCTCAAAGCTTTATTCCTTCCACCCTCTAATTCTTCTGTATCACTCGCACTATCAAAATCATCAAGATCATAACCTTCTTCAACATTGTGCTCAATATGCTCATCATCTATAACCTTCTTCCCATTACTGCATCCAATCCATTCAACCTCTTCATCTATGTGATCATAATAGTCTTTCATGTCAACCTCTACTTCATTAAATTCATGTTCATCATCTGTAAAGTCACTATCATTCTCATCACTGTCATTATCATTATCACTACTAACTTCCATATCATTATCAGTATCATTATCATGTTCCATCTCCACAAACTTGTCATTCCTAATGGGGGCTATATTGGGGCCATTTGGTTCACCAAAAAAGGGATCAAATTCTTCATCCATTGCCTGCCTTAACATATCATTGCCTACATCACTACCCTGCCCAAGTACATTAGCATTGCCTACATCACTACCCTGCCCAAGTACATTAGCATTGCCTACATCACTACCCTGCCCAAATACATTAACATTGCCTACATCATTATCCTCCTCATCACTCCCATCTCCCATAGTAAGTAGCAATGGTAACCTATTTCTCTTCTTAGGAGCCTTTTTATTAACTAAGTCTGTCTTTGGTTCATCTGGGAGTTCCTCAATCACTAATGATCTAGGGGATTTCATATAAGTCTCCAAATTTGTAGTCTCATGCTCAATGTAAAACTCTGTTAACTTGTACTTATCTGTATATTTAAGCAAGTTCAAAACATCTTGATCATTTCCTAATGCTTGCAACCCATAATCTAAATTGCTATTTGGAATTTTGAAATAATAGTACATAAGATTCCTCTTTTTATAACCTATCTTTTTAACCATGTCGTTTAACTCAATAACTGAAAACAAATCAACATCAACCTGGTCAATATAATTAAAGGAGCCATTCATGTATTTTCTGTTGGGTGTTTCACTGAAAAAGCCCCCATGATGAATCTTCAAGCTGAAATAGTTGGGGAAATTACCTGTTCCAATTGTACAAAACAAAATTAGGGTTTCAAAATGAGGGTACCAAAATTAGGGGTTCCAAGACTAAATTAGTGGTACAACAAATTGAGCCAAGAATGAAACAATAAGATTTAAGGTTAACAACATTATAACTTACGATAAGCATGTGATTCATTAACTTCGTCATCATGATCATGAATGCACCACTCACAGACCACCATCAGAAAAACAAGGTTCTTGATTGAAGAGTTTTTTTTAGGGATTGGATTTTTTTTTTTTTTTTTTTTTTTTTTTTTTTTTTGAGAGAGAGAGAAACGATCGTTTTTGATATTGTTAGGGAATGAATCGGTTTTTATCACTGTCAGTAATAAAAGAAGAGGGAAAGGGTAGGTGGTAAGCAAAAAGACATAAATACCCCCTATTTTTTGCAACTTAACGTCAGTTAGGACTAAACAATAACGAAGTTAGGGACTAGGGATGTATGGTGGCACACTTTTGACTAACGAATGATGTATCTTGCCAAAAGTTTATGACAGGGATGTAAGATGACAAAAGTTGTAAACCACGTACATGGATGTATTTTGCAGTTTTCTTTAAATGTAAAATATTTCTCATGAAAATATGATATATACTGTGCAATTTGACTATTCTTTTGAGTGTAAACATAAAGACAAATAGTACACATATGTACCTAAATAGTTGATGTTCATTTACACTGTATGCAGTAACAATAATGTCACAGCTCTGTCCATTTACAAAACAATAAATATGAAATTTTGACTTCTTTTTTTACTAATCATTGTTGGTATAAAAATGATAAAATAGTTTACAAACTGAAAATGTGAAAAGTGGTAATGGTAATATATACAAAAATTAGCCAGTGGTACTAATATAAATGTACAAGTGATCGACATGCATGACATATTTGTTGTTCTGAATTTCTAGAGTAAACTTCATAAATCATCCCTAAGGTTTGGTCAAATTGCAAGTTTTGTCCTAAATAGTTTGAAAGCGCAAAAATCGTCCCTTTTTGAAACCTTTTTGCAAAACTTGGTCCTTTTTGAAACTTTTTTTGGTCCCTAAGGTTTGGTCAAATTGCAGGTTTCATCCTAAATAAGGACCAAAATTTGCAAAAAAGTTTCAAAAAGGGACGATCTCTGCATTTTGAAACTATTTAGGACCAAACCTGCAATTTGGCCAAACCTTAAGGACGATTTATGCAATTTACTCGAATTTCTATGTATACTATTTTTAAGAAATGACTGAGATATTTAAATATGCGACTAATTCTATATATAAACATAAACGACAACGTACATTATGTTTGTTGCATGTAAAATACTAACTTTTTCACATATAAAAAAAACAAACAAACAAACAAACGTTACACAAATTTAAGCACGAGGTTGGGCAAATATTAGGTTTCTCAATCATGTCTCTATCTGGTATGAAACTAAAACTAGCTAGTATACGTAACTTTTGAACAATCTACAACTAGTAAAAATAAATGTATAAAAATTTGAAACCCCGTGACTAACAAATTAGTGTATAAAAACCTAGGGAAGATGCATATTGTTTGATTATAAGTTCGTGTATTTAAGTCTTTTAAATTATTTTTTCTCAATGTTGGTCATACGATTTGTTTTTATGCTTGTGCAGTTGGGTGATGACCAAGCAGAGTTACTAACACATTTTGGTGGTAGAAACTTCACCAAAAAGTAGTGGTACCATGACATTGTGAACGCACTCAACCAAGTGATTATGGGTTTAAGTCTTGACGAAAACACGTGCTAAATGTATATAGCGAATGTGTAAAATTTAGTTTGTGTTAGTTTGCTAAACGAAATATTTATACAACTAAATCAAGTCATTGCTTGCGGTTAATGTGGTACTTCAGCCACATTTCATTGTACTTAAACGTTTTTTTAAGTAATATATTTTACCGACTGAAATACCCTTTACCAAAAAAAAAATATATTTATACAACTACAAGCCATTATAGAAAGGTGTTATAGACCTAAAAACATAAAATAATATTTATACAACTACAAGCCATTATAGAAAGGTGTTATAGACCTAAAAACATAAGTCATGCATAAATCTATGACTTTGCAAAAACCAAATCCTTTGTCTGGAAGTATTAATAGGGCCCTTTTTGGTTATATATAGTTGAATCATGTGAACATAAACCTTTCCTCTCATAACATGCAGCTTTCATGGCTCATCTTCCTTTCATTACTTGGCTTTCTTTCACTTTTGAAACCCATCTTCAATCTCCTAAAATGGGTTTTCATAAACTTTATACGACCACCCAAGAATCTCAAGAACTACGGTTCATGGGCTCTAATAACCGGTGCAACCGATGGCATAGGTAAAGCCTTTGCTTTTCAATTAGCTCATAAGGGTCTTGACCTAATCTTAGTTAGCAGAAACCTAGCCAAACTTAAGCTAGTTTCTAACGAGATTTTATCGGTCCATCCCACGACTAAGATCAAGGTTTTTGAAGTGGATTTCGCGGGTGAAGATGTTGTGGCTAGAGTTAAGGTGATGCAAGAGGTGATACATGATGAGAAACTTGATGTTGGTGTTTTGATAAATAATGTAGGTGTGACTTATCCTGTGGCTAGGTTTTTTCATGAGGTTGATGAAGAAATTTGGATGAAAGTGGTGAAAGTGAATGTGGAAGGTACAAGTTTGGTTACTAAAGCTGTGATTGATGGAATGATTGAGAGAAAGAGGGGTGCTATTGTGAATATTGGTTCGGGTGCTGCGATTGTTGTTCCTTCTCATCCTCTATATGCAATATATGCTGCTAGCAAAGCGTAAGTTCGTCCTTTTTTCTATTTATTTTTGTGTCACGATCACTCATTCATCAATCATCATGGGAAATGTTTGTAAGAGATGTGACAAAAGAGGGTCTTTTTTGTAACCATGGTTTCTGACAAAGCTTAAGCACACTAACACACAGACTCAAACGGCTTAGATCTCTCTATTTGGGGAAGGTTGATGTGGCCACTTCAGATCGTTTGAACCAAGCTAGCTTGGTTTAAACTGAGATTTCTCATATTTTAGTAATGATATAGTTACGGTTCACCTTGGTGGTTATGATCGAGTCAATAGATTTTGGCCTAAATTGACACGGTGCTTGTACATATTATGACATTATGCTTTGTACGGAGTATATATTAGTGTTACTAGAAGGGTACCGTGCATTGCTGCGGCGGTTACCCAGTGACTATATTAGTGGCAAGCAAATATTTTTCATTTTAAACCTTTCTTATTTAGCATGTTCTAAATACTTTATAACGTGTTAGATATATGTTTTTCAAAAGTAGAATGTCTAAATTATTAATATTGTAAATAGTTAGCATTTTTATTTTTCAAATTTTAGCATTAAATTGATGGTTATAAGTTTAGTGAACTTTTCTTATAAAGAATTATATTATTATTGGAGGGGTTACTATATGGTTTAAATGAGGCTTAAATTTTCAAATTTTACATTAATTTTCTAATTTTCTTTTTATAGTAATGTTTTTTGTCTTAAAATTTTAAGACTTCATTTTATAGGAAGTCCCAAATGATTTATAATGTAATATAGATATGTGATATTGAGTTGAGCAACATGATCATAACGCGACGGGTGAATGAGTCGATAAGCATGCACTAGGGATGTTTTTACAAAAAAATGTGTTAGTTTTATAGAAGCGAAAATCATGTGTTCGAGTCATGAAAATACAAAGGGCTAAGGGAGGGTTTTAGAAGTCAATAATAATGCATTAGAGCATTGGGTGCAGTAACACACCCTCGCAAAATCTATGTGATGATCATTTGGCGTGAGCCAAAACATGTTTCTGCACCGCCCCCTCTAGCTCCTCGCCAAAGTGCAAGTGAAAAAATTGGAGCGCGCCAAATCAAGATTTCGTTTTTTCCCCCTTTTCTTTTGTTAATTGATTTTTGTGTTGGATTTTTGTTTTAATTGTGTATGGCGGATCCGAAAAGTGAGGTTTTAGTTTGAGTTACCGGAGAAGGTGTTTTTAGGTGTACATGTGAGTGATAAGTGAAAAGAAAACTGATGAAATAGTATGACGTGACGAAAGCAATAATTTGGCTTTAACGAGTGCATCCAATGCTCTCTCTAAGAAAGGTCACTATCTTAAGGGGGGAAAAAACATTCTAGCTAAAACTAAGAAAACGTGTATTCAAAGGTTCCATTGATGGAGTTCACGACAACTAATTAATGTTAAACGGTAAATGGCATGAAATTAAAAATACACAGCCTGGTTGGTGTGACTGTAGAGAGCCATTTACTTGTGGGTCACTTTAATGTGGTTGAGGTTCACTTTTGGGGTTACTGTTAGTTGGTTAATTCACATTGATGATGAGTAAATGAGTTCACTGATACTGTACCACTAGTAGATACAACAGTACTAGAATTGGATTTAACTTTTTATATAAAGAGTTAGTCCATTTAATTAACAACAATATATTTTTCGACATTGTTTGATACTTTGATCTATGTTTGAACATAAAATTATAAGAAAATTATGCTTATCTGTTTTATAAAAGATAAATTACTTAAAATATAAGCTTTGTTTGACACACATAATTTATCAGATATTTTAGAAAAATAACCTCTATGTTTTAGCCTTCGCTCCATCTCCATTTACACTTTTAGTGATAGTTACTTTCATCAAACAAATCTTTAAAAACGAAAAAAGATATCAATATATCATAACGTTCGTATTTATAAAAGTGTTAATCTGTATCGATATATATCAACAAAATTTGGTAACTTCTTTGTTTCGGTTATGGTACATTTGAAAGAGTACGTTAATAAACTTCTTAAAAGAGAAACCTCCTTAAGTTTGATTTTACATCGCATTTGACAGATTAGAATGTGATAATAGGTACGTTGATCAACTTTCAAGATCTTTATACGTGGAATACAAGCATCTTGGTATAGATGTTCAATGTCAGGTATTCGTTTATCATTCTTCGATATCTTTATAAGCTCGATCACAAGTCACAAAGCCTTTTGTTTTGGCACAATAAAACATTAAAAATGTGACATCTCAGGTTTCTTTCAGTTGGTTTAATATCAAAAGTTTGTTATTAGGTACCATTATATGTATACACAAACATGACATCACAATCCATGGTCAAGAAAGCATCTTTGTTCACGCCAACACCCGATGAGTACGTGAAATCTGCAATTCGACACATAGGATATGAATATCGTTGTACACCATATTGGGCTCACTCGATTCAATGGTTCTTCGCTTCGTTAGCTCCTGATTTTCTTTTAGATGCATGGCGTCTTTCCATTGGCCTTAAGCGTGGCGGATACAAGGCATCTTAATCATATATATGAGCATGAATTATTCTTTGAAGTCATGATCTAACTAGTTGTTTAGAGCTTGTGGTTCTTGATATTAATTATTCAAATATGTAATATTGTTATTAAGGTGGTCGATCTTTGTTAGAGTTTGACAATCAAATAACACATATTGCGGAAGCTAGGATCAAGTATAACACATAAATATTAACTAAAACATAAATCGTAAACGTACCCGATGCACTTCAAATCAACCTTAATTCTTGGACAATTAGATCAATGATAAACCCCTTACCGTTTTGTTTATCGATCTCTTGATAATTACTAAAGTAAGTAATTACCTCGTTCTTGTACACACAAACTACCAACGAATAAAGGTTTGTTGCAAGTAAACAAAACACTTAAAGTTTTGTCTTGGAAAAATCGACCCAAACAACCCTTGGAGGAGGGGGACGATCGGCCAAGAAAAAGAAAGAGAGAAAACAAGATTTAGGGTTAGAGTGTGTGCACAAAAGATTGTTAAGTCTAACCCCAAGGCCTTGTATTTATACTAGGTGATTTCTTGGTGATCAAGAAAGCATGGATCGACCCAATGGGGTGTGGGTCGACCGGCCTTAGCAAACCCAAGGGGTTTCTAGAACCTTCTTGACACCCAAGTTACACTCTAGTCCTTGTCTTTCTTATTTAACGATAGTTAGTCCATACGGTTAACAACTAACGACCGTTTAGTCCATTAAGTGTTATAAATATATATATACCATACATTTAATATATATATATATATATATATATTTACATTATTCTTGTTTGTAAAGTGTGCAATCCCGAGGTCTCGGGTTCGATCCTAGACATTTACTCATTAATGTTTATACGTAACATTTAACAGCTCCCACTCGTATATCCATTAATAGTAAAATGACACTGGTTAGCGTCTTGCAACACTCCAATGCCCCTAGTTCAATCCGAGCTAGGTTTCCTGGAAAAACCTTTAATGATTCATCATTATAATTATCCTTTCATTACTAATACCACATTAATAAAGATGTGAGTTTCTTTATTAAAATTCTGTTTCTCGTTTCTTTATGATTGAACAAAATTACCAAAACATCTGAACGTATTCCAGATAGACTTTGGGCATGGCCATGCAAACATTTTGTCAACCCTACGAGGGGCCCAGCAGTATTAAACTTCTAAACAAATCAGAAGGAATAAATTCTTTCTTGACTACAAGAATAACCCATGAACTTTGCAACACTTCTGAAAACAACCCTTATAACTCCCTGTTACGGTGAGCGGTAGATTGCTTCACAAAAATGCACTACATCCATGACACTTATCTGGTATCTCAAGTCTGAGGATAACTTTAAATATGATTCTCACATTAAATATTAAATCATATTGTTGGGATAAGTCCAATATTCAATTCATCGAATATTATGTGAAATTGGTATGACTACGCATCAATATACTTTCAAGTATATTCTAAACCAATACTCAAATTTGTCTTAGTTTAATGATATTCCCATATCATTAATCGACAATGGACATTTAGAATAATAAATTATTCATGGATCTTAAACATGCAAATATAGGATATATTATTAAGACAATGATAAATAAACATAAACATATTTTATTCCATTAAAATAATAATTGTACATTACATCCTTTATCCAAACACTAATCACAAATGGGCATGAAACTTTCAGCTAATCTAAGTCCTACACCTTCAGCATGCTTGTAAAGCTTAGTGCCAGGTAGAGGCTTTGTTAATTGATCTGCCAAGTTATCATCTGTGTGAACTTTGAGCATTTCGATTTCGCCTATTTCGACTTGTTCTCGAACATAGTGATGCTTAATCGGGAAATGTCTGGTGCCTTTCATGATTCCAGGCTCATTGGCAAATGTGATTGCAGCTGAATTGTCACAATACATTTTAATAGGTCTTTGAATCGAAGGCATAACTCCAAGCCCTGAGACAAACTTCCTAATCCAAACAGCTTCCATTGCAGCTTCTGAAGCAGCTATATACTCACTTTCTGTAGCAGACATCGCTAGTACACTCTGCTTTCTGCTCCTCCAATCCACTGCTCCTCCATTAATGACAAAGACATAACCCGTCTGAGACTTCGTATCATCCTTATCACCTTTCCAAGAAGCATCGCAGTAACCTGTAACATCAAGTTCTGCCGATGGATTTCCCCCATAAACCAAAAACATCTCTTTAGTAGCCCTAAGGTACTTAAGAATATTCTTAACAGCAGTCCAGTGAGCTACACTTGGATTTTGCTGATATCGACTGGTTAAATTCTGAGCAAACGCTACATCAGGTCTTGTACTTTTCACCGCATACATTATAGATCCCACAGCCGAAGCATAAGGGACTCTTTTCATGCGTTGCACCTCTGCAGGTGTTGAAGCACAAACCTTGTTGCTCAAGCCATGTTGCTCTTGCATTGGCAAATATCCTTTCTTGGAATTTTGCATACTAAATCTCTTTAGTATTTTATCAATGTAAGCACTTTGGCTTAATCCAATTAATCGCTGAGATCTATCTCTATATATCTTGATTCCCAGAATAAATGCAGCTTCCCCTAAATCTTTCATAGAAAAACACTTTCCAAGATATGCCTTAACCTTTTGCAAACTTGGAATGTCGTTTCCCATGATCAATATGTCATCAACATATAATATAAGGAAAATTACATTACTCCCACTAACTTTGTGATATACACATGGCTCATCAAGATTTTGAGTGAATCCATACTTTTTAATCTCACCATCAAATCTCTTATTCCATTGTCGTGATGCTTGCTTTAATCCATAAATGGATCTTTTAAGCTTGCATACACGATTTGGGAATTCTGGATTTACATACCCCTCAGGCTGCGCCATATAGATGTCTTCATCTAGGCGACCATTTAAGAAGGCGGTGTTAACATCCATTTGCCAAATCTCATAGTCATAGTAAGCAGCTATGGCTATAAGAATCCTAATTGCCCTTATGTCAGCTACAGGAGAAAAGGTCTCCTCATAGTCAACACCAAAAGTTTGTGTATAGCCTTTAGCTACACAACGGGCCTTATAGGTGTGTACAACGCCATCCATGTCAGTCTTTTTCTTGTAGAGCCATTTACTCCCAACTAGTTTGGCACCCGGAGGTAGGTCTACTTCTTCCCAGACATCATTGTCTTCCATGGATTGCATTTCCCCATCCATAGCTTCTTTCCATTTGGCCTTTTCAGGTCCATTCATGGCAGCTTTATAACTTGTAGGCTCATCAAGATCACCCAGTATATTCTCATCACTCTCTACATTAAGACATAGACGAGTAGGAGCTTTTACTGGTCTTGTTGACCTACGAATGGGAATCACTTCAACTTCAGGTGGAGGACCTAAACTTTCAGGTTCTACCGGAAGTTGGTTAGTGTTTTCAGAAGGTTCTACATCTTCTTGACCGTCTTCCAGATCATATACTCTCCCACTGAATTCTTGAGATATGAGCTCCCTTTCAAGGAAGTCTCCATACCTTGCAACAAATACTTTGTTTTCAGGTGGGTAATAAAAGTAGTATCCCATAGTTTCCTTAGGGTATCCTACGAAGATGCACTTCACAGATCTTTGTTGGAGTTTGTCTGCTGAGTCACGTTTAACATACGCCTCACAACCCCAGACCTTTAGATAAGACAGGTTAGGAGCTTTTCCAGTCCATACCTCATAAGGTGTCTTATCAACCTTCTTTGTTGGAACCATATTTAGAATGCGAACCGCAGATTCTAAGGCATAATCCCAAAACGAGAAAGGAAGAGTTGTTAGATTAAACATAGATCGTATCATGTCTTGCAATGTACGATTCCTTCTTTCAGATACACCATTTTGTTGTGGAGTATATGGAGAAGTAAGGTGCTGGACAATTCCCTCCTTTGCTAGATAATCTATGAACTCCTGACTCAGGTATTCACCACCTCTATCGGATCGAAGAGCTTTAATCTTCTTTCCAAGTTGCAACTCTACTTCTGCTTTAAACACTTTGAATGTTTCAAATACCTCATGTTTATGTTTAAGTAAATAAACATAACCATAACGGCTGTAATCATCCGTAAATGTTAAGAAGTAGCTAGCACCCCTCCTTGACACATGTCTAAGTGGTCCACACACATCTGTGTGAATAAGACCAAGTAGATCATTCGCCCTTTCAATCCTATTTTTAAAGGGTTTCTTAGTCATCTTCCCAGCAATGCAAGATTCGCATTTATCAAATGATTCATCATTGATCTTATCTAAAAGCCCATCATGTTGCAGCTTTTTCATGCGATCTTTGCCAATGTGAGCAAGTCGACAATGCCAAAGATAAGACGAATCCAGACCTTTCTTGATTCTCTTATTGTTGATGCTATACATTGAATTATTTTTAACAAAAGCATTATCATTATCATTCATATCAATTTCAAATACACCATTCACAGCAATAGCATTAAAATAAAAAACATTATTTAAAGAAACTGAAATTCCATTGCTTGAAATAGTATGCTCAAAACCAAGGTTTAACAAACATGAAAATGAAATTACACCTCTAACAATTGACGGTGCATAATGACAATTATTTAAAGATAGTACTAAGCCCGAAGGCAACACTAAATTAAAAACTCCTATAGCTTCAACTCCTGCATGCGCTCCGTTACCAACGTGCAAGAATTGTTGTCCATAGGCCAGCTTTCTCTCAACTCTAAACCCCTGCAAGGTATTGCAAATATGAATGCCACATCCCGTATCATATACCCATGAATTCAATTTAGGAGTAAGAGTGAATAATTCAATCATAAAGAACGCACCTGATGTGCTGGGGTTACCAGCATCATTCCCCTGCTTCTTGAGTCGCAAGTCATGAATGTAGATAGGGCAATTGCGCTTCCAATGACCCTTTTCATGACAATGGTGACAAGCCTGATCCTTCTTGTTTGGCGGATTCACCTTGTTCTGCTTAGGCTGATGTTGTTTCATCTTGGGTTGAGGTTGATAGGCCATGACCTGCTTGCCTTTATCACCTTTACCTTTGCCTTTGTTCACATGCGATTTCTTCTGGATTCTCCCCCCATGAATTGCCAACACTTGTGGGGTGGGATTCTTGACCTTGGCTGGTAGACTTTTCTCATAATCAACAAGCAATGCGAGTAATTCTGAGACTGTCTTCCCCGAGCAATGCATGTTGAAGTTCTGCACAAAACCAGCAAAATCCTTGTTAAGGGATCTGTTGATCAAGTGCACTTGCACATTCTCGGGGTAACCAAAACCAATTCTGTGAAGTTGATCAAAGGAATCTTTCATCTCATCCACATAATCGGCTACTGGTTTACCATCACCATGCTTGCAGTTGTGTAGCTTGTCAAGTTCATCATACAATTCAACTACAGGTGACTTCTCATAAGATTGCCTGAGGTTATCAAGCATATTCTTAGGAGACGAATACTCATACTTCTTTTGTAATTGAGCATTCATGCTAGTGAGCATTAGACAAGCAACCTCATTGTACTTAGCATTAGTCACCTTCCATTCTGCCTTTGCTTCAGGTGTTGCCGTAGCAGCAGGTTCAGCAGGGCATTCCTCGGTCACATAATCCATCTTACCAGACGCCCTCAAGACAATTCTGAGCGAACGGTACCAGTCATTGAAATTCTTTCCAGTGAGTTTCTCTCTCTCAAGATGACTCTTGAAAGCATTAATCACAGTTTGGTTATCGGGTTGAGCCATATCTACAGATAAAGTTCAAATATTAGTATTTTCGATAATCAATATCTTCAAGAAAATAAAATACCCAAGGCTATATTCATATAACCAACTAATTTTCTTGAAAATCTAGGATCTAACTTTACATAGTTTCACCACATCAGTTGATCTGCTAGTGGTAAAAGTACAAAAGATAGTAATCTGTCGAACAATAATTGGCAAACAAGATTTCTAATTCCTAGATCATTATGGGATTTACTACAAATTGATTCATCAATTTGCCTTGTAAGCATGTTTCATCCCATCTCATGCCTTAAGTTCTAGGTCTCACGCACAACTTAATTAAGTCGTCTACCTTAGAAACTGTAAAATTACAATTATGGTCTCACGCGTTAAAAGAATTTTACCTTGTTATAGTAATTTAGCCTAGGTCTCACGTTTACTAAATTAAAATTCCAAGTGTTTCTTATAGGTAGATGGCACGTAACTTAAATTATTAAGGGTATTAATTTTTGATATGTCAATCAAAATTATGTACAAAGATGCATGCACTCATCTTTATAGCATAAATTTTCATAAAACCTTTTTATATCCAATTTGTGAAATTAATACACAAAGTTTTACTTGAGGTTTATGCCAAAACCCTAAGATGACTTTCTACAATATATAATTTTAAAAGTAATTCGTTTAAGACATATTCAAGATTGTGATAACCAAGGCCGACTCTAAGGCTCTTTTCTAAGCCTTCAAATCACGGTTATGAATATCATCTTAAAAGACTTAATTTTAAAACCATATTTGCACAAAACATCATTCAAGCAAAAGTTTATGGATTCAATCTCAAAATAGTAATAAAGTTTGAATTTTGCTAGTCTCGACTGGGAGCTGATTACCGTGCGAATCGGACCACGAATGTCATAAGACCTTTGCAAGATTCTTACTTTATCACTTTAGGGTTTCACAATTATTAGTCCGTATTAATTTTCTTTATGAAAACAACCCTTTTATTGCTTACATCAAGTCCAACTAAAAAACAATAAAACAAGTAGCAAAGAAAATCAAACAAACAATAATAAATAAGTGAAACAATTAGCCACATGCAAACCATATTAGAAAAGATCCTAATAAAATCAATTCTAGGTATAATAATGCATGTAATCAACTAAGGCCTTCCCCTCTTAATGGAGGTGAGTCACATACATTGACGAATCAATTGCGTAGGCCAAAGCTAATAACACACCACATAGCATATAAAATTGATTTTAATATATATTGGAGTCTTCCCCAATTTAAGATCTATAATAAACATGTGAAAAACAAGATCCATGACTAACATGCATGTAAGTCACGGATTAAAACCTAACAATTAGCAATTAGGTCACAAGATACGTTCAATTAACCGGTTAATGACCTAGGGTTTCTAGTGATTACACATAATCTTAGAAAACCACAAAACCCTAATTAGGGTTTCATGGGAAAATCGACCCCCCCCCCAAAATTAGGGTTAGGGTTTCGAAATTTTTAGAAAAAAAATAGGAAAAACCCTAGATAAAAAAAACATGTATCTAAAACAATTAAAGATCCGGTTTTTATTACGTTTTAGTAATCAATTACATGTTATACATGGCTCGTGATGCCACTGTTAGAGTTTGACAATCAAATAACACATATTGCGGAAGCTAGGATCAAGTATAACACATAAATATTAACTAAAACATAAATCGTAAACGTACCCGATGCACTTCAAATCAACCTTAATTCTTGGACAATTAGATCAATGATAAACCCCTTACCGTTTTGTTTATCGATCTCTTGATAATTACTAAAGTAAGTAATTACCTCGTTCTTGTACACACAAACTACCAACGAATAAAGGTTTGTTGCAAGTAAACAAAACACTTAAAGTTTTGTCTTGGAAAAATCGACCCAAACAACCCTTGGAGGAGGGGGACGATCGGCCAAGAAAAAGAAAGAGAGAAAACAAGATTTAGGGTTAGAGTGTGTGCACAAAAGATTGTTAAGTCTAACCCCAAGGCCTTGTATTTATACTAGGTGATTTCTTGGTGATCAAGAAAGCATGGATCGACCCAATGGGGTGTGGGTCGACCGGCCTTAGCAAACCCAAGGGGTTTCTAGAACCTCCTTGACACCCAAGTTACACTCTAGTCCTTGTCTTTCTTATTTAACGATAGTTAGTCCATACGGTTAACAACTAACGACCGTTTAGTCCATTAAGTGTTATAAATATATATATACCATACATTTAATATATATATATATATTTATTTACATTATTCTTGTTTGTAAAGTGTGCAATCCCGAGGTCTCGGGTTCGATCCTAGACATTTACTCATTAATGTTTATACGTAACATTTAACAATCTTGTCGACTAGTTTTCCATAAGAACTACAGTACTGGTTTAATCGTAAACAAATGAATGAAAATGCATAATATTCATCACCCAACGTGCAAAATGACTGAGTCATTCCATGGGTCGATACTGAACTGGGTTGACCAGCCCAAGTCTAGTCTACAGTCCACATAGGAGAGCCGAGATTACACAATAAGATAACCAAATATCCAAAGACCGAGTTGACCACGCAGTTCAACCATTCTTGAATGCTTATTATCAAGGATTTTTTTGGAAGATGATTCCATTCATTCTTGGATGTCTAAGGATCTTCCTTTAGTACCCGTTCGAGCAAGGGTTTATGTTGGTATTTTAGTGTAAAATAGATTGAGTTTAATATGCATATAAGGGTCGACACTTATATGAATATTAACTGGACTAACGGGGGTTCCAAGGGGGAAGTTTCAGAAATTGAGGGACTAAAATTTGACATCTTGAAACCTTGAAACTGCCAAAAGGCAGTTAACCCTAAATCCCTTTTGATCAGAAAAATAGTTCTGATTGAATAGACAGAAAAACGTTTTTCTGGAGTTACAGAAAGATAGAAGAACAATAAAACCATACACAAACTTGAATCAATTAGATTTTATCCGGTCGTTAATTGGTATCCACTCCAATTTAATCGATCTGAAAGCGTTTTCTCGTGACTTCTAATTGCTATCATGATATCCTATCACCCCACATACGACACAGAAACAACAAAGATCGATTAAATTATTGAAGATGACGAACCCTGTTTCTGTGAAGGATTGGTGAATCTGTGTAGGACCTTTAGAATTTTTCTGGACATGAAAAACCAATTCGGAAAAGAAGTTTGAGGAGATGACACAAAAGGTGTGGAACGATTGGTATGTTGGATGGTCATCTTGAATTATGGAAACATGGACAAAGATGCAAACTGCGAATCCAAAACACGGGTGCAATATTATACTTACAAGTAAGTGGTTTTATTCATATTTTATTGAACTATGATGCATGAAGCACATAAGAGTAAAATTGCATGGATCGGATCTTACGATGATATTATTAACGTGGGTTATAATATGGAATATTTTATGTGTCTAATTGAATGATGATATCTTAAAAGAATTAAGAAATCTGATTAGATCAACATAATGAAATATGAGTTTAATGATCCCATGTATATTATCCAAAGAAATATCAGTTGCATGTTAATGGATTATGTTAAAAGCATGCATATGGATTATAAGAAAATATAATTTTCTTGTTTGTTAACAATGAATCGGTGTGCAACCAATATCACCATGTAAACATGTGATTGATCTGAATTAATTTTATTGGTATAATAATAAAGTTTATGCATGTAAAGGGATCGGAATCTCATTTTGAAACTGCAATTTCGACTACGGAATTTATACATTCTAACGTTAGTAGAAATTCTCAATGGATTCATGGCATGATATATTTGTTAAAATATACTTAAGGGTCATATAAACACAAACTGTTATGCTATGTGCAAAGTATTTCATCAATACATATGATTATCTGATATGGATTATCAGGATATAGTTTAAATCGGATGATCTATATTTTATATACGCTTGAATGGCATGTATGTTTTAAAATATAAATTGACATGATCAGATATGAAGTCTTTGGAAACCCACTAATCTAAGATTTCTATGGCATTGTTTTAACTGATGGCATTACTTTTGATAAGTCGATATGGATTCGATATGGATCTGTGGCATTGTTTTAACTGATATATTGTAACAATAACTTATGGTTCACTTTAAGTTGTTGTTAGCATGGTGCCAATGATTCATGAATTCTTAAGTATATGATCTTGATGATGAAAGTGGCACAACGAGTATATGAATTAAATTAGTAGGTTCGTTCATATGCTGATATATGTTAAGTTTTTCAATGAAACTTGTAACAAATTGGCATATATGTCCGATCAGGGATTATTTGTTTATAATAACAATTGTGATTTTGACATGTTTGAATCAACATGCTGATTATATTAGAACAATGAGTTATCAAAGTAAGCCAAAACATAGTTACTTAAATTATGTTCAACCCGGTTATTTGTCTAACAGATACATGGCACTTGTAAATTTAGACGAACTGATAGTGGTTGATGATTATATGTGTTGGCCTGTACATATTTGATAATATTGGAACAATGTGTTTATATGCCAAAGTGTGAGAAATTAAATGGTTCCTTTGTTTTAGGAATAAAACATGATAAGGATTTTATTTAATTTTGTAAATCATGTTTTCTTGAAATTACAACAGTGACTCCTAATGGTTCATTGGGAGTTGTAAATCAAGTATTTCGTTGCTTGAAGGAAAACATTGATTGCTGTTTATATTGCAAACGAGAATCTTTTAAGTATTGAAAAGATAAAATGACTGATCCATGTATTCGGTTTAGAATAACATGAAAATTATTGAAATTTGAAGTGATACAATCATTGATGCAATTAAGTTGGATAATTGATCAAAGAGATACTCGACCACTAGTGAAGGGATTTTCACATTTAGTGTGGTGTCTAATCTTGTGATCATTGAAATAAAGTTGTACAACGCGGTTAACTTTGGCATCATGAATTGTTGTTTTAATTTCTTGTTTAAAGAAGAATAATGGTTAAAGGACTTTGTTAACAAACATTGTGTTATGTTTAAAAGTCAAGGTTACCATTTGTATAATATGAATTGCTTACCACTTGACAAAGAGGTTTGCAAGAGACTTAGTGCACAAAGTCGGAATTTAGCTGATCATTTAACCAAAGGGTTATGTAGAGATCTCGTGAAAGGATCAGCTGTGGGATTGGGGTTAAAGTCCATATAAAAGCTCTCATGTTAAGATACCCAATTCCCACCTAATATGACGTTAGGTGCTGAATTTTGAATGTGGAAAGCTTAACATCTAGAGTTTGGAACACAACATTAAATAATCCCAAAGGTATGTGTTCGGTTCTGCAAGATAAAGAAGGTTGAAGTGTTCTTCTTAATAGTTCTTTTGAAAAATTGCATTTGCAGTTGCGAGATTAAAAGAACTACCTATATGAGTACGAAGTTTAGCTGCTTCAAGAAGTTGGGACTTGGCTTCGATGTACTCAAGAAAGGATAGGGACATAGGCTAGTAAAATAATGTGTCAAGTAAGAATTTGTGTATGTAAAACTAATGTGTATATTATCTTCATGTATTCAATAGTGATATTACAAGGTTCAATCTTTCGGGAAACCTTGATATCCGAATATTTGGAATGTGTAATATACTAATATGAAATTCAATCGTCTCGACATTTCATTTATGCATTAGTTTGATTGTTTGCTGTGAACTAGTTAGTAAATTTATGATTACACTAAAATGGGGGAGGTTTGTTGGTATTTTAGTGTAAAATAGATTGAGTTTAATATGCATATAAGGGTCGACACTTATATGAATATTAACTGGACTAACGGGGGTTCCAAGGGGGAAGTTTCAGAAATTGAGGGACTAAAATTTGACATCTTGAAACCTTGAAACTGCCAAAAGGCAGTTAACCCTAAATCCCTTTTGATCAGAAAAATAGTTCTGATTGAATAGACAGAAAAACGTTTTTCTGGAGTTACAGAAAGATAGAAGAACAATAAAACCATACACAAACTTGAATCAATTAGATTTTATCCGGTCGTTAATTGGTATCCACTCCAATTTAATCGATCTGAAAGCGTTTTCTCGTGACTTCTAATTGCTATCATGATATCCTATCACCCCACATACGACACAGAAACAACAGTTTAGACATGTAGTATCGTGACACGATGAAACGTGAAGAGAGAGTTGTCGTATTGCTGCTAATATATATGTTTTCTGTAAGCACTAGGCACAATTTTACTTCGGGTTTAAAATTTTGTGAAGAGCTTTAGCACTTTGGATCATTGCAGTTTGTGATGCCATAGGGCACACATATATATTGTTCGGAACATGTTTTAATGTTGAAATGCGAATGTCATTTGACTTCTATTAGAAAGCATGTACATTCTCATTGTTTCTGTAAGAAGTTATGTTGGTTTAAAATTCTATATCTAAACAATTTTAAGTGACCATGAATATATAATAGTATTGCTTTTAGAAAATCTCGTTTTTGCAGCTTATGTTGGTTCGCGGTTGTGTGGTTTTTGCAGCTTTGTGTGTAATGGAATGATAATATCCTATCCATCAAGCTCATTCTCATTTCTATTCTATCCTATCCGTTCCAGGTTTGATCAATGACTTTTGTTGTTTTGTTGTTTAAACAAATCATTAAATGACTTTTTACCATTGAGTATAACTGTATAAGACCTTTTCCTCAATGACTTGAACTTGCTGAACTCATTTGAGGAATGAATTAAACATACCCCTCTTATCATTTTATATTATAAAAGGTACCCAAAAATATTTAAAATGTTGTTTTACATTTGAGTTAGGTTGTTTCTCAAAATGGTTTAAATCGGCGGGAAACCCTGACCCCCATGCATCTCTTTTGGGTGTCAACTGGCCATTTCCTAAGGACCTCGCCTCAAACACGTGTTGAGTGACCTAGCTAGAAGTTGAGATTGAACACATGACCTATTTCAGTTGGGTTGTTTAGTATCATCAGGCCCGGATATAAGCCTGTGCAGGCTGCCCAACTGCACATGGCCCAAAGATACTGAGGGACCTCAAAGTCAGGAAAAAGCCCAATGTGTATATAAGTAATTAAAATCAAATTTTAATTTGTAAAAAGCCCATTAAATTTGACATGATATACATAGTCAACAAGCATGTGGTAAATATGTTTCACGGCTAGGAGATATTGTAGTCTTTGACCAAGTTGTCATTGATTCATATTGTAACACTTGCACTACATTGTGTTAACGAGTGTTTATAACTTAAAAGATCTAGTTGAAATTTTAAAATATCAATTTATAAAAAGATCTAAGTTAAAATAAAAGGTGTATTCATGTTCTTCATTCTTACACTTATAGTTATCAAGAAGCATCAGGACTTCATAAAATCGCACGATGTGAGATCTGTGATTTGTTTATTTGCTTTATTGTTTATCACATAGTCCACTTGGATAAAAACATCAATTCTGATTGCTATATTTTGAAACATTTTTTTACTTGCACATATAAGTTTGTATCTAAAACAAAACCAACATATATAAATGGTATAAGCATGTTAATGGTAAAGGAGAAAATTACATTTAAAATTTTCACTTTTAGAGGCCTCTTTCACAATCATGGCACAGGGTCCCGAAATTCACGGGACGGCCTGAGTATCACTTTTATAAAGAAAGTCAATCAATGACTTAACCCATTGTAAATGCTCTCGAGATCAAAATCCATGATTTGTTATATTGTCTCTGAACTTGCTTATTCTCAACATATGCACACAAACCTACTTGTTTATACTCGCCCTTTTTATCTCATTGTCTTCCAGTTTTTTCCTTTCTTTTTATATTCATACATCTATTTTGTTTGTTTAGATATTGGTGCAAAAAAATAAAGTTATATATCAAGCGAAAATAAAATTTTGTTTGTTACTACTTTGCTTTTGAAAACTGGCACATTTAAATCTCTTGCAATAAATTGCACAACTACCCTGATCATATTTTCACCTACCCGATTATATTTTCATTACATCTATTGCAATAAATTGCACAACAACCCCATTAATCATTCACTTCCTCCTCTTTACAAAAAGTTCATGCCAAATGTATCTAGGCAAAAACTTATCTTCTTCTTCTTTTTCGTAGTTGGAATGTATACAGTCTTCCAGCTCAAGAATTTTGGCCAGGAAAGGAGGGTGTGGCATGTGCCATGGCGATTATGTTGTCATGCCTTCTTTGTTGAAATAGGTGTTCTTGGAAAATTACGGTAAAATCTTATTTCTTTGTTATATTTTTTTTTTCAGTTTATTTCACGCAAATAGTTAGCGACTCATGTTGCAAAAAATTTTTTTTTAGCTATTTCTTACACATATCAACTACCGAAACTAGTACATGAAGAAGTGAAGAACTTATAACTTACTATTGCTTAATCACAAAATGCATGATAATCTTAGATAGTAACAAGGTTCTAAGATTTAGGAGAGTTTTGTAGATTTTTTTGTTATGTTTGTTGGTAAAATTTTGACATAAATGACTTATTGACAACTTTCGAGACAGTTAACATGTTAGAAATATAAGGGAATCGCTGGCGTATTTTCTGACTTCTATAAGTTTTGTTGTGCAACAATTCAAAATTTGTTACAATATGTTGCTTTAAAATAGTAGTTCGATCAACATGTATAACCACTTGCTGATTCTCAAACGCATAAGTTTCAACTTATGTTTAATATCATCAAGGCTAGATCCGCGAATCAACACGTGGTTATATATGTTGATCGAACTACTATATCAGCCTGTTAAAGCAACATATTGAAAGAAATCTTGATATAATTGTTGCACAACCGCAATCACTCAAGATGAAGAAAAGTGAGTCCGACTCTCTGCTTGCATTTAGGCTTTGCAAAACTCCGGTGCTAATAACATCTGTCCCTCTCTCCCCTCCTGGCTGTTTTGACAACTCTGAGGTACTCTTTAATATGAGTATATTTTTATTTAATAATAATAATTTCTTTATTTTCTAATTATAATATGCTTACTAATAATGATTTATTTGCAGGTAAATCTAGTGATCTTCTACGAGCTTCCAATGATTCTTGATGGACCAGGCTTCGAGCTTTACTACTGCATTGTAACTAGTGGGGGTAGGAATTGCAGGGAAGGCGTGCTTTTAAATCTAGGGCTATGTTTCTTTTGACATGTTATTATATTGTAAATACATGTAAATAAACTCCAAATTGTAAATTATTATAACATGCTTTTGCTATTATAGTGGTAAGTGGTAATGCTTGCTATTTATAGAAGAAGCACCTCTTAACAAACAACAAATCATGAATACTGATACAACTCTTATCATGTACTCAAGTTAACCAAATGTTACAAATTTGTAATTTGCAGTACATATACAGAGAAGGTGCCTCCAATGATATATCAAACGGTCACAATTTTTCTTTGAAATGTAATTGACCTCTTAGTCCGTTGTTGCTTATAAAAATATTTGTAAATCTCATGTTCAAGCACAGTTCAGCTTCTAATGCACATTTTATTACTGTAATTTTTTTTATTTGTTTTATACTCTTTACAGAAACTATCAAACTTTTATGTATGATTTGAATATATTATCTGCTCTAAAGTTATAACATTGCTGTGCCAAATTATGGAGATAGGTTGGCTAAAGAACTATTAAGGTTTCTACTGTACTTTGTACTGGTTGTCACATAAGAATCTGTATCTATAGGTAAATAATAAATGTCGCATCGTTGGTGTTAGCTGGGATGATAACCATTTCGTTTGGTATTAATCAAAGGACAACCACTGGAGGAAGTGTTATTAATCAATATAGGCGATAAAACTACTCGTAACCGTGTGACAAAGATGCAAGTTGAGTACAATATATCTACTTTGAAATGTATTTTCAAAACGCATATAAGACTATAACTCACAAGCAACAACTTTGGGGTAAGCCAGCGGCTGCATATTTTAAACGAGTTAATTTGTCACTCAACTTTTTAACCACCGTTATTTGCCACTATATTAGCCGATAAAGCAAGTTGACCATCCAGCCTCCCGTTAATCTTGCAAAATGGATATGTTATGGTCCGAGTTGGTTTGACGTGGCATCATATGTGGGTCTAGGTGGCACGTGACATGGAATAAACTAACGTGTACTTATTTTTCGTGCCAAAAAACATGGGGTAGAGATAAACAAGCTCGATCACTACGAACTCAATAAATCATGTTTGCTTTCTACCTTTCCTTCTTGATTTCGTAAACAATTTTAATGTTATGGATTATAAGTTCTAGTGAAATTGATTCTCAACCAGAACCATTAAACAATATTCTGTATTTATTTATGTTATTTATCTTTCAAGTATATTGCTTAAGAGCATCATGTGCCCTGGAGCCATAGGCTCGTGTTATAGTAATAAGTGCTGTCACCACTTTTTCTCTATAATTCACAACTTATAACTTAAACTAAAAAAGACCCTCTTTCCATAACTCAAGTTATAGGACACCCCATATGACACACACATAACCCAATAAAATACAAATACAATAAATAAAAAAAAAAAAAAAAGGAAAAACGTATAATATTTGCTGTTAAGTTTGGTGCGAGGACAAATAACTTGAGGTGGGGTGTGGGGTTGTGTTATAGAGTTGAGTTGTAGGCCACCAACCAACCTATAACTAGGGGTGGCAATTCTCGACACGACACGATAAACGACACGAACCCGACACGAAGTTAAACAGGTTTGGGTTGAGGATAAACAGGTTTGGGTCAAAAACAGGTCAACCCGTCTAACCCGTTTAATAAACGGGTCGTGTTTGGGTTGAGCAAGTGTTAAACAGGTCAACACGTGAACCCGTTTAAGTATATAAGTCTCTAAAAATAAAATATATAACTTGGTTTTAATGTTGGACATGGATTAAATGTATTTTGGTATGTTCTTATGATTATAACTCAGATTTTATTGAAATTGACGCTTATAACTTATAACTCAAATATCATTGAAATTGTCGTGTAGTTATTTGTATGTTATTTTTATCATATTTTAGATCCTTATATCATTTTTGCATTTAAGCTAGTTAAATAAACAAACCACAAATCTTATTCACTACTTGACCTATTTACTTAAACGGGTTAAACGGGTCACAAACGGGTTACACGTGTTATGCAGGTCTGGGTTAGGGTTGAGCTTCTTGACACGATTAATAAATGGGTTGTGTTTGGGTTGAGGTTATTTCAACCCGCCAACCCGCGAATCCGAATATGTCAACACGAACACGACTCGATTGCCACCCCTACCTATAACTCATCCTTATCAAGAGCTCTAAAAGAGCAAGTTTGAGTCTTACTATTTACATAAGATACTAGTTTTTTGCTTGCAATAATGGACACAATATTTTTTGGAACACCCTTTTAATGCAGTTAGAAAAAAAAAAAAAAAAAAAAAAAAAAAAAAAAAAGCCATTTAATACGGTTCTTAAAACAATCGTGCTAAAAAGGCATTATTTGGTACGGTTTGTTTGTTGGTTTTGTTTTTTAATACGATTTTTTATAAACCATACAAAATGAACCTAGTGCTTATTTATGCATTGTACAAAATAAAATTTAGCCGACATTATGGATTTTCTCTTGAGATATTATCGACAACGTTCTTCTAGACAATGAGTACAATTATTATACAATATTACATTTGGCGTGGATTACTGTTCCACTTCTGCTACAGTACTTTTGTGAGTAGCTACAGTAACACACATTTTTATATTACGGTACTGCAGCACTGTAGCACTGCTACTGTAGCAGTTACTGTGGCAACTTTTTTTTTAATTTTTTTTTTTTTTTTTTTTTTTTTTTTAATATTTGACAAAAAAAAAATGATATTTTGATTATTAAAAATTTTCATGAAGATACATTTTTGATAAGATTTGGAAAATCCATTAACAAAATTCATTTAGAGTGACACAGTGGAAGTAAGAGTAGTCTTTTGCAATTTAGTCCGTGAGTCCTAAGGTGTGAAAAAAAAATAGCACGGCATTTCCGCAGCAACGCGCGGGTACCTCCACTCGTTATATACATCCATCATCAAATGTATATAAAATAAGAAATAAGTAATGTTTTAATAATTTCTTTATGAATAGTCAACATGGCTTGGTGATAAACACTAATACTAATTTACTTATCTAAACACTACCTTTGATAAATTTTCCAAAAGAATTTCATTCATTATATTTCCCCTCAATTACATTTCACCAAAACCTTTTCCCATCTAATTTAATTTTCACCAAATATTTCCCTCTTAAAATCCTTATCCCCAAGTGTCCTCATTAAACCTTCACCTACCCGAAATAAATATTTCACCTGCCCAACACTTGACCTTTCTTTTAACTACACAACAACCCCACTAGTGAAGTAGTGTTGCACTAGCTCCTCTTTACAAAAACTTAATGACAAATATATCTAGGCAAAAACTCTCCCAATTCATGAATTTTAGCCATGAAAGGAGGGTGTGGAATGTGACATGGCGATTATGTTGTCTTGCATTCATCGTTGAAATAGGTGGTCTCGGAAACTTACGGTAAAATCTTATTTCTTTGTTACATATTTATTTTTTGATTGTTTCATGTAAATAGTTAGCGACTCATGGATGTTGCCCCCCCCTTTTTTTTTTTTTTTTTTTTTTTTTTTTTTTTGCACATGTCGAATTAACTACTGAAACTAGTTTCAAAGTCTCATAAGCCATTTTTCAATCTCACATTTAGGGTAGTTAGAGTAAGTTTTAGCTTGTGATTTTGATAGTATAGGAAGTTTGTAGTATAAAATTAATCTATTTGAGCTTAATTTAGACTTTTGAGCTTATTTGGTGCTCATTTTATAAGGCTGCAAATAGGTCTTAGGTTGTTTCAAATTTCCAAAAAATCCAAAAACTGTCCAAACTGCTTCTTTACCAGCTTATTTTTAAGCAGCAAACAAGTTCCAAAATGTCTCAAATTAATTTTATGAGTTCATTAGTTGGTTAGCTTTATTTGTTTTCAAGTTTTATACTCTAGCTTATTTGTTTGATAGCTCATTATTCTGCTTAAACATGGTTGCTTCGACTGTTTTGGCATCAGTTGTACTCATTTGCTCATTTTAGGTTAAGTGCTTATCCGCTTATTTAGTTATCTTACTTTAGTTTAGATTGCTTATTTAGGCTAGGTTTAAAGTATTAGTAGCTTATTTAGTCCTAGCTTATAGCTTATAACCATTGTTTAAGCTTATTCAGTTTTTACTTTATCTTTAAAGCTTTTAACTTAAACTGTTTTCATTATGATCAGCTTAATTTATGTATATATGCAGGCCATATATGTGGGCAGACAATGTTGCTATAAGAGCAATTTGTTTTTTTTTTTTTTTTTTTTTTTTTGAACCAAACGCTCCCTTATAGTTTGAAAATGTGGTTTTGTTTTGCAGCTTGATGTAACTTTTGAGGTGATCGTGTCTGATCTCAATCACCCTGAGTATTATGATCCTTCAAGAGGAAGATCCCCAATTGGTAATTGATTGATCGATTGATTTTTTTTTTTTTTTTTTTTTTTTTTATGTGCATTATTTATTATATTTTATTTCATCCTTGTACATGTTTTTCGGTGTACAAAATATGTGAATCGCACTGCCATTGGGATAGTTTATATTTTGATGAGGGTATACTCTTGTTTCCCCTTCTTATTTTTATTTTTATTTTTTATTGAAAATAAATTTTATTTTTCAGAGTACATGCCTTTAAGTCCTGAGAGAGTTGCAAACATGACAAGCACTGGACAGTTCTATTCCTCCGAGATCATGGATCGTGCTCGGCACACTCGATTTGACTGATGACTGAAGACGTTTAGATGTTTTTTGACTGATGGTGTTTATGTTTTGGATTATGATGTTTGTTATGTTTAGTTTTGTGGATTTAAAGTTTTCTGGATTTGAAGTTATGTTGACCTTAATCAGCTTTTCAATACCTGTGAATGGTAGCCCCATAATGATGCATTCCACATAAACTTTTAAACCCATAATGATACATTCCACATAAGTGTCCATAATACTTCGTGTCTAACAAAAATGTTCAGATCCAAAACAATGAGATCATCAAAAAAAGTTGTCAGCTAAATCTCTAAAGGAATTAATATAAATTTCAACAAAAAAGGATAGGAAAGTAGATGGCAATGTTAATCAAAACACAAATCTAAAGGTGAGACCATGCACTCGATGATGTCTTTTTTGTTACATAAAGCATATAATTCATGTCGATTTAGCTTTTTAGATGAATCATTCGATGTGCAGTACTTAGATAGAGTTGGTGTGAGAGATCCAAGATCAAGATTTTTCCACTATCCAAAATACAAACTGGTAATGTGAATGACCATCTTTTCGTCCATGAGTTTTCAAC
The DNA here is from genome assembly GCA_030686995.1 of Artemisia argyi. Classification (NCBI taxonomy): domain Eukaryota; kingdom Viridiplantae; phylum Streptophyta; class Magnoliopsida; order Asterales; family Asteraceae; genus Artemisia; species Artemisia argyi. The sequence goes on along the minus strand of CM060683.1, from coordinate 192,885,899 downwards.
ACCTTGTTCTTTCATCACCCGCACATTGAATCCCCATATCACCACACTTGTCTTTAAGATTCGTGACTAAATTGATCGGGTGGATCTATCTTTGAAAGTAGCATGTCTTTAAGATTGAGAGCTACAATCGCCAATTTATCACCACGTTTAGAACAATCCAATACAAAAATCCATTTAATGTCTTGAATGTTAATAGTGAGTTAAATTTTCTCCCATAAAGAAGTGAAGAACACTTATAACTTATTATTGCTTAAACACAACATGCATGATAATCTTAGATAGTAACAAGGTTTCGCTTGTTCTTAAGATCATCAAGGCTAAATCTGAGAATCAATAAGTGGTTATATATATTGATCGAACTACTGATATCAGCCTGTTAAAGCAACATATTGAAAGAAATTTTGATATAATTGTTGGCTTGTTGCACAACCACAGTCACGAGTGAGTCTCACTCTCTACTTGCAGTTAGGCTTCACAAAACTCGAGTGCTAATAACATCTGTCCATATCTTCCCTCCGGGCTGTTTTGACAACTCTGAGGTACTCTTTAATACGAGTACGTATACTCTTATCTAATAATAATGATTTCGATATTTAATGATAATATGCTTACTAATAATGATCTTTTTTCCAGGTAAATCTAGTGATCTTCTAAGAGCTTCCAATGATTCTTGATGGACCAGACTTCGAGCTTTACTACCTCATTGTAACGAGTGCGCTTAGGAATTGCAGGGAAAGCGTGTTTTTTAAATCTTGCGCTATGTTTCTTTTGACATGTTTATATTGTAAATAAATGTAAATAAACTCTAAATTGTAAATTATTATAACATGCTTTTGCTATTATAGTGGGAATGCTTAATTTACATGTTCGACATAAAAATGATCGATAGCCTTGTTTACAGACTGAAAAAGTGAAAACTGGTCAAATATACAAATATTTAGCCAATGGTGAAAATATTGATGTAATCTTTATTAATCATAAGTTGGTGTATAGAGATGATTCATATTGATTATTTTTAAAGGCATAAGGTGTGTATCTACAGAAGCTCACGGGACCTTTTCTTTTTTCCTTTCTCGCACGGAACACCTCCCCAGTGATGTGGCAAACAACCAAGTTCTTTCCCTTGCGCAAGGTTGATTATTACATACATGAATACGTATGTACGTACGTGCACAGACACGCCCACACGAACTCAGACACATGTATACATGCATGTGTGCGTGCATCCAAACATACACACTACATACATACATAAACACACTATACTTGGGTATTTATGTAATCAACTTTATCAAAAGGTCAATCGTTTATGTGCTTCTCATCCTGATGAAGCTTGTAATTAACCAAAACTTATTCGATAAGTTTAAGTTCTTAAATTTTTTATAAACTATCACGTAAACTATGCGTCAAAAATACCCAAAGTGTAATACAACATAACAATCCATGGCACAACTGGATCGGTATTACTTAGAATCTGTGGTTTCGTTGGAGGAGATTCGGTTTGGGATTGTGGTAGTCAAAAAGTGCCAGGTCCGGATGGTTATTCGTTTTTGTTTGTTAAGAAGTTTTGGAACATTTTGAAACATGATATTAAGTCTTTTGTGTTCAAATTCTTCGAATCAGGTTCGTTTCCTCAAAGGCACGTTTCCTCAAGGCACTAATTCGGCTTTCATTACTTTGATTCCTAAGGTTTCAAACACCTTATACATTAAAGATTATAGACCTATATCTTTAATTGCTATTCACTATAAGATTATCGCCAAAATTTTAGCAAACCGGTTATCCAAGGTTATAAATTCTATAGTTAGCCATGAGCAATCCGAGTTTATTTCGGGTCGTCAAATTCTCAGTGGTCCTCTTATACTAAGTGAGATAATCGATTGGTATAAGAAGCGGAAAAAGAAATTGTTGTTATTCAAAGTTGATTTTGAAAAAGCATATGATTCGGTGAGTTGGAGATTTTCTGATCATGTTTTATGCAAGCTGGGTTTCGGTTTCAAATGGCGAAATTGGATTAAGGCTTGCTTATGTTCGGCTAGGACGTCTACTCTTGTGAATGTGATTCCCACTTCAGAGTTTTCGTTAACGAGAGGTTTGAGGCAAGATCTTTTGTCGCCTTTCTTGTTCATCTTTGTAATAGAAGGTTTGCATATTGCTCTAAGAGACGCTTTGGCTGCAAATATGTTCCGAGGAGTTAAGGTTGGTTCTTCCGGAATTCATTTGTCTCACTTATTTTATAATGATGATGTGATTATTGTTTCTGAATGGAAACAAAGTGATATGGAAAATATAATCCACGTGCTTCATGTTTTCTATATTGCTTCTAGTCTCAAGATCAACATTGATAAGTCCAATTTATATGGGGTGGGCGTTTCTTTGGATGAGGTTGTTCAAATGGCTGCGGATTCAGGATGTATGGCTGGCCGGCTCCTCCCGTTAACATATCTTGGGTTGCCTATAGGATCTAACATGAGTCGTATTGTGAACCGGAGGGTGTTAAGAAATAGGTTCAAGACTAGATTCTAGATTATCAGGTTGGAAAGCAAATCTTTATCTATAGGTGGTCATCTTACTCTTATCAAATCGGCTTTAGAGAGCATTGAAATTTATTATATGTCTATATTTAAGTTTCCTGTAAAGGTAATAAAGGTGCTCGAAAGTTTGCGTTCTTTATTTATTTTATTTTATTTATTTATTTATTTTATTTTATAGATACTCGGATAACCTCCGAAGTATTAATAACCTATAGGTGCACACTATAGTATCTAAATAAGCCAACCTTGAATAGTACACACGAAACCGTGTGACTAAAGCTGACAATCCCAAATAAGTCAACCTTGAATAGTACACATAAAATATATGTGACTAAAGCTGACAATCCACCAACAACCAAATAAGCCAACCTTGAATAGTACACACAAAATATGTGACTAAAGTTGACAATACATCCTAGTCCATACGCATAGCAAGTTTTAGAAAGAATATAAAAGCGATAATAGTCCACATAAAATAATTTGCACGTTTCTCACCCCAAGTATTGAAAACATAGTTCAAGATTTAAAAGTGGGGCTATGACTCACCTCAAGTCCAGAAAACAGCAAGAAGAAGTCGGTAGATGTAAGATGTATAGTAACTCACAAGACAGCAACTACGGACTCGGCACGACCTAACAATATCAACTCGTTCAGAAATCACTTCCTCAAATTCAAAATATTCCCAAACCCGGATGTATTCCGTTTTATTTTCCGAAAATTCATTTCGTAAGAGTTTGGTGTATTTACGTTTGGTATCCATACGGGTGGTGGGTCGACACAAAACAAACCAAAAAGTCACACGAAAGAATAATAAAATAAACTATGGATCTAATATTAGCTCAATATATCATTTAAATAAATCACCAAAGTTTATCAAATCCGTCGATTTGATAATCCTCATATTTATTTACGTAACATACCGTTCCAAGATTACACCCAATCCTAAAGCACATAGCACATAAATACTATATGGTATATATCGTAGTTTAATAAATTCCTTATATACATCGTCAAATTGGCCAGATTTCCCGATATATATATTCGCAATTTATTACCCTTTACATATACCACAACCTATGGGCGTCGTAGGATACGATGCCCATTAATATACTCATTTCGTATAGCCAAATAATCCGGTTCAACCTTTCGGTTAAATAGTTATTTAGTTATAGAAAACGCTTATATTAATCGTCATATATCCGTGACAACACGAAAGTCACAAATAAAACTTACCTGAACTCGAGTGACCACGACTCCGCATAACTCGATAGGTTTACTCGTTATATATATAAAATGACATTTTATTTAATATTTAGTAATTGTCAAGAGTTTCTCGTTTTATAATACATTTTTATAATAATACTTCCAATAATATTACGCTACTCTCGTAGCCTAATATATATTTAGTCGTATTATTTATAATATGACTCGTGATTTTTATTATTATTAATATACGCATTTATATAATTATATATCCGTTATTCACGTCTATATATTCATATAAACGTTTATATTACCAATAATTATTATTACGAGTTTTATTATTTATGTTTTAATTGTAAATAGTTATCGAGTTACACGAAATGGTCACATGTCCGAGTCATGACTCTCGGCTCATTATCCAAGTCCAAAGTAATAAGCAAATGTCATAAAAATCAATACATCTCCGTCCAACACAATCCCAATCCACGTGCTACAACAATAGGGTCCGACTACGGCACCCGACTAACCTATCTCTGTCAATCTAAGTGACCGTCTCACAATCGGTCCCCAAATAACACATTTCGTCAACACTTCACAATATCAAAATCCCATATCCAATGTCGAGACCAAACATGGCCTCGACCCACATGTATTCGGCCAAGAAATGAAATAAATAACCAACCAATAACAAAACCAAGTTAACAATCAAGAAACAAAATAATCAAGGTCACACTCGGGTTGGTTTACCAAGCCAAACCCAAGCCTACACGACTCGACTGAGTCGCGGTAAACACCACGAGCCAAGAGACTCGAATCAAGTACCAAGGGTCACAAAAATGGCTCCAAGGAGCACTCCAAAATACCCATTCGACCAAGAGGGTCTCGGCAACAACAACAATAACACGGCTTCGAGCCGCGACTCTCATGAGTCGAACCAAGTGTACCAACGAGAGCAAGAATACCAAGAGCCAAACCACGGCTCATAAATAACAAGAAAATGAGCACTACGGCTCGAGTTAATATCCAAGCCGTGAGTCATGGACTCACGGTTCGAACCAAACCCACGAATAACAACCCGGATACCAAACCATTTATTAAAATCGAGTTTCCAACAAAAACCCATAAGTATTATCCCCGTTTTTGGGTGAAAACCCATTCGAATCTAAACCCATCGTGATTAAAGGTCACGTTTTAATAAAAAAAAAAACGCGAGTCACACTCGCCTCACCTTCGATCAAATAAGCTCCAAACCGTGTAACACTTCGAAAATAATGATTGGTGGTGAGATATGGTATGATTCGTGATGTAAAAAAGTGTAATAGGGCGCGTGTAGGGGCGGATCTAGGAGATTCGATGGTGGGGATCACGAAAATAGTGGTGGTTTGTAGTGGTGGTCGGCGGTGAAGTGGTGGCGGCCGGTTTAATAGTCGGCGGCTAGGGTTGAGGGGGAAGAGATAAAATGAGAGAGAGAGAAGTGAGGGTGAGTGTTGGTGTGTTGTGTGAAAACCGGACCACAAGGGACCAATTTGGGGTTTACTCTTTTTTTTTTTTTTTGGTTAAATAATAATAATGATAATAATAATATTAGTAATAATAATATTACTAGTTGTGTTAAGTGGGTAAAGTGGGTAAATGTAAAACATGCGGCCCGAAACCCGAACTCATTTCAAACTTCAATATCTCCCGAAAAACATCCCGTAAATAATTAAATATCGTCGGACTCGTAAAACAAGTCATAAAATTTCCCGTTAGGTAAACCTAGTGCCGGAGTCAACGTAGTACCAGTGAGAATTTTAAGAATACATCATCACGTAAATTTCCATAATGAATTATTAAGATAATTCACAAATTCTATAACAACATAAAATATAATTATCCATAAAAATTGGTCTTATAAGTTCGTTGCGAATAAAAATTCCAAATAAAAATTATAAACGAACTTTAACGTAATGCGGGTTTTTAAAATAGCTCCCTAAATTGCTGGTTGTCACAAACTCCCAGTCTCAGAAGAAACCCGTCCCGGGTTTCTCTCGGAACAATTCGTCTACGAAGTGAAAAGCTTCGGATATCTCTTCCGGAACTCGTCCTCACGTTCCCACGTAAATTCTGGTCCGTGTCGGGAATTCCAACGAACCTTGACGAGCGGAATGCGACTTCGCTTGAGTCGTTTAACTTCACGATCTAAAATCTCAATTAGCTCTTCCACAAAATTCAATTTCTCATCAATACGAATATCCTTCATCGGAATAATAGGCATCTCATCAGAAAAACATTTCTTCAAATTAATAACGTGAAACACGTCGTGAACTTTACTCAGTTCATGTGGTAATTCCAACCTATAAGCCACGGGCCCAATTTTTTCTAAAATAAGAAATGGTCCAATGTAGCGTGGGTTGAGTTTTCCACGTTTCCCGAAATGTATCACACCCTTCCAAGGCGAGACTTTCAGCATCACTTTGTCTCCAACCTGGAACTCTAAGGGTTTACGTCTCTGATCGGCGTAACTCTTCTGCCTATCTCTGGCTGCTTGCAACCGATCACGAATCTGAGCTACTTTCTCCGTAGTTTCCAAGATAAGTTCAGGGCCTGTGAGTTGGCTATCTCCAACTTCTGCCCAACCAATAGGCGAACGACATTTTCGACCATACAAAGCTTCAAATGGTGCAGCTTTAAGACTTGTGTGGTAGCTATTATTATAGGAGAATTCCGCAAGGGGTAAATACTTCTCCCAGCCTTTACCAAAGTCTATGATACATGCACGAAGCATATCCTCTAAAGTCTGAATGTTCCTCTCACTTTGACCATCGGTTTGGGGATGATATGCAGTACTCATGTCAAGTCTCGTCCCCAAAGCCGTTTGAAGTGATCTCCACAAAGCTGACGTAAAACGGCTATCGCGATCAGAAATAATCGATATCGGGACTCCATGACGAGAAATAATTTCCTTCACATACAACCTCGCAAGTTTATCCACACTATCATCTTCCCTAATTGCTAGGAAATGAGCAGACTTTGTCAGACGATCCACAATTACCCAGATAGCGTCACAACCGCTAGCTGTCCTTGGTAATTTGGTAATGAAGTCCATTGTAATCCGCTCCCATTTCCAGACTGGAAGTTCTGGTTGCGTCAGTAATCCTGACGGTCTCTGATGTTCAGCTTTAACCTTAGAACATGTCAAGCACTTACTAACATAAGATGCTATATTTGCCTTCATGTTTGGCCACCAATATAACTTCTTAAGATCCTGGTACATCTTGTCAGAACCAGGATGAATAGAGTACCTTGACTTATGCGACTCATGCATAATTAACTCCCGAATTCCTCCATATAAAGGTACCCAAATCCGATCTCCAAAACATAGTAATCCATTAGAACGCTTAACAAATCCTTTCTCATTCTCAATCATCCCAAATATATTCTCAGCAGATCGGTTTTCTGCTTTCAGCGCCTCCGTTTGAGCTTCAAGTATTTGAGACGGTAATGGCAATACAATAGTCATTCCCAATGACCTAACTCGTAATGGTGGTATTCTTTCCTTTCGACTAAGAGCATCAGCAACAACGTTTGCTTTACCAGGATGGTAGCGAATTTCGCAATCATAATCGCTTAGCAACTCAATCCAACGTCGCTGTCTCATGTTAAGCTCTTTTTGATTCAAAATGTGTTGCAGACTTTTGTGGTCAGTAAACACTACACACTTGGTTCCATACAAGTAATGTCTCCATATCCTTAAAGCAGAAACTACAGCACCTAACTCCAAATCATGGGTGGTGTAGTTTTTCTCATGCTTTTTGAGCTGTCGGGAAGCATAAGCTATCACTTTCTCTCGTTGCATTAACACGGCTCCCAATCCTTTATGTGAAGCATCACAATAGATGACGAAATCCTCGTTACCATCAGGTAACGCTAAGATAGGAGCACTACACAACATCTTCTTAAGCAATTGAAATGCTTCCTCTTCTTTATCTCCCCATTCATACGTAACACTCTTTTGAGTCAATTTGGTTAATGGTTTAGCTATCTTCGAAAATCCCTCGATGAATCTTCGGTAATAACCGGCTAAACCTAAAAATTGACGAACTTCTGTTGGGGTCGTAGGTGCAGCCCAATCTTTTATTGCCTCAATCTTAGCGGGATCCACATGGACTCCTTGCCTATCAATTACATGACCCAAAAATTGTACCGTCGGAATCCAAAATTCGCATTTAGAAAACTTGGCATAGAGTTTCTCCTTCCTGAGCAATTCTAAGATAAGTCTTAGATGCTCCTCGTGCTCCTTCTCACTCTTTGAATAAATCAGAATGTAATCGATGAACACAATCACAAACTTATCTAAGTAAGTCTTACATACCCGATTCATGAGATCCATGAATATCGCCGGTGCGTTAGTCAACCCAAACGGCATCACCTGAAACTCGTAATGCCCGTAACGGGTTCTGAAAGCCGTTTTCGGAATATCTTCTTCGCGAACTCGAAGTTGATGATATCCCGATCTCAAATCGATCTTCGAATATACACTCGATCCTTGAAGTTGATCGAACAAGTCGTCAATCCTCGGTAACGGGTATCTATTCTTCACCGTTAACTTGTTCAACTCTCGGTAATCAATGCACATACGAAACGATCCATCCTTCTTCTTCACGAATAAGACTGGGGCTCCTCAAGGTGAAGAACTTGGTCTTATGAATCCTTTTTCGGCTAACTCCGCCAATTGTTTTGACAACTCTTCTAGCTTGGTAGGTGCAAGACGATAAGGCGATCGTGCTACAGGTGCAGCACCAGGTATCAACTCAATCTGAAACTCCACTTGTCTAGTCGGCGGGATTCCCGGCAAATCATCGGGAAACACATCAGGAAAATCACGAACTATAGGCACATCTCCAATGCACCTTTCCTTTTTCTTCGTCCCTCCTTTCTCAGAAATTTGAGCTAAGAAAAGGCAACATCCTTTCTCCATTAGCTTTGGTAACTTAGTGCAAGAAATGACTGCTAACCGGGATGGGCTCCTCGAATCCTTTCGATCTCCTAATATATTTAGGATTTCCTTTCCGTAAGGTACACGCACGATCTTCTCGTCGCAAAGTATGTGAGCACGATACTTCGATAACCAATCCATACCAATGATGACATCAAAACTTCCTAACGTGACGGGTAGGAGATCTATGTTGAAAGGGTGGTTCAAGAAATTTAACGTGCAACCGCGAATGATGGTATTAATCCTTTCTATATTCCCATTTGCTAACTCTATATCATATCCAATTCCTAAGGCCATCGGGGGTTTCTCTAGTAAGGGTGCAAACGTAGTGGACACAAAACTCCTATCGGCACCAGTATCAAATAGTATGGAAGCATAACGATTATTGAGAAGGAACGTACCAGTAACGACGTTCGGATCTTCTCCTCTCTCGTTCCCGAGTGCATACACTCTTCCCTGAGCAGCTCCAGCTTCCACACGTTGGTCCCCGTTATCTTGTCGTCCACGGTTTCCCCCAGCTCCACGGTTTCCATGATTGTACCCATTACCATCCGAGCCTTGATTTCCTCAGTTCCACGATTCTCTACACTCATTCCTATAGTGTCCCTTCTTTCCACACCCATAACAAGTAACGTCTGCCTTATTTCTCATCTCAGGAGCAGCTTGAACCATAGCAAGAGGTCGAGCTCTACAATCCTTAGCTGTGTGTCCTTTCCTTGAGCAGTTCTGGCATTTCACACTACACTATCCAGTATGATGCTGGTGGCAACGACCACACTTGGGTGCATCACCGTTCTGGTTCTTCTTATCTCCATTCCCAATAGCATAAGCCTTAGCTTGTCTCTTGCTTCGGTGATCATTACCCTTAGAGTGTTGGTCTCTCTTTCTCTTTCCATTCTTCTCCTTATCAGCTCTTTCCAACTCCAACGAATCCATAAGTTGTTGAGCAATTGTGATTGCCTCATGGATGTTTGCAGGCCTAGCAGAAATCACATCATTCCTTGTAGCTACAGGCAACCCATCAGTATACCTCTCGATCTTTTGAGTCTCGGTTTTTACCATATCTGGGCAAAGCAAGGCCAACTCCTGGTAACGACGATTGTAAGTCGTCATATCATTACCTTTCACCTTGTGGTTCCAAAACTCAATCTCTAGCTTCTTAACCTCATTCCTTGGGCAATAAGTCTGAATCAGCAGAGACTTAAATTGCTCCCAAGTCATGGCATAAGCTACATCACTCCCAACGGAATTTCGATAATTGTTCCACCAAGTTAAAGCTTCATCCTTGAAAGTAAAAGAAGCAAACTTTACCTTCGCATTCTCCGCACAACCACTGACGTTGAACACTGACTCAGTCTTCTCAATCCATCTGACCAAGTAAACCACTCCTTCAGTTCCACCAAACTCAATGGGTCCACAAATCTTGAACTCCTTGTATTGACATCCATTAGCACGAACAGGTGGAAAAGTTCCAGCAGAATTGTTGGAATGATTTGACTCAGCTAGTAGTTCAGCAACTCTTTGCTCCACAAGTTGATTGATCATTGCTTGATCAACAGTAGGTGCATTAAGTGGAACATGATCATTGTCTCCCTGAACATCAACATTTTGATTCCTGTTGTTGCGGTTAGTAGTGTCCAGGTTGTCAGGAGTAGGGGTTTCAACATTTCGAGTAGGTCGGCGTCCTCGACGACCAGGGGTAGTCACTGCAGGACCGGTTCTGGTAGCTCTAACAGGGTTTCGTCGTGGGGCCATTGATCTGAAACATCATACAAGTTCATGAGTCTCCAATAGAACTTATCAATATGCTCAACAAAAGTAATTCAACGAAGCCAAGTCATGGAAAGAATAGCAACAATACACCACGTAACATCAATAAAGCGAATAGGGACTCAATTTCCATAATACCCAAAATCACATAATACCATATATTAATAACCATCAACCATACAATCGAGATCTAACATCGTTCCAACTACTGGAAAACACAAAACATACTAATCGTTCCAAACGAGACGGATACGAAACAAAATACATCAAAATATGATAACTAGCTTTTCTAGCCAAACACTCCTCGGGTAGAAAGCAACAAGACCACATAACCCAAGCAACTAGCCACGCTGCTAGCGGAGGCTCCTCAACTCCTGCCTCAAGCCATCAAGATCTCTCCATAAAGATCCTAGCTCCACGCTATGGGTGTCTCGGTCTCTTTTGAGGTCAGCCACCTCCTTCTCCAGCTCGGCATTCCTTTGCCATAGCTTGCGGTCGGCCTCTCGAGTAGTAACAAAACCTCGCTGTAAACTATCGATATGCTCGTGAACCTCCATCAAAACTCTCCTCATCTCAGTAGTCCTGCCCACAACCACAGTCATATCAACTCTCAGATCCGCTATGAACTCTACAATAACCCTCTCAAGTCGATCAGATATACGTGCAACTCTCTCACCAAGCTCAGTAATCTGAGCCCATAACCTGCCAATCTCACCTAACTCTGCATGCTCAGCAGAAACCTCAGAAGGTGCATCCGACTCATCGGGACTACCAGGTGGCAACTCAACCAAAAATGGATGATCAGGTGAATCAGGCTCAATCGGGTGTATAGGTGAATCAGGCTCCTCAACCTGAACTGGTGGTACTAACACTTCATCATCATCAGGCATCTCATCCTCCTGAGGGTCATCCTCCTCCTCAGTGTCATCATCATCACCCTGCTCAGCCTCCTGAGGGTCATCCTCCTCCTCAGGGTCATCAGCCTCATCCTCACCCTCGTACTCCTCCTCCTCCTCCTCGGAAGAGTACCTCATCAATCGTCGTCTCCTAACAGGTGAACCATGTGGAGATGTGGTAGGTGATCTAGGACGATGACGCAATGATGTGGGTGGCTCCTCTGACAGAAGAGAATGAGCATCAATCTGTAAAGGTGATGGAGTAGGGCGTACCGACATGCGTGTCGTAGCTCGGTGGGCAAAGCGTGGGGCCACACGAGCCAAAGCCTGATGAAGAGTAAGCTGCCTCGATGTACCAGGGAGCCCTAGAGAAGATGAGGGTCCCTGCGTAGATGCAGCAGGTGGTGCTGAAGTAGAATCTGTCTGCGGCACAGCAGCTGAAAGCATGGCAATCTGGTAAGGATCATTAGATGCCATGGTGAACTGTGCTGGTAATATCGGTGCAGTAAGAATATCCTTGACAACATCGGGCATATGGGAGGCCATGGTCTGTGACAACGGCGTAGGGTAGGTGTAAGTGTTTCAAAACAACTAAATCACAACTCAAAATACCATACCAAAAATCCTCATCAAATAATTCAATAATATAATCTCAATAAAGAGTTTCAAATACCGCATTACTAAAATATTTATAAAACATTTAGACCATATAATTCCTCGAAACGCCATCTTATTACTAAATCAATAAACCTCAAATCCTCAAATCATCTCAAGAAATCCCAAATCTAATAATCATCTCAAATATCTCATAATACCTCGAAATAATAGAAGATGCTTCGGCTTGGCGGGCTGGCGGGCAGTGGTCAAGGATCATTTTCTATAAAAATTCGGTTATAGTTTAGGTGTTTATTTACCTAGTTCTCTATAACCTGGGTCTGATACCAATCTGTAACACCCCCAAAATTTGATGCAGTGGAAGACTCAACAAGCTTTCGGGGTGCTACGGGGATTGGTATCCAACACAAGACATAATAGAACGAGATAAAGTAAACATAGTAAAAACGCAACCAAAACGGGGTTTTAAAGTTTACATTTATCCCAACATCATTCAGAGTCAGGCCCAAAATAAAATAACAGTAGGTCCATAATTCAATATCAGAGTTTAGAAAAATAGATCCATAAACCAGGAGCCTTAGCCGAGCCTTCCAATCCATGCATCCAGATCATCACTTAATTACCTGAGAAAACGTGCTAAAAGTCAGCTTTCGCTGGTGAGATCATAAGTTTAAATTCATCTAACAATATAGTGGACATATACGCAAAACGCTTGCTAGCTAGACTAAGGATTCACTAAAAGCCTGCGGATACCCTCCGCTCCAACATAGATATTCGGGTAAACCCCGCAATATCATAAATACTCGGATAACCTCCGAAGTATTAATAACCTATAGGTGCACACTATAGTATCTAAATAAGCCAACCTTGAATAGTACACACGAAACCGTGTGACTAAAGCTGACAATCCCAAATAAGTCAACCTTGAATAGTACACATAAAATATATGTGACTAAAGTTGACAATCCACCAATAACCAAATAAGCCAACCTTGAATAGTACACACAAAATATGCGACTAAAGTTGACAATACATCCTAGTCCATACGCATAGCAAGTTTTAGAAAGAATATAAAAGCGATAATAGTCCACATAAAATAATTTGCACGTTTCTCACCCCAAGTATTGAAAACATAGTTCAAGATTTAAAAGTGGGGCTATGACTCACCTCAAGTCCAGAAAACAGCAAGAAGAAGTCGGTAGAAGTAAGATGTATAGTAACTCACAAGACGGCAACTACGGACTCGGCACGACCTAACAATATCAACTCGTTCAGAAATCACTTCCTCAAATTCAAAATATTCCCAAACCCGGATGTATTCCGTTTTATTTTCCGAAAATCCATTTCGTAAGAGTTTGGTGTATTTACGTTTGGTATCCATACGGGTGGTGGGTCGACACAAAACAAACCAAAAAGTCACACGAAAGAATAATAAAATAAACTATGGATCTAATATTAGCTCAATATATCATTTAAATAAATCACCAAAGTTTATCAAATCCGTCGATTTGATAATCCTCATATTTATTTACGTAACATACCGTTCAAAGATTACACCCAATCCTAAAGCACATAGCACATAAATACTATATGGTATATATCGTAGTTTAATAAATTCCTTATATACATCGTCAAATTGGCCAGATTTCCCGATATATATATTCGCAATTTATTACCCTTTACATATACCACAACCTATGGGCGTCGTAGGATACGATGCCCATTAATATACTCATTTCGTATAGCCAAATAACCCAGTTCAACCTTTCGGTTAAATAGTTATTTAGTTATAGAAAACGCTTATATTAATCGTCATATATCCGTGACAACACGAAAGTCACAAATAAAACTTACCTGAACTCGAGTGACCACGACTCCGCATAACTCGATAGGTTTACTCGTTATATATATATATAAAATGACATTTTATTTAATATTTATTAATTGTCAAGAGTTTCTCGTTTTATAATACATTTTTATAATAATACTTCCAATAATATTACGCTACTCTCGTAGCCTAATATATATTTAGTCGTATTATTTATAATATGACTCGTTATTTTTATTATTATTAATATACGCATTTATATAATTATATATCCGTTATTCACGTCTATATATTCATATAAACGTTTATATTACCAATAATTATTATTACGAGTTTTATTATTTATGTTTTAATTGTAAATAGTTATCGAGTTACACGAAATGGTCACATGTCCGAGTCATGACTCTCGGCTCATTGTCCAAGTCCAAAGTAATAAGCAAATGTCATAAAAATCAATACATCTCCGCCCAACACAATCCCAATCCACGTGCTACAACAATAGGGTCCGACTACGGCACCCGACTAACCTATCTCCGTCAATCTAAGTGACCGTCTCACAATCGGTCCCCAAATAACACATTTCGTCAACACTTCACAATATCAAAATCCCATATCCAATGTCGAGACCAAACATGACCTCGACCCACATGTATTCGGCCAAGAAATGAAATAAATAACCAACCAATAACAAAACCAAGTTAACAATCAAGAAACAAAATAATCAAGGTCACACTCGGGTTGGTTTACCAAGCCAAACCCAAGCCTACACGACTCGACTGAGTCGCGGTAAACACCACGAGCCAAGAGACTCGAATCAAGTACCAAGGGTCACAAAAATGGCTCCAAGGAGCACTCCAAAATACCCATTCGACCAAGAGGGTCTCGGCAACAACAACAATAACACGGCTTCGAGCCGTGACTCTCATGAGTCGAACCAAGTGTACCAACGAGAGCAAGAATACCAAGAGCCAAACCACGGCTCATAAATAGCAAGAAAACGAGCACTACGGCTCGAGTTAATATCCAAGCCGTAAGTCATGGACTCACGGTTCGAACCAAACCCACGAATAACAACCCGGATACCAAACCATTTATTAAAATCGAGTTTCCAACAAAAACCCATAAGTATTATCCCCGTTTTTGGGTGAAAACCCATTCGAATCTAAACCCATCGTGATTAAAGGTCACGTTTTAATTAAAAAAAACGCGAGTCACACTCGCCTCACCTTCGATCAAATAAGCTCCAAACTGTGTAACACTTCGAAAATAATGATTGGTGGTGAGATATGGTGATGATTCGTGATGTAAAAAAGTGTAATAGGGCGCGTGTAGGGGCGGATCTAGGAGATTCGATGGTGGGGATCACGAAAATAGTGGTGGTTTGTAGTGGTGGTCGGCGGTGAAGTGGTGGCGGCCTGTTTAATAGTCGGCGGCTAGGGTTGAGGGGGAAGAGATAAAATGAGAGAGAGAGAAGTGAGGGTGAGTGTTGGTGTGTTGTGTGAAAACCGGACCACAAGGGACCAATTTGTGGTTTACTCTTTTTTTTTTTTCTTTTTTTTCTTTTTTTTTTTCTTTTTTTTTTGTTAAATAATAATAATATTAGTAATAATAATATTACTAGTTGTGTTGAGTGGGTAAAGTGGGTAAATGTAAAACATGCGGCCCGAAACCCGAACTCATTTCAAACTTCAATATCTCCCGAAAAACATCCCGTAAATAATTAAATATCGTCGGACTCGTAAAACAAGTCATAAAATTTCCCGTTAGGTAAACCTAGTGCCGGAGTCAACGTAGTACCAGTGAGAATTTTAAGAATAAATCATCACGTAAATTTCCATAATGAATTATTAAGATAATTCACAAATTCCATAACAACATAAAATATAATTATCCATAAAAATTGGTCTTATAAGTTCGTTGCGAATAAAAATTCCAAATAAAAATTATAAATGAACTTTAACGTAATGCGGGTTTTTAAAATAGCTCCCTAAATTGCCGGTTGACACAGTGTCTGATTTGTAAAGACCAAGTGGAGTCTATCAATAATGTATTCTTCTCTTGTGACATGGCTTGGAATGTTTGGAGTCTTATTCGTTTATGGAGTGGGTTGAAGATCCCGGTTTTGAACTCTATTCGGGAATGGGATAATTAGATTGAGTCTTGACACACTTCAAAGGAGTCTGAAGATCGTGCGTATATCATTTTTGTTACTACTTGTTGGGTGTTATGGCGCTATCGAAATAATGTCACTTTTAACTCTCAATGTTTGGGGAATTGTGACATTTTTGATAATGTTCGTCTTTTTTCTTTTTCTTGGCTTAAGTATAGAGGTAAAATATGTAGTAGTTGGAACGATTGGTTAAACTCGCCTTTGTAATTTGCTAGCCTTGCTAGTTTTTCTTTTAATATAAATCGATGTTCCAAAAAAATACATGGCACAACTCTTTTAATTTACATGCCTTTCTTTTCTCTCCAACTAGAGAACAAAAAATTAAAAATCATTTTTTTCGCCTCTCCTCTTCTTTCTCTCTTGTTTCCTCTCTTCATTTCTCTTCTTTCCGATTTATACTCGGAAACAAAGTGTTAATTCTGTAAAAAGAAGTGAATATTCTTTTTTTTTTATGAGTGACAAATTTTTATTACCATAATAAATCAAATAATACCAATGTGCCAAAAAGAAATTTCCGAAACCTATAAAAACATTCTCTTGCCAAAAGATAGAGATGGTTTTGTTGCGAGGAGAAAACCGAGGAGACTAACTATGATTATCTTCCTTGGACCGATTCCGAGACTCTGTTTCCGTAAGTTATCTTCTAATGAACTTTTTATTTTATTTTATTTTCTTTTTTATTTTTTAATTTTTTGTTAATCATGTAAAGCCCTCCTTTTTCAGACGTGGCCACTACATGGTTCTATCATCTTTGCGTAGGGGGGACTGGTTTTCGTTGCCTATGGTTAAAACCAATTTAACGTTTGTTGTTTAGCAGTATCTAAACCAAGTGATTGTCGTCTTGGACAAGTGTGCGTTGGAATGTATATGCCTTGAGTTTGCTCTTCTAAATACATATAACCAATTTTAATTGAATGTGTATTAGTGGCTTTATATATTACCAATAAATCTAACAATACTTGTTTGTAGTGTTCCAATAATATTATTATTGGGTTTGCCATAGTCTGTGATTTTTACATATCCCTGAACACATTATCGCCTTCGCCACAACATCATTTTCACCGTGTTCTTATAATAAAATTCCCTCGTTTTATTGTCAATTTTATATTTTTGTTACAGCTATGGGACTGCAAGTTTGCTTTTTCTTCAGAGGAACAGAAAATTAATATCCGTTATCCCTTGATTTGGGCCCTTGTTCACTCAAGGGATTCTGTTGACGTAATTCGTGGGATTGGAATGCTTCACGGTAAGCATATAAATTTTAATATGCTCGATTATCATTTCTATTTTTAGAAAAGCTTTTTCTAAGACATTCTTCTAGTTTCTGTTATGGGTCAATACACAGCACTATTTATTCTTACACTCAGGTTGCCAGACTTATCAAACACTATATTTAGGTTGGTTAACTTAGAAAAGTTATACATTTAGATAACTGAACTTATTAAACATGATATTTAGGTTACTTATTTATAACTTTTATACTTTCATATCTGTCGGTGCTCAACTTATGTAACTTTCACATAAAATCAATATCTAAATGTGGTCACATTTTTTCAATTAACTTTGTGCTTAGCTTTACTAGCTACTAGGTTACTCGTATCTAATTTAATTTTTTACTTGGTTGTGGCAGGTTCATTGGCAAGCACTGGTAACTTCGGGAAAAAGAAAAAGGAGTTGTATTAACTTGCTGTTGCGTATTTCAGATGCAAGTGCTTCACAAAGAGCGCAGAAACTGTTGATAAGTGCTTAGAGGTATGACCTTATGAATTCAAAATACCTTAAAAAGCTTATATTGCTTGGTATTATTATCAATCAGTTTAGAAAACCGGTTATCATATTTCACCTGAATGTCACAAGTCTACGTTACAATAAACCCTCTTTCTGCAAATGAAAATGTTGTTTAGTGTTGCAACTTTAGTCTCTATATTAGCATGTCATTATTTCTAGGGTGTTAAGTATCCGTTATTCTTAGTCAAGTAAGGTCGTTGGGTTAGCTTGTGTCCCAAGCCCAACCCGTTATCACAGCCGACATTAGGACTCATTGTTAGAGTCGGTTTACCCTCCCCTCATCTCTATAAAAGGAGGTGAGGGGGGGGGGGGGGGGGGGGGACGAGTCATGTACGCATTCTTTCAATACTAATCAAAGGTTCGATTAGGGTTACTTACTTGTGCAAATTTCTCTTTTTCTGTCGATACATATCACCGGTTGGTGTGTCATTTTCTTCAACGATCGGGTTCATTCCGTGCTAGTAACCAGGTTGTAGGTTATCAATTACTACAAGTGGTATCAGAGCCCAGGTTCGCGGGTTTCGCTGGTTATCTAGGATCGATCGAGAAGGGTTTTTCTTGTTGTTCGGATCTCGACTACAACAAGAAGGAGCAGCAGGAGGTTTGATCGACAGATAAGGGTTTGTTGGTTTTTTCAAGATCGACAATTTTCTGGTGATTGGTTTTTCTTTGACGTGATAAACAAAGTTTGATTGTTTGGATCTGGTTTCTCTTTCTTGTTGGCGTATAGTAAACGAAGAAGAAGACCAGGGGTTCTGAGTTATCAAAGGAAAAGTCAAACCTCTTTTAATATTGGTGGAATAAATAAATAAATATTCAATTTGTTTTTTTGTTTTAATATTTATAAAACAAAAGGGTTAATATTTATTAAGAGGGTATTGCACAAGGGACTTTGTAATTTGTGATTGTGAGGTTTAATTTATCACAAGGTTTAGCAAATTAATAAAAGGATTAAAGAATGACGGGAGCCAAGTTTGAGATCGAGAAATTCGATGGAACTGGTGATTTCGGGTTATGGAGAGTCAAGATGCGTGCTTTATTAATCCAACATGGATGTGAAGCAGCTCTGGAGGTTTTACCCACGAATATGGATGCTACAGCGAAAGCTGAGCTAAACAAGAAAGCTCATAGTGCCATCATTTTGTGTTTAGGTAACAAGGTTCTGAGAGAAGTTACCGGGGAGACGACTGCAGCGGGGGTTTGGACCAAGCTCGAGACTTTGTACATGACAAAGTCCTTGGCCAACAAGTTGTACCTAAAGAAGAAGTTGTATACATTCTACATGCCGGCTGGACGTACGATTTCCGAGCATATAGATGAGTTCAACAAAATCGTTCTTGATTTAGCAAATATTGAGGTAAAATTCGAGGATGAAGATCTTGCTTTATTACTACTCACTTCTTTACCAGCATCATACGAACACTTTGTGGATACCTTGCCTTATGGACGGGAAGCTTTGACTTTGGAGGATGTGATGGCCACACTGAATTCAAAGGAAATCAAAGAAAGATCTAAGGCGAAGGGGGATGATGGTGAAGGGTTATACGTGAGGGGAAGAACTGATCGCAGGAATTCGCATCAGTCTAGGGGAAAGTCAAGATCGAAGTCTCGAGGTGGAAGACTCAAGTGCTTTATTTGCCAATCTGAGGAGCACTTGAAGAGAAACTATCCGAAGAATAATCGCAAGAAGTCTAATGGTTTCGTCAAGAAAGATGATCAGCCAAGCTCCAGTGGTTCGATTTATGACGGTTCTGAGGTGATGATGGTTATGAGTGCAGAGGCTCTGCTAGATTGGATCATGGATTCAGGAGGTTCATACCACATGACACCCAGGTTAGATATATTTTTTGATTTTCTGGAATGCGATGGGGGCAGGGTACTATTGGGTGACAACAGGGAGTGCAAGATCAGAGGTATTGGTAAGGTTAGGCTACAACTGAAAGATGGGTCAAGTTTTGTATTACACAATGTCAGGTATATTCCTGAATTGAAAAGAAACTTGATATCGCTGGGAACTCTTGAAAAAGAGGGATATACCGTAAAAATGCAGTCGGGCAAAATCAAGGTGATTAATAGTTCCAGGGTTATTTTATCTGGAACACGAAGGGATAATTGCGTATACTCTTTGGATGGACATGTAGTGGCGGGTGAGCTTAATGCTAGTGTTGAAGAAAAAGACAGTCTTGCGCAGGTTTGGCACAAAAGACTGGGACATATCAGTGAGGCGGGACTTCAGGTGCTAGAAAAGCAGGAGCTGTTTGGCAAGAAAAGTCTAGGTAAGCTCGATTTTTGTGAGAATTGTGTTCTGGGAAAGTCACATCGAGTCAGTTTCGGTTTAGGAAGGCACACTACTCAGGGAGTGATAGACTATGTTCATTCAGACTTATGGGGTCCGTCTCAGGTGGAATCATTGGGAGGTAAGAGGTACTTCTTATCTATTGTTGATGATTATTCCAGGAGGGTATGGGTTTATATTCTCAGGTTCAAACACGAAGCATTTGGAAAGTTCAAATAGTGGAAGCAGTTAGTAGAGAATCAGACTGGGAGGACGGTTAAGAAGCTGAGGACAGATAATGGTCTTGAGTTCTTGATACGTGGGAATCGCACCAGGCTTTACCTCTCAAGGGATCTTGAGAAGCTTACAACCCCCACCAGGCAGTGTACCTGATCGTTGTAGTATAGTATAGTGACAAGTACCGGGGGATTGATCGTTCAGCAAGGAATAGTGTCGCTAGGATTAGAAAACCTAAATACTAGTTCTAAAGGTGAGGGATGATTCTTTTTGTATTTTTATATTTTTTAGAAAGCAAGTAAAAATCTCGGGTTTGAAGGATTTGGGCGGAATTAGTTGCTACTCAACTAACCCAATACTAAAGATGCAATCAAAATAAAATACTAGAAATGAAAATAAACTAAATTATACTAAGGTTGTGAGCAATAAGTGGAGAAAATGTGTTTACTTAGATTTCACTACTCCCTAGACATCTTTTACATGTTAATTACTTGTTATAGTTGCATGGATGACGGATTGTATTCCTTAATACCATTCATAGGGTGGCGCACTTAACTCCCCAATTCTATGAGCTCTTATCTCCTCCTATACCATGCCCAGCACAACCATAGGGATTATAGACAGTGGCTCATGCATTAAATACAACCAATAAAGACCTAGTGCACATCGGTTCATGTTTCCTAAGACGTTCAAGCATGTTACCATTTGGAGATCTGCCAGTTTTCTTAAGCCTAACATCAAATTCATTCATCCAAAACAATTATAAACAAGTAATCAACACATAATTAACATCTAGGTTTCATTAGATCCAAGCAAACACAAGATAGATCTAGCCTAGCATGATGGAATTAAGACAAGAACAAGATATAGACAACCAACACATAGACATATTGATTGAATTAAAAGAATACTTATCTCAATTACACATGAAAGGTATCAAGGGCTTAGAACCCTTGAAAAACCTGTAAAATTCGCACCAAGTTCGTACTTAGGATTTCTCCAAAACTTCTCTCTCTTAATGTGAAAATTAGAAAAATATATATAGGAAATAGGGTTTGACGGCGTCAAGACCAATCTTGTGACGCCGTCACCTCGCCGCCAAAACTCTTCTCGGACTGCCTTGATCTACTTCTGACGCCGTCATGTATTAGCATTTCCAGGCCGTCATGATTTTTACTCTTGACGCCCTACTTCGTGACGCCGTCCAATATGTATTGGGTCGTCATGGAATTTACTCTTGACGCCGTCAGGGTGTTACTCTTGACGCCGTCAGGGTGTTACTCTTGACGCCGTCACCTACTGTTCCCAGCAAGGAAAATTAAGACTTTGGCGTTTTCTTCACTTTTATGCTCCAAAAACGTCTGAATTGCTTCCTTTTCCAGATTTCACTCCCAAAGTACCTAAAATCACAAAAGGAACGATTTAGGGCAATATTTGATCAAATAAATTCAATTCCGGGCTTAAATGACCCCCTAAAAGTGGTTCATTTTTCGCCTCATCAGTTCTGTAACCGGCAGTTTGAGCAGCTATGTACTGAGAGTGGGATTGCTAGACATTTGACAGTTGCCGGGACGCCGCAACAGAATGGATTAGCAGAATGAATGAATAGAACTCTCATGGATAAGGTACGCTGTTTATTAATTCAGTCTATATCGCCCAAGACCTTCTGGGCAGAAGCGACATGTACGGCCGCATATCTTATAAATAGGTCACCATCGACAGCGATTGAGAAAAAGACGCCTATGTAGATGTGGTCGGGACATCCAAGTGATTATGGGATGTTGAGGATTTTCGGTTGTGTCGCATATTCACACGTTAAACAAGGTAAGCTCGAGCCGAGAGCGGTAAAATGCATTCTTTTGGGGTATCCTGAAGGTGTGAAGGGGTACAGGCTATATACGCTTGATAATGAATCACCTAAAATAGTCACTAGCAGGAACGTGGTCTTCAATGAAAGTGTCATGTACAAAGACACGTTGAAGGATTCGGGTGCAGGTACTGATAAGTCTGTTGAGGAATTACAGGTTGAGGTGGAACTGCAAAGGTTAAATAATCATTCGCTTGAGGAAGATCTGATTGATGGTCAGGAAGATGGCGATGATGAAGATGCAGGGGATTAGGATCATGATCAAACACCGGATCTCACAGATTATCAGTTGGTTCGGGATAGAGAGCCAAGGACAAGAACAAAACCTTTGAGGTTTCGGGATGAGAGTAATATGGCTGCTTACGCGTTTGCTGCAGCAGAGGAAGAAGATACTCATGAACCATTGACATACCAGGAGGCAGTTACTTGTAAAGACAGATCTAAGTGGAAAGCTGCTATGGATGAAGAGGTGGATTCTCTAAAGAAGAATGAGACCTATGAGTTAGTGGATCATCCAGCTGGGTAAAAGCTGGTGAGCTGCAAATGGTTGTTCAAAATAAAGGAAGGGATTGAAGGTGTTCAAAAGCCTAGGCACAAGGCGAGGTTGGTGGCTCGTGGATTCACTCAGAGGGCAGGTATTGACTATAATGAAGTATTTTTGCCGGTAGTTCGACACACATCTATTCGGGTTATACTTGCATTGACTGCGTGTAGAGATTATGAGCTAGAGCAGCTTGATGTAAAGACGGCATTTTTACATGGGAATCTTGAAGAAGTGATCTACATGAGGCAGCCACCGGGTTATGAACAAGGTAACAAGGTATGTTTGTTAAAGAAATCCCTTTATGGTTTGAAGCAGTCACCTAGGCAATGGTATAAGAGGTTTGATGAGTACATGCTGAGCAACGGGTTCAAGCGTAGCAGTTACGACAGCTGCGTATATTACAGGAGTTATGCACCAGGTGAGTATATCTATCTATTGTTATATGTAGACGATATGCTGATTGCTTGTAAAAGCAAGGCTGAGATTGGGTCTATCAAGTCTTTGCTTAAAAATGAGTTTGACATGAAAGAGCTCGGGGAAGCAAAGAAGATTCTTGGTATGGAGATCATCAGGGATCGGAGTCACAAGATTCTGAGGGTGTCACAATCCGGGTACGTTTCTAAGATTTTAAATAGTTATAGAATAGACAATGGGAAATCGGTTAAGATGCCATTGGGTGGGCACTTCAAGCTGTCGTTGAAGGATTGTCCGGTTAGGGATTGTGATGTTGAAAGGATGAGTAGGGTGCCATATGCAAATGCGGTTGGGAGCTTAATGTACTTGATGGTATGCACAAGGCCAGACATAGCGTATGCGGTAAGTGTAGCTAGCAGATATTTGGCGAATCTAGGTAAAAAGCATTGGGAAGCAGTGAAGTGGATTTTGAAATATTTGCGGGGTACTACAAACGTGGGTTTGGTGTATGGGACAGATTGTAGCAACCATGTGGACGTAACAGGTTTTGTTGATTCGGACTATGCTAAGGATCCGGATAAAGGTAGGTCAATCACAGGTTACGCGTTTTTAGTACAGGGATGTGTTGTAAGCTGGAAGGCAACGCAACAACACGTGGTGGCTCTTTCAACTACAGAGGTGGAGTATATGGCCCTTACGGAGGCTGTGAAGGAAGCTATTTGGCTAAGGGGACTCTTGGAAGAGTTGGGTGTGGAGCTTAACACTGTGGCAATTAATTGTGATAATCAGGGCGCGATTCACTTATCGCGGAATCATGTTTTTCATGAAAGGACTAAGCGCATCAATGTGCGTTATCACTTTATCATAGAGGTCTTGGAAGCAAAGACGGTTGAAGTTCTGAAGGTGGGTACTGAACACAATGCTGCGGATGCCTTGACGAAGGTGGTACCTGGACGGAAGTTACAACACTGCTTGGAGTTGTTGAGTGTCGGTATAGGCTAATATAAAGCCTAAGGTGGAATTGTTGCAACTTTAGTCTCTATATTAGCATGTCATTATGTCTAGGGAGTTAAGTATCCGTTATTCTTAGTCAAGTAAGGTCGTTGGGTTAGCTTGTGTCCCAAGCCCAACCCGTTATCACAGTCGACATTAGGACTCATTGTTAGAGTCGGTTTACCCTCCCCCTCATCTCTATAAAAGGAGGTGGGGGGGGGGGGGGGGGACGAGTCATGTACGCATTCTTTCAATACTAATCAAAGGTTCGATTAGGGTTACTTACTTGTGCAAATTTCTCTTTTTTTGTCGTTACATATCATCGGTTGGTGTGTCGTTTTCTTCAATGATCGGGTTCATTCCGTGCTAGTAACCAGGTTGTAGGTTATCAATTACGTAGTACTACATTTAGCCTTCCTTTTACAAAAAGCTTATATTGCATGAAATATATGAATTCGACTTGAAAAGCTCTATATATTTCTAAAGATATGATGCATTTTTTACTTATCGTATTGACGTATGAGTTACAAACACATACATAATACATATACAAACATATATTTATTTGAATGCTCAAAAATATCGATAACTACTCGAGAATAACCCCTGAAATATACATAGTATATATATAAAATTAAACACATATATGACTTGGAAACATTAAAAGGTCAATCACAACTCGGGGTGAGCCTGTAGAATATCGACCTTGGCTTGTTAAATATTTCGAGCTTGTATTCTGAACTCGAGCTCTAGGATCAATTAAGTTCAAGTCGAGCGAGCTGATTGCACCCCCATTTGCCGCACAATTTACTCAATGCACTTATATAATGTTGATTTTGCAGCTTAAACCTAATTGCATACTGTCAAAAGAGATGTAAGTGAAAATTGAAAGGGACGTGATTCTCAAATTTGACATATGCTTTTTTGAGAAATTGATTGGTTGCAGCGTTTTGTTGTATGCAGATGGATTAAGTTCCATAGTCGGTGATTCTACTACCTCATCCGTTGAATTTGTGTCTCATGTACTAACAGCTTCAAAATCTACACCGGGAATTGAGGTAATCTTTAATAGACTAGTTTTTAGTTTGTGTCTCTAGTAAGTTGTCTTCGGGTGTGCTGTCTTATGTTCTCTCATATGCATTAATATACCAAACACATCTGTTTGCTGCATACTCGATCTACTCACTAAACCTGTAAAAACTGGCATTTTCACAGAATATACCTGAATGGGTGCATCCATTAATTCTCAAGAAATCACATGAACTCAGTCGGGATAAAGGTATATTACCTTTTAATTTATTTATAGGTTTTTTACTTGATTATTCATTAAAGGAGCGAGTGAGTCTCTAATGTACGTGGATGGTTTGTCACGATTTTGTTTTATGCTATTATATATGCAGATGTAATGGACGCATTTGCTTGTATCATTGGCACAACTCTCGGTATAGGTGCTGGTTTATTGGTTACTGCTGTTGTTGCTTGCAGTCTAATTAGATGATCTGCTGGGTTTGTTCGATGAAGTAATGCCATTTATATATATTTGATTTACTCTTTTACAAATAAGTAATTTGTGTAAAGACTGTTTACTGTTTAGTATCACTATCAATTATGAAATTGTTTTAAGTTATTTAATCTATGTACAATATATGAAATTACAAACTACTGTAGTTAAATATAATCTTCAGTCATAAATTGATTTGCAATGCTTAATACATAATGAACGTTATATTGTTTGAATACTTGTCATAGACCCTTAAACACATGCTAGCTAGGTTTTTTTTTTTTTTTTTTTTTTTTTTTTTTTTTTTTTTTTTTTTTAAAGCTAAAATAACAATCAAACATAGTTAATTTCTTATTTCCAACACATGCAATAATTTGAAGTGGTTTCCGTTTGGATTGAATTGTAAGTATTGAACTAAACTAGATTTTGTATGATCACGCGTTAGGCTGACATGACGATATTTTTACGTACTTTAATTTTCATAGTACGTTTTTTTAATCATGGAAAAATCTCACAAACACAAACTCATATATTATGACTTTAGTTATTCGATGTAGAGTATCTTTGGCTCGAATCGCTCTAAAATTTTAACTAATGTAGTAAAAATTATGGTAATCCGTATTTCATTAAAAATTATATTTTGATTTAGTAATTGGTTTTCAACAAAAACAGTTTAACATAAATGGCTAACAAGTGCTAGCTTTTTCATGTTGAATCGACCATGTATTCGAGATGAGTTCAGTTTTGAAAGATTACTTTTAACCAAAAATGTGGTCACTCGTTATCTCCTGCAATCATTTTGAATATTCAATAGGTGTTCTAAAATATATCAAAACTTACCTCAAACTCACACCATATAATTAATCATTATTTGTCTGAACGGATATATATATATATATATATATATATATATATATATATATATATATATATATATATATATATATATGTGTGTGTGGTTTTTTCTGTTCAAGTTACTTAGAAGAGCAATCCAAAAACTGAACTTTAACACATAATGTGGTTCAAAAGTTCAAAATTATTCTTCAAATAAAAAACGTGCGCGGCTTGTAGACCCGCACACAAGTTTTAACAGCTCCTAATCAGTTATGCGCTTGAAAAATAATAACCTTTACACTTAATTTCTTGAAGAAGGAATGAAAGGGTTACTTTTCATTTGGTATATGTCGAAGAGTTGACAGAAACACTTTTTTTTAGCAAATATTAGACACTGATAAAAACCAAAAGGCTTCAGTTCTGAAGCTGTTTTCTTTAGCTAACATTCGATAAGCAACTAACCACGCCGGATTGTTGATTCTACTGACAAAAAAGGAGTAACGATAATCCTAATCTCCGATATGCACAATACAAAGGAACACTAGTGGTGTTAGATCTAATGGTTTTTCGATACACACAACGGAAGAACCTGAGTGGCGCTAGTCTACCTGATCGTGTCCTAGTGGTGTTACTCTTCATCTAAAGTCTAAACAGACTATATTTGTCATATTCTTCTTGTATACTTGTACTAAAATAATCGCATCTAGAAACCAACTTGAGAACCTTATATAGCTACATGTGGTAAGTTGTTTGATGCATGGTAAGCTATCATAAATGAGTATCAGAGTGCTTAGTGCATGCATCAACTATTGCTTCAAAGGTAGAAGCAAATTGAGTTCCCACTTGCCAATCTACTAGGAAGCTTTATCTCCTTACTAGCTTCTATCATATTTTCACCTATAAATAACCATTACCAAATGCTTATAAGGACACAATTCCTCTTACCATTCTCATATCTAACTTTGTATTCTCATTAGGAGTATCTAAGCTATTCTTATATATGGTGATATGAACAATACTAACTTGATTGTCGGAGTGGGTTCCCCGGGCGTAGCCCAAGGACCTCTGTAACGTTCTCTCCCTGTCTTTTCAGCATTGTTACCTGAAACCCAAAAGCCCGAAAGTCAAGGTTAGCATAAGTTAGACGGTTAACTCATCACCTCAACCAATGCGGATTTTGGTAGCATCATGTACGGATTAAAAAATGATTGTATTTGGTTATATCTAGTTTTTATAAACCGGTAACGGTTTCAGGACTTGTATCCATTCAAAGCCAGGCACGCCTTTGGTGACATATAATAAGATGACAAAATATTAAACAATAAAAAAAGGTAAGAATAATATTAAATAAAAAATTCTTTATTTTCTTTAACACTCAACTTTAGAACAATTCTTTCAAGAACATCTCTCAGCTATTCCCTTTCTCCTTAACTTTTATGTGAATCACATCAAGCTGTTTTACAATTTTTATATGGATTCGAGAGCATTACATAATGCATTAGTTTGATAAGACATTTAAGCATGATTCATTGTCTCAGGTGTGAATCATAAAACCAGAAAAGGAATGTAAAAACTTGAGCTTGTCCATTTATATGAGAATTACCATTGTCATCTTGGAGATGCTTCAAACAATTTCAATCTGACAAAAGCCATGATGGAACTTCAGTAACTGCTTACGCCTCATAGGATCAAGTACATGAGCATTTATTCTTAACCTCTCCAAATTCTTCGAATGCTTGAGAAGAAACCGTACAAATGCGAACTCTTCATAGCTTACAGTTTTCCGATTAAGTATTATTATTTCCTTCATCTTTAAGCATAGACAAGCCGGTGGCTCCGTTGGTGGGATCCAACTCATGTTATTATGTGAAATCCCCTACGGTAACAAACAAGTACCAATAATTAGCAATGAGGTGAAACAAATTACGGTTTCATGACAAAGTTATTATGTGATAACCACATGTTCTGGTGGTTGCCAAACCTCCGGTTTAAAGGAAAAAAGCAGATAAATGACCAACGATGACATTACTAGGAACAAAGGATATAAGCTTTGTAGATAAGTGTAGAAGACACTCAAATTAAAAAAAACTATCATACAAGCTAGAAAAAATCAGCTTTGTTACAGATGATACAAAACAAATTATCGAAAACAATTATTTGACCCCTGAATCATATCATATAGTAAGAATGTGATGAATTGTGATACTAAGGTAACGTCCTTTAATTAAAAGGAAATTCAAAACTAAGTTAATGCATGGTACATATAAACTTACATCCGAAAAGGTAATATGCTCAAGATTAGGCACACTATTTAGCAGAACCAACAGGGAATTCCAATTTGAAACATTGTCAATCGTCACTTTGACCACGTTAGACAATGTGCATTTGTCTAAACCTTGAAAGACGAGAGCCTGCAGAAGAACACACGAAAGTTTTATGCATTTCTCACTTTGTTTTGACTGCATTTTTTAGCATGTCACAATAGATTGGTTATAAGCTTTAGATGGATATTTAACATACCTCCAAAGATGAGTTAGTCAATGTCAATATATTGGCTTCTGCGATATAAGAAGAACGGTAATTACCGGATGCATAACTAGTTCTCCTATGGTAAACTTCAACAAAAGACAACGGCTTCGCTTTAAAGAAGGTTGGGAAGATGCAATAGTCCTTCATGTAACGGTATTCATGAATCATGACGACCTCAAACTTTGACGTTCTCTGTGAACATATCTTTAATCTATTTAAAGACTGTGAAGAAGGATACTTAAGTATTTTCAAGTTAACAGTCGGCGGGGATCCCTCCCAGGAAAATTCTTCTAAAACAGGGCAACCCATAATGAGATTCTTTAATGACTCATCACACGAATAAAAAAAACCATGTATCAAACTGATCTTCTTCAAACGCGGAAAAAGGATGTCGGCTTTGGGCACATCCAGCTTAAACTCCTCCAAAGTTAACTCAACGAGCGTATTACAAGTCTTAAACAAATCCCAATAGAAATTAACCGTATATAGAAAGTAATCCGTTGGAAACTTAAGTACAAGTATCTCAACTTTACACTTAACAACAATGCGAAGCCAATGAAGAACAAGATCATAATCACAGTCCTTAGAACAGTAGAGAAGGAACTTTTGAATGGACATACCTTCACGAATAGCCAGGGTTTTATCGACTAAATCATGAAATTTGTTGACTTCTTCTTTTGTTTGAGAAAGAGGCATAACGAGATGTAGATTAGGGAGAAACATCCAAAGGTCTCTCCACCTTTTCGACAGAATGCTCGTTCCATATGCATCAGCATCCGGGAGCATAGATAGGATATGTGTAAGCAATGTTTGTGGTAACTTGCTTATGATATCTTGTTTGGTTTCATCGTTAAGTGATGATGAATGTTTTGGTCTTTTTGTCACACATCGCTTCATAGCTAACTAGGGTTTTGGGGTTTCTGCGATAAAACTTAAAGGTTGAATTTTTATTTTTATTTTTTTTCCTTTTATAGGCCACGTAGATTATAAAGAATGATAAGATTTCTTGTCTTATTCATTAAACTACAACCCAATATGTAAACATGATGGAGATGGACTATGCTTATAGTGGGCCATAACATCCACTAATCGATCATGAAAGATCTTCAAATATTCAAGCTAGAATAAAAACCAAGAAACAGCGACGAAAGAAGGGCTTAGGCAAAGATATAGGAAACTCGAAGGAATATGAAATACACAAACTTGTCCCAACGCTACAAAGTCACGTACAAAATGGAAGTCATGCTCAATATGTTTAGTACGCAGGTGTTGGACAAGGTTAGTAGATAGATGAATAACGCTCACATTATCACGTACAATACACCAAGGTAGGTGTAAAAAGAAGAACATGAAGCTCACGAAGAAGATGAACTAGCCATTTTTGCGACATTAGCCACACTTCAATATTCAGATTCAACACTCGAACGAGACAAACGTGTCCTGTTTTTAGAAGACAAAGTGAGTAAGCTATCACCCAGAAATAGAAATCAGGTGTAGATTTGTGTATAACACGACAACCCTGTTAGATTATGGACATTATTTTAGTAGTTGTATGTTAGGATCGAACTCGAGATCACGGGATTGCACACAATACGTATGAAGAGTAAAAGAATAATTATTTATAAATGTTATATGTAATTATTAATAAACACAAAACTAGTAACGACCGTTAGTATTTAACGGAGAATGACTAACGACCGTTAGACGAAGAAAAGGAAAGTAATACTTGTGAATAATTGGAAACAAGAGAAGGTTCCGGAATCCCTTGGAGATACCAATACCAATCGGCCAAGGGGTGTTCTCCACCTCCTTTGTGCCTTGAGCTCCAAGTATTCACTAGTATATAAACACCTCATGGGTTATTGGTTTTCTCATAACTTGTACACACATAATAGGTGTTTTTCTCTCTTCTCTTCTTGTCTTAAAATCGATCCATCAACAATCCCATCTTAGGGATTCGATTTTCATAAACTAAAGTTTTGTGTTTTATTTACTTGCATAAACTTTTACTTGAATTAGTACGTGTGTACAAGAACGCGATTCAAACACACTATTGTTTGATTCTTGGATTGAATTACAAAAGAGGTAAGGGGTAATTCTTATAATCCACATAAACCCTAATTAGGGTTCTTGATTTGAAGTATTGCATTAATTGATTCTTGTTCGGGCTAGAATCACAAAGGTATGTTTACTTTTATATTTGATTAATTAATTACATGTTATATGATCTTGTTATAATTGCTTCCGCTATGCTCACTTGATGTGTTTGGTTTATTTTATATGAATGTCATGATATTATAATTCCAACAAACCCACCCAATCAGCAACATTGTAAGCGTTTAGTATGTTTCCTTGCAAATGGTTGAAATAAGAACCTTAGTATCTATTAGCTGATGGATATGACTCAAGTCCGTGTGGGGTTTGATCCATTAGGGTTTATTGTTAGCGCTAATCAAGTTTCAAGCAGAGACGGAGCCAGTGGGGGGGGGGGGGGGGGGGGGCTGGATGATGCTCGGCCACCCCCAACACTGGCAGACCTACCCCATGACAAGGTGGTTCTCATAAACCACTTTAAAGATCGAAGACTTTTAGAAGATATGTATAAGAAAATTAGAACTTGTCTTAGAATTAGATCAGGAACCACCTTACATCTATGTGCTAAGAAAGAAAGACAATAAGAAATTCAATGGCTAATACGAGTAAAAATGGTATTTTTATTTGAACGGTGGTTTTGAGATCTGTATTTCTTAACAGGAAGATGACTAAAAAATAGTCTGTATTTTATTGTTAATGATTTAGTGGAAGTGGTGTACTTTTATAAAAATAATAATAATAATAAATAAATAAATAATAAAAATAAAAATAATAAACTTTAGCCCCTATAATTTGTAATTTATCAATTTAGTTATGCTTAAATTATTATGTTTGAATCTCTTTCGCAAAAAACCACCATATTAGTTTGTATCATGATTGAATCATCTTCGTTACCATTTACGCGAATCTTTGCTCATTTTGTTCATTTTCTCAACTGATCAAGTAATTATATGTTACTAATGAAAAAATACCATTGAACCGGTATGTCGAACAATTCAAACATCAATCCGGCTCCTAAAACTAAAAATCGTGTGTTACTACCATAATACTAAATCCTCGCTCCGTCCCTGGTTTCATGTACATTATATATAGTTGCATAATACTATATATTAGGCAACTATAGAGTACATGATAAAACCTAACAATAAACCCTAATGGATGAAATCCAGCACACGACATGGACCATAATCATCGGCTAATATTATTCAAACTAACAAACACTAACCATTTGAATGCGAATGCTTATCACTTATATCCGGTGTGACAAGGACCATTCAACTATACTCCATGGCTTGAATTATAAATAAAAATAGATTTCTAAATCCAAATTATTGAATTAAGATTTGTGATCCAAAATTTTATTGTATTTTTTTTTTTTTATCTTTTCAGCTCCTTGATTAATTAACTAAAATACTATAACAAAAAATCAACACAAAAACATAAGATAAGTAGTAATGGTAACGCCACGTTTCCGGGGTCATCCTTGTCACCTCATAGTCATCTCAACTTCTCTCTCTAAGCAGGGACGGAGCCATGACTAAATAAGACTGGGTGCATAAAATCTTTTGAACAGTAATGCTAGAAACACATTTCGAAGGACCGGGTGCATTTAAGATGCATTTAGGAAAAATCGGCTTTTTTTTTTCAAAAATTAAGCTACATCAAAAAAATCCATGGGGTTCCCGGGCACCCGCGGGAACCCCGTAGCTCCTTCCCTGTCTCTAAGAATAAACACATGACTTTAAACCCGTAATGTTGACCCTATGGATGACCCAATACTTTTATTTAAATTAAAATTTCATTAAAAATTAAAAAAAAAATGCATAATAACTCAAATAAAATTTTAAAAAAGTTACAATATATGGGGTATTTATAAAAGAAAATTATACAAACACCCCCACAAATGGTCGAATCTAGCCATCGGCTATCTTTTTGCTTGCTATCCATTCGATTGCTTTTCCAACCCAACTAACCAAAATATGGGGGACACGTTCATATGGAAGTCACGTAGGGGGACGCGGCCCCTTGGCAAGACCGACCCTACCAAGGGTCGCCATTACGACCATCCTAACAACATCAAACACATAAAACATCTCACAAAATTTTTTTTCCAACTTCCACCATCCCACCAAACCACAACACAACACTTCATCACATTAACATCAACATATGTATAACCAAATCAAATCATACAAATCACAAAAACCCATCTCAAGATCCTTAAAAAATGACATTCATGTTCTTAAAAAAAAAAAAAAAAAAATCAACCTTACGGCTCAATTTCATATTTTTTTAAAATTTTCGTATCATTTTCCAAATCTTTAACACAAATCTTGAAATGGGTATATGTTAATTTCCTCAGAAAATCAGAAGATTAAACAAAGTATGGATCTTGGGCACTTGTGACAGGTTCAATTGATGCTATTGGTAAAGCATTTGCATTTAAGTTAGCTAAAAATGGTTTAATTTTAGTACTAGTATGTAGGAATCCCTAAAAATTATCATATGTTTTATCTCTATTCAAAAACTGAATTTTTAACACAAAATGAGGTTCAAAAGTTCAACTCTATTCAAAAAAAAAAAAAAAAAAAGGGGGGGGGGGGGGGGGAGGGGGGGGGGGGGCTTCTAGACTCTGCACACAAGTTTTAACATCTCCTAATCAATTAAGCCACTATAAAAACAATAACCTTTACACTTAACTTCTTGAAGAGGGAATGAAAGGGCCACTTTTCATTTGGTATATGTCGAAGAGCTGACCTAAACACTTTTTAGCAAACATTAATTCGACAATGATAAAGATAATCGGTATTTTAAATAACCCGGTTGAGCAGAGGAGTACCAGGTCAATGGTAAGGCTTCTGCTCTGAAGCTGTTTTCTTTAGCTATCTTTATATATCTTTACTACTTATGAAGTATATAAAACCATCTCTCCTATTTATGATTTTAAGACCATCTCTCCTCGACAAATAGCACTCTGTAGGTCGCAAAAGGAGGACTACACTTCAGATTGGCTTAGGGTGGTCCCGATATCTGGTCTGGGACAGACTATGAATGCCAGAACTTGCAGGTGCATATTATGTTATCGGCTAGGCATTCCCCTCTTTTCTGTACAGGTGCCGTGCTCAGCATGTTCCAAGGCTTTCACCGGGGATATTTACGAGGACCATGCTATATCGTGTACTAGTACTATTGGTATCAAACATCGGCACATCATGGTGCGTGATGCTTTGCTTGATATCTGCTCTCGATCCGGGGTCTCGGCTCGTAAAGAGGTCGACATCGGGTTGAGTGGAGAAAGAGAGCAGGTCTTAAGGCCAACACATATTAATATATATACTAAAAGCCAGAATTAGCTCCGCGCATCAAATTGTTGTACACTATTGCGTGAACAGTGGTTCGCACAGTAACCCGGCTTCAAACGATTGTACTTTGGCAAAAATAGTCCCTGAGATGTAACTTTCTTTGCACGTTAAGTCCTTTAGGAAAGGAACCCTCAAAATTCCAACAACAACAAGAAATAATACTCCCTTCGTCATCAGGATCAGAAACAACAACAATAACATCAAGACCCTCACCGAGTTAAATCCAAACAAGACCCTAACAAGGATTTATACCAATCCGAGCCAAAAATCAAACCATTCGGACCAAGGGTCACCTTAGACTCCCAAACGAGCTAAAGGTAACATCTGACCGAGACCATAGGCTCTCGGTTAAGCTCTAACGAGCCGTAAACATTTCCAAACGCAACCCAAACATCAAAAGTCGAGCCCCAAACAAGAGTAAATCGACACCCCAAGGATACCAAACGAGTTTTTATAAACAAATCTTCATTTCCCATTAGTTTATAATGAAACCCAATAAGAAAAGTTCATCTACCCACGGTTTGGGTAGAAAATCGAGGCACACGAGTGAGATTCGTGGCCACTCACCTTCAAAACGGCTCCAAGAATGTATTTCTTCAAAAACCCAACAAGAAAAAGATGAAGAGGTGATGTTATAGTGGCGGTAGTAATTATTTCGTGGTGTTAGAGGTGGTTTTAGGGCGCGTGTAGTATACCAAAAGATAGATCTCGATGAGAGGGTTAAAGTGGTGGTGTTATTTTTGTTGTAGCAGTGGCGGTGGTGGCTGTGGTGATGGATTAAGGTGGCGGCTAGGGTTAGCAAAAGAGAGGGAGAGAGAGATGTGAGGAAGATGATGGGTGTGTTGTGTTGGTGTGTGCCAGGGACAAAACTACAAAGACGGTTTTGTAGCTACTCTTTTTATTTTATTTTCTTTTCTTTCTTTTAACTAACAAATAATAATGGCAATACTAATAATAATATTATTAGTAATATTAAAGGGTAAGGTGACTAGGTGTAATTTTACACGAACCAAAACCCGTAACCTTTTTCAAAAAAAAGGAGGAATGGATCTATGATGATTTCTTTTTATGATGTTTTGATCTTAAAGGAAAGAAAAAAAACCAAACAGGTCCATTCCTCCTTTCATTCGGCCAAAACAAGAAAATCAAAATCAAATATTGAAGCACATAACTTCTTTTTTAATATCCGAATCTTATAAAGAAATAACCAAAACCAATCGGTTCCAATCATTTCTTTCATTCGATCAAAACAAAACAACAAGAAATAGTGTGTGTTGTGATTCGTATAGGTGTAGCAACAAAGAGGGTGTTTGCTAATCGTAAAGATATAAGAAAACAAAGGAACGATTTGAGATTTAATTTGGTCACGACTGCTAGAAAAAAAGTTAGGTGACTGCCTTTGTGTGTGAGTGATTAGGGTTTGCAAAGTGAGTTTTAGACTTTTAGTACTCCGTAGCATTTTTTATACCCGATTATTAGGGTAGTATTATTAGGGAGTTGGGATTTAGGATTGGGTTTCGGTATTTCATTTGTACCATTGGGCTGGTACAGTTTATTGGGCTGTCAAAGTTATTACAAATAACTTCATATGTAAATATTATAAAACCAAAATGACAAAAACTCAAAACGTACCAAAAATAACCAATAGTCAAAACTATTTCACACTCAAAATATATAACAAAACACTTCCGCGGCAACGCGCGGGCTACCCCACTCGTTTTGCTCTATTCCTGGGACGAAGGGAAGGATGTGTGTATTGATTTAACAGGGTCGTCTCCTCTCACGCAAACCGGTATGATTGACTTTGTGCCAGGTCGCATGGTGATTAATGCCGCAAAACACAAATGTGTCAAGTACGGAGCTAAATGTGCGAATATGGGATATGGGTTTATCCCTTTTTCATTTTCCTCTTTGGGGGAACTTGAGATAGATGCGGTGGCCTTACTCAAGCAGATCAAAAAGTTCTCTATAACTCAAGATATTGGGGCGTGCACTGCAACTCATATCTTCAGTATGATTAGTTTTGCTATTGCTAAAGGTACGGAGGCTCAGATAGTTTCAAGGCTCCCCACCAATTTCTTGTTATCGTATAGTTTTGTTTCTAAATAAATAAATAAATAATAATAATAATAATAATAATAATAATAATAATAATAATAATAATAATAATAATAATAATAATAATAATAATAATAATAATAATAATCTTTTAACCCTCAAGTTCAAAAAGCCTGACATTTTAAAACATTCTTTTGGGAATTCAAATCTCTCTCAGCAATTCCCTTTCTCCTTAACTGTTATGTCAATCACATGATGCTGTTTTACAATTTTTATATGGTTTCGAGAGCATTACATAATGCATTAGTTTGATAAGACATTTAAGCATGATTCATTGTCTCAGGTGTGAATCATAAAACCACAACAGAAATGTAAAAACTTGAGCTTGTCCATTTATATGAGAATTACCATTGTCATCTTGGAGATGCTTCAAACAATTTCAATTCGACACAAGCCACGATGGAAGTTCAGTAACTGCTTACGCCTCATAGGATCAAGTACATGAGCATTTATTCTTAACCTCTCCAAATTCTTCGAATGTTTGAGAAGAAACCGTACAAATGTGAACTCTTCATAGCTTATGGTTTTCCGATTAAGTATTATTATCTCCTTTATCTTTAAGCGTAGACAAGCCGGTGGCTCCGTTGGTGGGATCCAAGTCATGTTATTATGTGAAATCCCCTAGGGTAACAAACAAATACCAATAATTAGCAATGAGGTGAAACAAATTACAAGATTATGACAAACTTATAATGTGATAACCACATTCTGGTGGTTGCCAAGCCTCGGTTTTAAGGGAAAAAGCATATAAAATGACCAATGATGACATTACTAGGAACAAAGGATATAAGCTTTGTAGATAAGTGTAGAAGACACTCAAATTAAAAAAAACTATCATACAAGCTAGAAAAAATCAGCTTTGTTACAAATGATACAAAACTAATTATTGAAAACGATTATTTGACCCCTGAATCATATCATATAGTAAGAATGTGATGAATTGTGATACTAAGGTAACGTCCTTTAATTAAAAGGAAATTCAAAACTAAGTTAATGCATGGTACATATAAACTTACATCCGAAAAGGTAATATGCTCAAGAATAGGCACACTATTTAGCAGAATCAACAGAGAATTCCAATTTAAAATATTGTCAATCGTCACTTTGACCACGTTAGACAATGTGCACTTGTCTAAACCATGAAAGACGAGAGCCTGCAGAAGAACACACGAAAGTTTTATGCATTTCTCACTTTGTTTTGACTGCATGCATTTTTTAGCATGTCACAATAGATTGGTTATAAGCTTTAGATGGATATTTAACATACCTCCAAAGATGAGTTAGTCAATGTCAATATATTGGCTTCTGCGATATAAGAAGAACGGTAATTACCGGATGCATAACTAGTTCTCCTATGGTAAACTTCAACAAAAGACAACGGCTCTCCACTTTAAAGAAGGTTGGGAAGATGCAATAGTCCTTCATGTAACGGTATTCATGAATCATGACGACCTCAAACTTTGACGTTCTCTGTGAACATATCTTTAATCTATTTAAAGACTGTGAAGAAGGATACTTAAGTATTTTCAAGTTAACAGTCGGCGGGGATCCCTCCCAGGAAAATTCTTCTAAAACAGGGCAACCCATAAAGAGATTATTTAATGACTCATCACACGAATAAAAAAAACCATGTATCAAACTGATCTTCTTCAAACGCGGAAAAAGGATGTCGGCTTTGGGCACATCCAGCTTAAACCCCTCCAAAGTTAACTCAACGAGCGTATTGCAAGTCTTAAACAAATCCCAATAGAAATTAACCTTATATAGAAAGTAATCCGTTGGAAACTTAAGTACAAGTATCTCAACTTTACACTTAACAACAATGTGAAGCCAATGAAGAACACGATCATAATCACAGTCCTTAGAACAGTAGAGAAGGAACTTTTGAATGGACAGACCTTCACGAATAGCCAGGGTTTTATCGACTAAATCATGAAATTTGTTGACTTGTTCTTTTGTTTGAGAAAGGGGCATAACGAGATGTAGATTAGGGAGAAACATCCAAAGGTCTCTCCACCTTTTCGACAGAATGCTCGTTCGACTTGCATCCGCATCTGGTAGCATAGATAGGATATGTATAAGCAATGTTTGTGGTAACTTGCTTATGATATCTTGTTTGGTTTCATCGTTAAGTGATGATGAATGTTTTGGTCTTTTTATCACATATGGCTTCATAGCTAACTAGGGTTTTGG
The DNA here is from genome assembly GCA_030686995.1 of Artemisia argyi. NCBI lineage: Eukaryota > Viridiplantae > Streptophyta > Magnoliopsida > Asterales > Asteraceae > Artemisia > Artemisia argyi. Next base: position 192,847,156 of record CM060683.1, on the reverse strand, counting down.
GAGTTATGCGGATAAAACTTAGAGGTTTAACAATATTTTCTTTTCCTTTTATAGGCTACGTAGATTATAAAGAATGATAAACTTCCTTGCCTTGTTCATTTAACTGCAGCCCAATATTTAAGGCTAAGTAAACATAATGGACTAGGCTTATAGTGGGCCGTAATATCGACTAATCACGAAACAATACTCAAAGGAATATGAAGTACACAAACACGTACAAACTGGATGTGCAATATGTTTGTTAGTAGTTGGACAAGGTTGGTTGATAGATAAACAATACTCACATTATCATGACATATCAAAGTAGCTATAAAAAGAGGAACATGAAGTCTTTTAGGAGACCAGACGAGTAAGCTGTAGATTTGCGTGTATCACGAAAACCCACCCAATCAGCATCAGTGTAAGCAATAAGTTGATTGAGAGATGAAACATCAAAAACCAAATAGTCCCTATAGATATTTGAGAATACGCTTCAAAGCATGAAAATGAATCTTCCGATAATCATGCATACATAAATTGTTGAACCGTACATGAAATTGCGTAAACATACACAAGATAATGAAGTGCCCCTGAAAGAAGAATATCACTATCTATTAGCTTATGGATATGGCTCAAATCCGTGTGTGAGCTTTGATCCATTATTGTTTATTGCCCCAGAAAGAAGAATATCATTATCTATTATTATAATAGATCAAAGCCATACACAGCTTGAACCATATTTATAAGCTAATATTATCCAAACTAACAAACACCGACCATTTGAATGCAAATGCTTATCACTTATATGCGGTGTGTGACGAGGACCATTGAACTATACTTCTTCATTGGTTGCATGTTAGCTTCAACCTTTGGGGCCAGTTGCGACATGGTAGGAATTTAGTGATGTTCTTAAATCTGTTGATTTTTTTAATTAAGTTTGCTAATGCGGTCGACCTAACAGCTCAAAAAAACCATTTTATGTGTTTGTCCAAACTATGACATGGTGTGTTTTATAATTTAGAAAACGTGTTTGTTTAACTTAAATCAATATTTTATAAATTATAAATAAAAATAGATTATTAAATCCAAATAATTCAATTGGATTTTTTATTCAAAATTTTCTTGTAACTAGTTTTTTTCTTTTACTTTTTTTCCAGCTTCTTGATTAATTAAATAAAAATATAAAATACTTAAAAATATATATATTTAAAAAAAATATATATAGAGTTTAAAAAGTTAACAAGACATATGTCACAAACATATCAAAGGACTTGTGCTCTAGTGGGTGGGGCTTAACTTGTTAAGCGAGCCACAAGTGGGAGTAGTACCGGTTGGGTGACCACCCGGGAAGTCCTCACTTGTGGTCCACTTGTAGACCATATTGTTTCGGAGATATATTGCAATGATAGATTTGAACCTTCAAGTCACTCGTTGCGGGGGTTCAAATCTTGAGCATGACCCGGTTTTCATCCGGCTGTTTCTCACACAAGGTAAACTTGTGTGGAGGCAGTACGGTTTCCGGGGGAAACCCGTTACCACCTGAGATCAGCGTGGACCCAGTTAAGACAACATAATCTAGCGAGGTGACGATGAGGCCTTCACTGTCCACAAAAATGGTCATTTTTAAGTTGAAATTCACCTTTACAAAAAAAATATGTCACAAACATAACAATATGATACAAGGATTTTATTGTTCCAACTTCCAACCAATCCCACCAAACCACAACACAACACTTCCATTCCCATCACATTAACACATATATATATAACCAAATCAAATCATATACCAATCACAAAAACCCATCTTCAAGATCCTTAAAAAATGACACCCATCTTCTTACAAACAATAAAGACCCAACCTTTATGGCTCAATTTCATTTTTCTCATAGGTTTCATATCCATTTCCAAATCTTTAACACAAATCTTGAAATGGGTATATGTCAATTTCATCAGAAACTCAAAAGATTTAAAAAAGTATGGATCTTGGGCACTTGTTACAGGTTCAACTGATGGCATTGGTAAAGCATTTGCATTTGAGTTAGCTAAAAATGGTTTAAATTTGGTACTAGTAGGTAGGAATCCTGAGAAATTGTCAAATGTTGCATCTGAGATCAGATTAAGATATGTTGGAATAGAGATTAAGGAAGTTGTTTTTGATTTTTGTGGTGATTTGAGTTATGGGATTAGTATGATTAAGGAAGTGATTGAAGGGTTAGATGTTGGAATATTGATTAATAATGCTGGTGTTAGTTATCCTTACGCGCGGTTTTTTCATGAAGTTGATGATGAGTTGTTGACTAGTTTGGTTAAGGTGAATGTTGAAGGGACTACTAAAGTGACACAGGTTGTGTTGCCTGGTATGGTTATGAGGAAAAAAGGCGCGATTGTTAATATTGGGTCTGGTGCTGCTATTGTGATTCCGTCTGATCCGCTTTACGCGGTTTATGCTGCTACTAAAGCGTGAGTTTTGGTTTAACGATGTTGTGTTTTGAGTGTTGTTTGTGTTGTGGTTATTTATGTTTGGTGTTTGTTTAGGTATGTTGATCAGTTTTCGAGGTGTCTTTATGTTGAATACAAGGATAAAGGCATTGACGTGCAGTGTCAGGTAATTTTGAACTTGTTTTAGTTGAGTAGAATATGACTTTTGAGTTGTTTTAGGGTGTTTGGGATTTGCTTATATAAGTGCTTATCATCTTAGCAATCCCAAACACTCTATTGGAAGAAGTAATAGAAAATAAGCCTGTACCAGTTTGCCATTTTTTAGAGTAGATAAGCACTTTAAGATAAGCATTCCTATTAAGCACCTATTTCCGCACCGTTTTCTCAGTTTTGACTTGAACCCTCAACTTATTCATTGAGTAGCACCCTAGATACACAAATGAAAAACGGATCAGACTAGTATAGCAATTTTAGTTAGTGGCGAATTTTAGTTAGTGGCGATTCAGTATTTTCCACCACTGACTGCTATAATAAATTTTCCATGTACGTCTACCATATAAACTTAAATGAAAAATGGCTCAGACTAGTATAGCAATTTTAGCATGTAACCAAAAAAACTGATTCATATGCGTAAAAAGGAGACAAGGACGCATGCCTTAGACCATTCATCTCTCATAGTCTCTTCTGTTACTTTTGCCATGTGTCTACTCTCTTTAAGCATATGATTTAGGCACTGTTATCACTCGTAGACTAATTACTTGACCAATAACTAATCAAGCAGCAGTGAATTTTAGGCAAGCCGATGCATGGTCTACTTAACATGACCTAGCGGCAGACGCGGAGACATGCACATAATATGACTATTTTTTTTACTTTTACATTGATTTACTACTTTGGCGCTTCCCAAATACATGAGGCAATTCCCCCTATATATGGAACCGGGTCAATTCGCGTTGTATTTGTTTGAAAATGGGCCAAACAAGTAAAGTAAAACATTCGTTAAAATAAGACGGAGCAAATGGGTTGAGCGTGTTAAATGGGTCAAATGTCATCTATCGGGTCTGTCCAACCTAACCTCGCCCACTTTGTTCTGTCCTGCACATAGATTACATGGAATGAACATTGGCTTGTATGGAATTAGCCTTGCATATAAATGTCAATTAGAAATCTTGAAATGCCTATGACCAGTGCGGTAAATTAACATTATAAAAACTGTTTTGACATCGGTATTTCACATGTATAATAACTGAACATTTTAAACTGTTTTGCAGGTCCCACTATACGTAGCAACCAAAATGGCATCGATCAAGAGGTCTTCATTCTTTGTACCATCAGCAAGCGGATACGCAAAAGCAGGCCTGAGATGGTTGGGACACGAGCCTCGTTGCACTCCTTACTGGCCACACTCAGTCATCTGGGCTTTGCTTTACTCGTTGCCAGAAGCTGCCATTGATGCTTGGCGTTACAATTTCTGCCTCAAAATTCGAAAGAGAGGACAACTCAAAGATTCTAGGAAGAAAGAGTGATGATATTTACTCTGTTTGGTTTGTGCAGTTCTCTTAGCATGTTTCAGATGCTCTTTTTATTTTTCCGTTATTGATGGAGATTTAGTTTTCTATAAATCGATTATTTCAATTTATTTATATTAAATGAGTCGTTTTAGATTATATATTACTTTTGTGTCATTCGTTTTCCACCTTGCTAGACCCATTCATTTGATATATGCCATTGTATAAGCAAAATCTGAACCCATCAACTTTCCTAGTACAAACAAAATCTGACCCATTTAACAACTTAATCAACGGCTGAATACAAAACAAATAATTCGCCGAATACTTATCTGACCGTCTAGATATTGCCACATGCAACACACATATGAAGAACATCACTTGATGAAAACTAAAAGCAAGTTTGGTAAAACTAGCATTACATAGAACATTCACATAATTTTCAAAGAAAAGAAACAAAGAAGAAGCAAAATTTTCAAAGCGCAAGTCATCCAGTACAATATCAAACTCTGCTACTCGAACAAGGAATCTAAGGATCTGCCAAACATTATGTTACAAGTCTTACAAGTAAAGAGTAGATAATGAAATTACATCATTCATATTGCCATCACCTCCATCATCATCACCCGTGCCATGGGGAGATATAAGGCTCTTCAAGAATACGTGCTCATCATAATTATAAATATATTCCGAAATTGTGGATAACCGGATATGAGCATAGTATGTATTAGCATGGAGAAGTTCATGGCGGGATCGTTCAATGCTTCGCACCAATACAGGAGCACATGAACCTTCTTCTAACAGCCATATGTGAACATGACGATTTTCGAAATCCTGATCTTGTGGAATGTAATGCATTATTGTTTTTCGTTTAACGTTACCAGGTGGCGGTAACTTTCTTTCCCAAGACTCTTGTACATTGTAGCTTCTCATTACCCATATCTCGATATCCTCATTTTTCGTGTAGTTTATATTTGGACAAGCAAAGATGCATAGACAGTCTTTCATAGTCCCCAAATCCCAATCTGGTCGACGCAATTTTGGTAGTGGGATTTCTTTAAAGACCTCTGTGGATAAATCAAAAGAAACAATTACTTTCTTGTAATTTCGAGACGTACACCAATGAATCGCACCGTTGCATAAGATACCATTCCCCTCCAAAGATTCATAGCCCGATTCTAAGGCAACTGATATCCAAACATTTGATTTCATTGTTAACACTTTAAAAACATAGTTGTCATGGACTGCATCAGTCATGAACCCTATTACAACCTTGTAATCATCTATGGATGAATCATAGCCAAAACCTGACACACGTGCTGACCTATAATTTCGATACCATTCAGGAGGATTTCCTAAAACTTTCACCTCACGAGTTGAGGGATTAACAACTAAAAACTTACGGTACCGAGAGATACATACAAGACCATTAGAAGAACCAACAACTTGACATTCATCATGTCTTCTATCGTTAAAACAATCTTTATCACACATGCTAGTAGCACCTAATAAAGCAATGATCCTTGTATCCCCAGTTTCATTATTATCGACATTCTTTTTAAGATTGTAGTTAAGATGAGATTTTTCAAAACGACGACTTGAGATTAAAGAATACCATGACTTACATACACTTTTGCAACGGATGAGATCGTTAACTTGCAGTCTTACGAGGATCTCTTCAAGGCCAAGCTTTGTCATTGAAACCTTTGATTGCCTGCCTGATATATTATCGACTAAATTATACTAAGTGCATGCACGTATGGATTTGAATGAATAAAAACTATGGATCGACCTGTCCTTTTATTCTTCACATAGTCGGTTAATTCTTACCTAATATTGTAATCGGATTTCTATTAAGAATTTTGATATTTAGGTTGGGCCCTATATTTATATTTGTATTGTTTAGGCCCAGTCCGCGTGTTAGGCTAGTCATTAATATTGGGTCTCGTGTAAACACAATTAATCTATGTATTCTAATATAATGAGGTTTTGTACCACCTAATGAAGCTAATAAAATTAAATAGGCTGATGTGTACTTCCATATATAACACCTTTTGTACAACACAACAATGCACCCTATTCTTTAACCATCTCATCTATATGCGCTTCCGTCTATTTTTGTAAACCATTAAATCACACGGTTATACCTCCACACAGTTTAAATCAATTTAATTCGAATTGTTCAAAAGAGGAGCGTCGTTTCAATTGTGAATTTAATGAAAACGCGTTGTAACCATTTATCATTTTGCAATCACTTCCCAAAAATATACCTCTCATTTGTGGTAGAAATTGTATCTTTGACTTTCTCCAACAACAGGGACCAAAATCATGTAATCAATCAGCTGGCATCCTTTTGAACTTGGTAATGATCTTTATTATGTTATAATTTTGTATTAATTGGAATTGTGTTTTTGTTATTCTTTAATTTTAATATATGATTATATATGGTCAAAACCCTAAACAAAATAATTGGGGGAAACTTTTTAATTTAGATTTATAACATGTTTTCAATGAATTAATTTGGGATTATGAACAATTATATCACCAAAACCAAAAAAAAAAAAAAAAATTGGGGATTTTGTTCCGATTTTATTTTTGGTAGGATTATAACACGTTTAAATTAATTAAATATTTGTAAGCAAAATTTTATTTTTCTAAATATTCCATGATTATGTAAATTTTTGTAGATTTTTTATTTTTGGAAGATGATCAAAATATTAAAACCCTTCTAACAGTATGAACCCTAATTCTAGGACTTTTGATACTATAAATTGAGGATGGCGTTTATGCTGAAGGTGCACATCACAATTACTAACCTCATTGCTGAATATCAAAGCAAAAAATGTCTACCTTTGTTTCTGGGTATATCAACGATTTATCACCTGTTAAGGACAACATCAAGTTACGAGTACGCATTCTTCGTACTTGGATGCAACCTTTGTTTAGCAAGCCACATGTCATCAATATGGAGATGATTGTTTTTGATGAACAGACAAGTAATTCTGTTTATATTTGAATTCTATTAACCTTAATATTGCATTTTTTATTTGAATGTTTCTTTATAATGTTCACATTGTATTGTGTTGTGCATAACATCAATATTGTGTGTGCCAGAATACAAGGATGCAAGCAACGGTCCGGATGGCTTTGGTGAATGGGTTCAAACATCAATTACAAGAGGGCAATGCTATCACCCTTCAACGGTATAGTCTTGGGGAGATCCAACCCAAGTACCGTATCGTTAAAAAACCTCTGCGCCTTAGCTTCCTTTCGAATACTTTAATCGAAAAGTGTTCAGATTTTACTGGATCTATGTATGGGTTTGACTTTCGACACCTTGGAACCATTACTTCTCAAAAGAATGAGGAAGTTGGCCAGTTTGGTATGTACATACTATTCTTTAAAAATTTTGTTTTTATTTATTATGTTATGTCATGCATTTAAATGGTGTGAAGATGCAATCGATAAGTAATTTGTTTGGTTGTTATGCAGATGTGATAGGCCAGGTGGTTGCGTGTGATGATCTTGATAACTATGACAAGAACGGCAAGTCTGGCAAGAAGAAACCCATCACGCTCATTGATGCTGAGTAAGTCATTCTTAAGTCGTTTTTTAGTTATAAATATATGCATCAATGAATTTATACCTATAATATGCACAGGGGCAATGAGCTGACTTGTACGTTGTGGGGTACTTTTGCTCAAGAATTCTGTGACTTTCTCAATAAATGCTCTGATCATGGAAAGATCATTGCTGTCGTTCAGCTTGGAATGATGAAAATCTGGGACGATATGTTCAACTGCACTGTTAAATATACTTTCGTGTATAGGTAAATGATCAAAATCATAATACTTTTTATATTTGTACCTGCATACACAGGAAAAATGGGCGTCCAAAATGGGTACAATGGAACAAGGTTGTTCCTCTTCAACGGCAAAGACAAAATATCTGGAGCTGAATTTCATGATATAGATTCTTTTAGGCAAAGGTATATCAAAACAAACTTTTTGTATGTTACTTTCATTACTGAATGTAATTGCCTCCAACACATTGTTAATAACTTTGTTATGTTAAACAAATGTAGTTTGGTTGTTGCTAATGGAACTGATGATTCTCAGCAAACTGCATCACGTATCTCAACTGCTTCAAAGAATTCGACGAAAGATGATTTCGTCACCAAATTCCAGTTAAGAAACATTGCCGAGCTTTTAGATGTCGCACAGGTATAAAACACATTTCTACCACCAACAGACCTGTTACATATTCCAGCTGAGACATGTATAATAAGAAAGATCAAACATCTCCTTATGCATTTTGCAGGGTGTTCCATCCATTATTGTCGGAACTATATGTGCCATCCAGGAGGAGGAAGGGTGGTGGTATCTGGGATGCAGGGCATGCAGAAAGAAGGTGGTCAAGTCAGTCGATATCGTTGACCTTGAATCCGATACCACACCAAAACCGGCTGGTGGTCCTAATGAATGGTGGTGCTCTAAATGCATAGCTAATGTTACATCTGTCAAAACACAGTGAGTTTACACTTTCTTTATTATGGCACCTAATATAAACTGATTTACCCAATTTTTAGCAGTTATCACATATTCCAAGCAATAGTTTCTCACTTAGTTTATAAACTGTGTATTTAGGTTCCGCTTACAGGTGAGGGTTCAAGATGAAACTGGCACTGTGTCACTTTGTCTCTTTAACGATGAGGTGCAGGCTATTCTTGATAATGTAACTGCGTACCAGTTGGTGGAGAAGTATGGCAAGGTAGTCAATCATTAAAAACCTTTTAATTTTTTTTAAATGTGATCAATACAAAAAATTTGGTAAGCATTTCTTTTTTGTCATGTAGTCTGATGGTGTCTTCCCAACGGAGATTATGGACATGGTTGATAAGAAATTTGTTTTTAAGGTCTCAGTTGATGCCAAAAACAAAGAAAAGCTAATGCCTGTGTTCAATGTGTTACGGTTGTCTGATGATCCGGATATCATACAATCTGTCTGTGCAGCTGCTACACCCAGGAAGGTAATAACTGAAGTTTATATGTTATACAGTTTTAAACCATTTTGGATTTTCAGTCTAAGCCTTAAACAAACAAAGGGTTTACTCATTTTTTATATTTTGGTTCTCAGGCTGAAAATGAAGCGAGTAGTTCAAAGGTTGCGGATGTGGCACCATTTGTAAGTATACTTAATTTTGTAATTGCATTACTCAAGTAATGGTGTAAGCCTTTGTTGCCATGTCGCTTGCTAAGCATCTTATGTTTGTTCTTTTCTTTTAATATTATGGGCAAGATTTGGAGTCACAAACCGATGAGAACACAACGCCGGTTAATGTCCTAAAGACTGGTGTTGCGAATGTCGAACAGTCGTCTTCTGATACGACGTCTCAAGAAAAGAGGAAGGCGGATGCAGTGGATAAGCCTGACTTGCTCCAAGGCGAAGAAAATAGCGCAACCAAAAAAACAAAGTTTGTGCTCGACAAGGAAATTAAAGTTGAGAAACCTTGAATTAAGTGTGGCATGAGTTTCCTCCTTTACCCAGATGATGCGTAACTGTGGATGCATTTCCACAAAAAAAAAACATTTATGTTTGCTGATAACGTTTTTGGATTTTGTTTCCTCGCGTTTGCGATGGTGTTTGAACTTTTTTAATGTGTGGACAATCTCTTATTATCAATAATGCATCACAACTTGGTGCTTGAACAATGTTTTGTTTGGATTTTAAAGTTGATTTTTCTGATAATGGAATATTTATATTCATAATCACATTTTTGTTTGCAGGTTTTAACAGACATTTCATGCATGCTATACATGTTTTCCTGTTTGCTTTTCATTTTTACAGGTTTCTCTATCTTATTTTGGATGGCTTCATCAACTTTGATACGTGCATTCGAAGAAACCGTATAGTTTGGCAGTATAATACTATAATGTTTTTTGGAGAAAGTTGGTGTGCAGAAACATCAAATGTATATTTTCACATTTCTGTAATTGTATCATTGGAGAGAAAGCAATGAATAGATTATGTATTATATTATTTGTACAAATGAATACTTTATGATATCATTTTTTCATAGTTTTATGTCTTTTGTATATTTTTGGAATGTATCATTTACGTAAATTACATAATCAATATTAATATACATTTTATTCTAAAATTTTGCTTTACACAAGATACTTTGGTGTTTCTATGAAGTTCATGCACCATTAAAACAACTTCAATTAATATTTTTATTATGCAACTTGAATCATAACCTTTGAAAAGAACACGGTTAATATATTTTCCTTATTTAAATGGGTTTTTGTGTAACAGATTTTGACCCGTCTTTTTAGTTGGTCATTAAAAAAGCCCAATATTAGCTCATTTTATTAAAATGGCTTATAGTGTATATTTCGGGTAACTATTTATTACATTAAAACATATCAACATGATAAATGAAAATTATATGATACAACCCATCTATTTTTATGCATTGACTTTATTTCCCATTAATTAACAAAGTTAAACATATTATGCAACATTCTAAGATGTATTTTATGAATAATACATAGATATAAACATACGAACAATTTTTTTTGGAAGGATCAAGTATGTACATTTTTGGCTATACAATTTTTCCTATAAATGGTGATGCAAAGTAACACATTAGTAACAAACACAGAGTTTATAATTTTCCTTCGATATGGCATCATTCGTTCAAGCGAATGACTCATCAAATATTAAACTTGATGATAATACGTTTGTTGCATCGGTTTTTGAAGAGGGTGAATCTTCCAAAGAATCTGAAGGTAGTACATAATTATTCAAATGATATAGTTTACTTTTTGTTTAAAAATTTTTACGCGTTTTTTTATTGGTGATTTTTTTTTGTCATATCAGATGAGTTCGACCCAACTCCTATTATTGACTGGCTAAGATTTAATGTCGGAGACAATGAAGCATGTCAAAAACTTCTAAACAGTTTAAAGACAAAGATCGATAAGGCAAATGATTTAATCAATCAACTACGTGCAATGGGTCATGGTATAGATGATGACTATGTTGTTGACCTAAATTTCTTTGATGACGAATGAAATGCTGTCAACATCACTGATTTCATTTCAATTTCTATTTGATTATGTCATTTGAATAATTAAGTTTCATGAATAAAATTCCACGTTGATCACTTTTTTGTAACAGTTATTTGCTATGAATGAATATTCATTTCATTAACTTCCATGATTTTAGTTATTGTATGGTAAAATTAAGGCATGTATCAAGGGGTTTTCGGTTTCAAAATATCATCTTATTAAATGAAAGAATATTGTACACAACTTGAATGGAAGATATATTCTTACTCAATTTGATGATATATTTCTACTCAATGTAATCACCTATTTAATTTAAGTTTTACATATTATTATTACTCCATTTGATTATATACATTGACAATAATACTCTCGATATCATTACCTAATACAGTATATCTCTTTTTCAAACTCTATATACATACTTGAATTCAGTCTTTTCAACTCCATAACCATACAATTGTCAAACATTTTGTGCAAAACCTATCAACATCATCATTTCTCTAATACACAAAACGTATTGTCAAGCATTATCATCATGGATGATGAAAACACTCCACCAAACACCAGAAAACGTGCACCAGATATACTTGTGAATAGGAAATCTAAAAATGCACAAAATCCTTCCACGTCCAACAACAATTTAAACACGTCTAAAGATACTACTCAAAATTCAACTTACAATTTTTCACAACCTATGTTGGTGAATTCCAGTTCAAGTGATCGAAGAGTCTCACTCATGGAGTTATTGAATTGTAAGCTTTTGTTTTATAAATGGTTACACGTTTTATTCGTACTTTTTATTCCTATGCTACCTTTTTAACCATTTATTCTTCTTGCATTAGATAATCCTCTACAAGTAGATATCGTTCCTTTGACAAATTCCAATACAAAGACAACATCATCACGCAACATGAAACAACCAAAGAAAGTAGGCAGACCACGCTTAGCTTTAAGTCATCAAAGGCAACCGCTCTCCGACGTCACTAACAGTTAGTTGCTTTTAAATAATATGCAACATCTTCGTTTTGTTTACTACTACTTGTGCAGTTAAGTTTAGTATCCAATATGCTAAAGTGCTCAATTTGCTATTTCTTACAGATCATCCACAACGATTAAATACATCATCAGTTTCACCAATGTCAACTACAACTTTGCCTTTACACATTCATCAAGGTTTGCTTAATTGGGTTATATATCTTTGTTCGTTTGTTTGGTAACTTTCTTCAAGTCTTATTAATGTCTGACTCATATTTTATTTGTAACCTTCATTTTGGAAACGCAGGACATAATAGAGGCACTCTATTGACCTACAATATTCAACCAACTACTTTAGAAAATGGTAAACTATAAAATAGAATCTTTAGTTGCTTACAGTTAACTAAGTTGATTACTTACCGGCTGTTATACATGCTATATATATTGTTATACTTACATCTTATGTTGCACCATCTACTAAAATAACAGCACAAGCTTATACTCCTCCAATAAACAGTTTGCAAACAAAAACTAACGCTTTCTCAACGCATAACCAAGGTACATATTTTGCATATTTAACACCTCACAAACTTTAATTCTTCATGCTGACTGGTATACAATTTTGAATGTCAAATGTAGGTAGCAATGGTCACAATGGATGCAACACATCGCCTTACAATATTCACCAAACTCCTTTACAAAATGGTAAACTATAACTACAAATTTTACTTTTTATTGTTAGGTTTAAAGTAATTTGTTAGTTAGTGAGTGTTTGTATGCAAAAACTATTACAGTTACATCTGATGTTGCGCCATCTACTGAAATAAGACCACAACCTATGCCTACTCCAATAAATACTGTGCAAACAAACACTTCAGCATTTTCAACGCATAACCGAGGTACATATTATGCAAATCACTGCAAACCTTTTCTAAGTTTATTGGAGTTACTTATTCTGTAATAAAAGTTTTTACTTTGTTTTCGCATAATATTTTTAGGAGACTATTATAATCTTTTGTATATAATTAGGTACCAATTCTATGACCAAAAACACTCCTCAAGTAACTCCGATTGCTGCACTACGCAAACGACATACTCCACTTACTAACGTCTCAACAGGTACGTTTCCAAAATTAACATATTGTTTTCAAACGATTGTTTTTGTCAAAAAGTAAACATTCTTTACCCAATTTTGTATTGACAGTTACTTTTCAAACACCCGTGCTTCGTAAAGTTAATGCACGCCCAAGAAATACACAATCTTCTGGGTTTACAACTGCCATTCCTTCGTTAACAATAGAACAATCAACATACGAAGCAGGAGAATCGTCAAGAAGACCAAAACGGTCTAAGAGACCAACGTTACAATCTCGCACTCCGATTGTTTTCAATCTTGATGATGATGGACACGTCAGGAAAGTATACGACAAATACGTCGGTATATCTGAAGGTATAAGTGAATATTATTTTGCTACGATTGCATAATTGTTATATTTATTATCACACTTAACATATACCCTTTTACGTTTTTGTAGAGTACTATGACCATGGCGATCCTACGTTCGAGTGTAAAGAATGCCATGCCCTCTTATGGGAAGCAGAAGCAAAAACAGGAAATCGTAATCCGGAGGGAAAAGCTTATTCCATATGTTGTGGCAAAGGAAAAGTTTCTATTCCACAACCACCTCCAGCTCCAAAACCATTACTTGATTTATTCTTGAATGACGACACCAAAAGCCAAAACTTCAAAAATAACATTAGAACGTACAACAGCATGTTCGCTATTACTTCAATGGGTGGCAAGGTTGATGACTCAATCAACAAGAAAGGACGTGGTCCGTATGTTTTCCGCTTACATGGTCAAACGTACCATAAAATTGGTAGTTTACTTCCGGAAAATAATGCTCCTCCAAAATTCGCACAGTTGTATATATATGACACGCAAAACGAAACCGAGAATAGAGCAGCTGCATTAAGGTAATGTCCATTACATGGTTGATTATTGTGTGTACAGATTTACAATACATAATTTGTATATTTACAATCTTACTTATTTTTTGTCCCGTTAATCTACTAACCAGCGGTTCTGCTTCGTCTACTGATTCTAATTCAAAGACACCTCTTGATCGAAACATTATCAATGAGGTAAAAGATATTTTGGATGGATCAAGTGATTTGGTTAAAACATTTAGAAGGGCACGTGACCGATACACAGAAGACAGCGAGCAGAATATAAGAATAAAGCTGGTAGCAAAGCGAGGCAAGAGTGGACGGCAATACACTCTTCCTACTGCCGACGAGGTTGCTGGTCTTATTGTTGGCGACTTGGATACATGCGCAGAAGATAGAGATATAGTGATAGAAAAGTTTGGTGAAGGTTTGCAGCGTATCAATATTTTTCATCCTATGTACCTTCCTTTGCAATACCCTTTGTTGATGCCGTGTGCGCAAGATGGCTATTATTTAGGAATACCACATAGAAATAAATCGGGACAACCGGCCACTGGAGACAATGACAAAACAGTTAGTATGCGGGAGTGGTTTGCCTATCAGATACAGGACCGTCCGAATCAAGAGAATTTATTCGTACGTGGAGGTCGTTTGTTCCAGCAATTTCTTGTGGATGGTTTCGCTATGGTTGAGAGAGAGCGTATGTTTTTCCATCGTTCCAAACAGTCTAAACTAAGGTGTGATACGTACTCAAATGTGCGTCAAAGCGTTGCATCTGGAAATAATGACCCGTCCACAGTTGGAAAGCCTGTTATTTTGCCTTCTTCGTTCACTGGTGGACCAAGGTACATGCAACAAAATTATATGGATGCGATGGCATTGTGTAGGTGGTATGGTTGTCCAGATCTTTTTATAACGATCACGTGCAATCCTAAATGGCCGGAGATTGCAAGATATATGCGGGAGCATAACCTTTCATCTACGGATAGGCCTGATGTGCTAAGTCGAGTTTTTAAAATGAAACTCGATCAGCTGATCAAAGATGTCAAAGATTTGCGTTTGTTCGGACGTATTCAAGCAGGTATGCTTTTTATTTATACCACATTTCACATTCATAAGAGTTGTATTATAACACAATATCTATAATCATAATTTAAACTGATTTCATGTTAACTTGAACAATAATTTGCAGTGGTATACACAGTTGAATTTCAGAAAAGAGGTCTTCCCCATGCACATGTTTGTCTGTTTTTACATAAGGATGACAAAGTGCCAAACGCTGAACATATTGACAAACACATATCTGCTGAGATACCAGATCCAAATGAGGATCCCGATCTGCACAAATTAGTTTCTGATTTTATGATGCATGGTCCATGTGGTGTTGATGAGCCAAATCAGGTTTGCATGGATGATGGGAAATGTACGAAACACTTCCCTAAAAAGTTTAAAGAACACAGCTCTGTTGACTCGGAAGGCTACCCTATTTATAGAAGACGTGATAACAGAATCCATGTTGTTAAGAGTGGACATAAGTTGCACAACGGTTATGTTATCCCGTACAATGCAACCCTACTAAAACGTTATCAATGCCACATCAATGTTGAATGGTGCAATCAGACGGGCTCAATAAAATATTTGTTTAAATACATAAACAAAGGTCCCGATAGAGTATCCGCAGAGTTGTATGAACCGGCAACCACGGAAGACGGTCAAGAAAATGCTAAACCTGTTGACGAGATTAAAGCGTTCTATGATTGCAGGTACCTATCGGCTTGTGAAGCCGCATGGAGGATATTTCGCTTTGAGATTCATTATAGAACACCATCTGTTGAACGTCTCTCATTTCATCTCGAAGGCGAGCAACCAGTTGTATTTGATGAGAACTCTGACCTTGAAACTATTATTCACAAACCAACAGTTGGCGCTTCTATGTTTGAAGCCTGGATGCAGATGAATGAAACGTATCCACCAGCAAGGGACTTAACATATGCTGAGTTTCCTACGAAATTTGTATGGAATGCTCCAAAAAGAATGTGGACAGTTAGGAAGCAACAATATGCAATTGGCAGAATTCATAATGTTCCAATCTCGGCTGGTGAAGCTTACTATTGTAGGATGCTACTCAATAGCCAAAAAGGTTGTCGAAATCACGCTGCAATAAGGAAAATAAACGGTATAGTTTATCCTACCTACAAAGAAGCCTGCTACGCAGCGGGCCTTTTAGATGACGACAAGGAGTATATTGAGGGTATTAAAGAAGCAGCCCATTGGTCCTCCGCTGAACATTTACGGGACCTTTTTGTTACATTACTGTCCCAAAAAGAACTTGACACACCTTTGAATGTTTGGTTACAAACTTGGCATTTGCTTTCAGAAGATGTCGAGTACAAGAGAAGTATTCTTTTAGGAATTCCAGGTATAACCACCAACTTAGCTTTCGTAGTATGTTTTGTTTATTTTATACATTTATAGATTAATGATAATGGTAAATATGAAAGACTACTAATGCCGATGGTAATTTATCAAGAAAGCCACATAAAAAAGAGTAGTGTACTGGTAATTTATCAAAGAGTATTGAGTAGCATAAAAAAGGTTGTCGTATGTAAAAAGTAGTGTAAAAGACCATTTGATGCTATAATGGTAAGACCATTTTGTTGATAAATTATCAAAGACAACCTTTTACCATTACACCTTTTTACCATTACACCAGCCACATAAAAAAAAGTAGTGTCCTGGTAATTACACCAGCAATAAGGAACATGTTAAAAGACCATTTTCAAGAAAGGAACATAAAAAAAAAGTAGTGTACTGATTCTTATGATATGTAGGTTAAACTACAAATCTACTACACTACTTGCTATTTTTTTTAACTCTTATTTGAATACATATGCTACCGCTCATATATAACTAATTTCATACAGGTTTGCGACTGAGTGACGACGAGAAAAAGAATGTTTGTTTGTTCTTTATCGAACAACTTATGCGAACCAGAGGCACCACTTTGAAGCGATTTCCAGAACTGCCTTATCCAGATGATACATATATGTCTGAATTTGGTAACCGGCTAATCTTTGATGAGAGAGATTATAACCCATCAGAGTTACAGTCTAAATACGAAACACTATATGCCGCGTTAACCATGGAACAGAGAAAAGTATATGACACCATCATGAGCTCCGTCCAACACGGAAGAGGAGGCACTTACTTTGTATATGGCTACGGAGGAACTGGCAAGACATTTTTATGGAAAACGCTTGCTGCCGGTATTAGAAGACATGGTGACATAGTCATAAACGTGGCGTCAAGTGGTATTGCATCTTTATTGATGTCAGGTGGACGTACTGCTCATTCGAGGTTCCATATTCCCATAAATATTGATGAGACTTCTACGTGTTCAATATCTCCACAAAGTGACTTGGGCCTGTTGTTGAAGAAATGCAAGCTTATTATTTGGGATGAGGCTCCCATGACAAATAAGCTGTGTTTCGAGGCTTTGGATAGGTCTTTGAGAGATGTGTTGCGGAAGAACAGGTACGACACTTGTGATACGCCATTTGGTAACATGACTGTAGTATTTGGCGGTGATTTTAGGCAGGTGCTTCCCGTTATTCCAAAAGGTTCCCGGCAAGACATTGTAAATGCATCTTTAAAACAATCGTACTTGTGGGATCATTGCACAGTCTTAAAATTAACCGCCAACATGCGCCTAACTGTTGGATCACGACCTGAAGATGTAACTGAGATAAAGGAATTTGCGGATTGGATATTGAAAGTAGGAGATGGAGACATTGGAGGACCACATGACGGAGAGGTTTTGATAGATATACCAGAAGATATTCTAATACATGAAACTGATGATCCGGTACAATCTGTTATTGATTTCACTTACCCAAACCTTTTGAATAACATAGATGATCCATCCTACTTCCAGGAAAAGGCCATTCTTGCTCCGACAAATGAAGTGGTTGATACTATTAACGATCATTTGCTTAAGACGTTTCCTGGTGAGGAAATGGTTTATCTTAGTTGTGACAACATAGATAAAACTGAACGCGGTGGTGCTATAGATCAATCTATTTTTTCACCGGAATTTATCAACGGATTAAAATTTTCGGGTGTTCCAAACCATAGGCTTGTATTGAAGGTGGGTGTCCCAATAATGTTGCTGAGAAACCTTAATCAATCACAAGGTTTATGTAATGGGACAAGGCTTCAAGTCACTAAATTAACACGAACTTCTATTCAAGCTAAAATAATTAACGGAACACATTTTGGGAATTCGGTTATCCTTCCAAGATTGAAAATTACTCCGTCGGACAAACGTTTACCCCTAAAGATCGTGCGCAAACAATTTCCTGTGTCAGTTTCATTCGCTATGACGATAAACAAGAGCCAAGGGCAATCACTTTCGAAAGTTGGTTTATACCTACCACGTCCTGTTTTCACACATGGACAATTATACGTGGCTCTTTCACGCGTCAAAAGCAAAAAAGGTTTGAAAGTTGTCATTTCTGATGCCGATGGTAATTTATCAAAGACTACTACAAATGTAGTCTACAAAGAGGTTTTACACGGCCTATGATCAAGTTTCAAGAGGTATGTAAGAATATTCTTATCATGTGATATGCCGTTCTTTTGTACATGTTTTATCAATCACACAAATATTTTACTTACACCTTATTTTTATAATTTATTAGGTGGTCACGAAATGCTCAATGGCTTATCACAAGTTTACTTCCAACTACATACATTTGTTTTGTAAAGGCGGTCATGATTAGAGGCTACGTGCATGGATGTTTATTACACTATTAGTTACAACCATTGTACTCAATACTCTCATTGACTTTATTACTTCATATTCCTTTCGAATAAATGATTTACTTTGTTTACTTATTTCGTTTACTTCTTTTATTTACACACTATTCTTTTATTCTTTATTCAATATCTCTTCTAAAAACCCGTGGATTCCACGGGTCTTATAAGCTAGTAAATCAATATTATTCGTAACAGGCTTATGGCGTATGTCTTTTTGACTTATGTTTCATAAGCTCATTTTGTGGTTAATTGAGACGTTTCAGCTTATATAAGTTATTATGTCATGATTAGCATATATAATCCAAAAAGTTTCAAAATAAGCCATAAAAAAAAAAAAAAAAAAAAAAAAAAAAAAAAAAAAAGGTGAGCTTACCATATATAAGCCAAAAACCACATAAGCCATAAGCTTAAACAAACACATCCAAGATAATCTTACTATCTAATAATGCGTGAAGGCCTTCTATTAATAGAAATACTTGAAATTTAGCATTATAAGTTCTTAAGCTATAAGTACAACTAATCAATACTAAAATAGATTTTAACAAGTCAAAAAACATAATTTAACAAGTATGTAAAGCACACATCAAACTAAAAAAAAAAAAAAAAAACACTATTTCTTATATTCAATTAATACATAATTTAAAACACCCCATCACAAATATATACAACTACCTAAGCACAATGAACAAATACAATTAATCTTGCACATAATTTCTCTACTACATAAGTTGGCTTAATGTACAAAATACAAAGCACTATTAATGTGGTCAAGATATTTAATTAATGAAATCAATTAATTAAGTAGTCAATAAATATAATTAAGGCAGTTATTAAAACACCCCTTACATAAAAAATACAAATTATAAAGCATATTGTACAACCAACTTAAATACAATTTCTGCATTAATGTCACTAATAACTAATACAAATAATAAAGCACATTATACAAATATTCAAACCCGAACGGGCAACAGGCAAAATGGGCTCGAGCTCGAACGGGCACGTGCCAAACGGGCTCGAGCCTGAACGGGCACGGGAAAACGGTCTCGAGCCAGAATGGGCACGGGCTAAAATGAAATTCTTGATTCTATAAATTTATTGTCAAAAAGAATATAATAAACTAAAATATATGATTCACCGGAAATTTTTATTTCAGGGTACCCGCCACCGCAACGCGCGGGTACCCTGCTATTTGTTCTATAACTAAGGTGCTGAGGTGTCCATTATCGTTTTCAACTCTTTTCGTGCACCTCAATTGTGTATTTAGTGAGATTTTAACCAACACTAAATACTTGTTTTGTAACTGATCAAGGAAGTTATGGCTTACCACACTAGATCACTTGTAAATATCAAATATTTTTCTTAAGTCTTCAGGATCGCCTTAATTAAGCTATAGTACGTGTTCTTGCAGATTAGCTAGCTGTTGAAACTAAAATTGAAAAGATGATGTTGCTTTGCATTGTAGGTTGGGTGTGCACGTCATGTAAATAAGACGGGTCAAATGGGTTGAGCGTGTTGAATGGGTCAAGTTTCGTCTAACGGGTCTGTCCAACCCAACCTCGCCCACTTTGTTCTGTCCAGCACATAAAATTAAACGGAATGAGCATTGGCTTGTATGGAATTAGCCTTACGCATTTACATATAAATATCTGTATAAATCTCAATTAGAAATCTGGAAATGCCTATGACTAGTGCGGTAAATTAACATTATAGAAACTGTTTTGACATCGGTATTTCACATGTATAATAACCGAGTGTTTTAAACTTTTTTGCAGGTCCCACTATACGTAGCAACCAAAATGGCATCGATCAAGAGGTCTTCATTCTTTGTACCATCAGCAAGCGGATACGCAAAAGCAGGCCTGAGATGGTTGGGACACGAGCCTCGTTGCACTCCTTACTGGCCACACTCAGTCATCTGGGCTTTGCTTTACTCGTTGCCAGAAGCTGCCATTGATGCTTGGCGTTACGGTTTCTGCCTCAAAATCCGAAAGAGGGGACAGCTCAAAGATTCTAGGAAGAAAGAGTGATGCTATTTACTGTCTGGTTTGTGCAGTTTTAGCATGTTTCAGATGTTCTTTTTATATTTCCATTATTGTTGGAGATTTAATTATTTATAAATCGATTCTTTCAATTTATTTATATAAAAATGAGTCATTTTTAGATTATATATTATTTTTGTGTTATTTGTTTTCCACCTTGCTCAACCCATTCATTTTGATATCTTGCGAAGCCGTTGTGAAGAAAATGGAATTTCCACATATTTTTGTGTGCAGTAACAACTTAACCTTCTAGCATCTCAGCACATTTTGAGTTCCAGTTATAATGAAACTATAACAAATTAGTTATAATGATGAGAATTTAATTGAGTCACTACTATTGAGTCATAGCCTTTTCACACTAACATAGAGCATTTCAAGATTTGTGTCAAGGATTTATAAAAGTGTAAGCAAAATTAGGTGGAGTCGCTACTATTGAGTGTATAACTGAGTACATGTTTAGTGGAAGCAACACGTAGTCCTTGTTATAGCAAAGGATCAAACAAGAACTGTAGCCAATACTAATGAAGATGGATTTCATGAGAGCTGGAAACAAACCTCACGGTCAATAGCATGTTCTTTTATGTTTGTGACAATTTTTTGATGTGCGTTCGCTGTCTTAGAAACCACAATGTGCTGACTTAAGAAAAATTCCAATAATTTTTATTTTAGCGATTGAGAATCAAAACGATAGTTTAAAACAATGCTACAGTCTTCGCACCACACTTAGATTTCAAACGTAATATATAGCCTACATTGGCATGTATTACGCTCCCAGTAGTTGCTTTGGAAACATGATATCTTATCGTAAAGGTTCATGTTTTGTTCACTTTAGCAAGCCATATACCTTAACATCATCAACTTGTGACTGCCATGTTTTATAAAATTTGAATGTTGTTTAGAATACCCATTTCCTAACTTTTCAGACTCGCCCATATTGACACCTCTCCATATACGTAAACCATGACTATACGAACATAACCCGGCTATATCCGAACAACACCCGGTTATTCCGGCCAAGACCTGGTTATTCCGGTCATGACCCGGTCAAGACCCGGCTATTCCGGTCATGACCCGGCCAAGACCCGGTTATTCCGGCCATGACCCGGGTCATGGCCGAATATAGCCGGGTCATGGCCAAAATAGCCGGGTATAGCCGGGTCATGGCCGGGTATAGCCGGGTCTTGGCCGGAATAACCGGATATAGCCGGGTCATGGCCGGAATAGCCGGGTCTTGGCCGGATATAGCCGGGTTTTGTTCGTATAGTATATTAAGACATGACTAAATTCAATACACTGTATCTGCTTCTGTCAGTATATTTTCGCAATACTTTAGAGGTGTCAAACGAGTGAGTGACGAGTTGGAAGATGGGTCAAACGGGTACTTTTTGGTACCGAAACACCTTTAGGCAAAATATTCATGGGGTTCTTACATTATAATGTTTATTTTTCATTTTTACGATTATCAGCTTGGTCAGAATTTGTCCATGATTATGTCGCCTGCAATCGGAAATCCTAGTAACTTGCAGTCTATGTAATCAACTTTCACACATTTCACCAAACTTTCTGAGTTTTTTTTAAGTTTTCTGTTGCTGTTTTGTGCTGCTGGCTGCTTGTTTAGTACGCTGCAGAATAATGCGATTTCTGGTCCAATTCCTGGTGCGATTTGGATGTGTTATGGAACCTTCAAACGCTAGATCTTTCGGGGAATAAGTTTAGAGGTGAGCTGCCTTATACTTTGGGAGATCATAAGAACTTGAATTATTCGTAAGTTTTGTATTTTAGCTTCACTTTTTTTAAAAAAAATTCAGGTGTTTTTTTAACGGCAACTAACTACTCTCACTTACTAATTGTGCTTATTTTTTTAATTCCGAGTCTTAAAAAATGTCAATTTTACTCAGAAGAAGCACAGCAAAACACTAGCTTGCAGGCTGTTTGTTATACAACTGATATCACAAATCATCAGAAATGAAATGCCAAAAGCCCCTTTAAAAATCAAATAATCAGGCGCAAAGTAGCTAAGCCCAACTGTCAAACATCTCTTAGAGTCATATGTTCTTGTTAGTTCCTTCAACTTTTAACTTTGATTTTGTTAAGCAAATTGTATTATGATTGCTGATCACATGGTCAAAAATAGTTTTAGGCAGCCAAAGCACATACACTTTCTTATTATAAGGTCCTCAAATAAAATTGCAAATTTATATTCCCAAAAGGTAACAGTTAGAAATCTTTGTTTTACATGTCTCATTATATGTAGCAGCAATAATGGCATCAATCGAGAGGCCATCCTTCTTCGTACCATCAGCAAGCAGATATGCAAAAGCAGGGTTGATCAGATGTTTAGGACACGAGCCTCATTGCACACCTTACTGGCCACAAGCAGTCATTTGGGCTTTGCTTTACAAGTTGCCAGAAGCTGCCATTGATGCTTGACGTTACGGTTTCTGCCTCAAAATCCGTAAAAGAGGACAGCTCAAAGATTTTAGGAAGAACGAGTGATGACATTTTAGTGTCTGGTTTGTGCAATCTTAGCATGTAGAATGATTATGAACTTGCGTGATTCATGCCTTCATGTTTATTATATTCAAATTTTATTTTTCCATAAATGGTACTAGTAATTTAATTATTCGCAATGTTTCAATCTATTTATGAGAAAATGAGTCAGTATGAGTACATATATTGTGTTCACAGCCTTAAACAGACGACGTGTTTATTCCTTGGCTGCAGTAAGTAGATCGAGAAGTCGTTTTGCCCCTCTATAACCCGTTATGAATGGATTTGTTCCCAAGATGATAACACATACACCATTATCTAAACATAACAACATAAGCATAAAATTTGTTGGGAGGTTTATAAGATAGACTTAACCTGTTTTGACCCATCCTAAAAGTTTGCCTCTATTTAATCTGATCCTAATTTTGTTACCAATCGTCTGATTTGGTCATTTCTCAACTTGCTAGCTATGAACAAAATTCAAAATAAAAGTTCAGTAAACAAAAAAAAGTATACAGTTAGATGATTGCTTTCTTTTTCCTAAAGACCACTTCAGTATCCAACCCGAACCCATCAACTTTCCTAGTATAAACAAATTCTGACCCATTAAACAACTTAATCAGTGGATGAATACTAAATAAATCATTCACCGAATACTTATCTGACCGCCTAGATATCGC
The DNA here is from genome assembly GCA_030686995.1 of Artemisia argyi. Classification (NCBI taxonomy): domain Eukaryota; kingdom Viridiplantae; phylum Streptophyta; class Magnoliopsida; order Asterales; family Asteraceae; genus Artemisia; species Artemisia argyi. The sequence goes on along the minus strand of CM060683.1, from coordinate 192,823,202 downwards.
CACGTGCAACACACATATCCCTCCAGCTTTCAACGTCCGTTGGATCTCCCCTACAAACTTATCCGGATACAAAGCATGATCAAACACATTCGAGAATTCAAAGTCAAAAGTCTCATCATCAAATGGTTGATGATGAAAATCACCTTTGATCACAAGTGGTGGATATGGAACAAGATCTAGACCTATTGAATCCAACACTCCAACGCGTTTTAAAGCCTCCACTTCTTGCCCGACCCTTGCTCCAACACATAGAGCTTTAGATTCATTGGACAACAGTTTCTTGTGCTTTAGATCCGAAAAGAATTGTGTGAAAACATGAATCTTTCTTTCCCAATCTCGGGTTGTCCATATTTTTCTTAGTTTCGGGTTTGTTGTTTTCTGAAGTTGGTGATGAATGTAGTTATCATAGGACGTATATCCAGGCCTGATCTTCAGGGTGGCGCTGATCTCACTATTCAGACCAGCGCCAACCTGAATGGTCTGGCCATATTTACTAATAAAGATTGCTGATTTTGAAAAAACAAAGATGAAACAAGATAAAGAGAGGAGAACTATTAGAAAGAAACATTTGGGCATTAATGATCTTGATTTAAAGGTTGTATCTTTCATCTCCACACAAACACACTAAAGGGTGTTTGTGTGTGTAAATTTGTCTTTGAAAATATGTTTCTCTTGCAAAGTTTGAAACTTCATGTCTATCTAAATATGGCTTGTGATGTGTGAAGAACTTGTTAGTTTATGCATGGCAAAGGTATGAGAGATAAGGGGAGAAAGTTGAGGTCTTATAACAAACCAATGGACAGATGGCTTAGTTACATAAATGCATGCATACATAATACATAACATTATAAGTGTATAACATATATGACATAAGACATACATATACTGATATACACATCACACAAACATTGGTTCATGCATACGTATATATATATATATGCATTGTATGAGACGGCAGACTCGTAACCAAGAGTCATCAGATTGATTTTATGAAGAGCATCATGTTGATTTTATGAAAGTACCAAAATTCGTAACTCAAAAATTAAGCACGAGGTTCACTTTAGTATATTTGACATAATTTTACACTACGCAAGAAAAATCCATGAGGTTCGCATGCACCCTCGGAATCCCTCTCGGTTCCCCCCGATTGGCCGATTGCATGCATACATACATGGATGATGTATGCATATGTATGGAGATGGTTTTGATAAAAATCATGATACTTTAGTTTCTCCGAACAAAGGAAAAAAAACAGAAAATAATGTCGAGGAATACAAAGTAAGCCTTGCTTTAACTAATCATATTGTAGAAATATTCAACAAATGAATAATTTTATGTATAGTCTTAGTTAGAAAAGCATTAGCCCAATTATAGGCCTGTTGGATCGTTCTTTCAGGCCCATGTTCTTATAAAGCTCAAACCTTCAAGTCCAAGATTGCACAAAACTAGTGCAGTTTTATTCATTCTTTTTCATCTCATTAGATAAAATCTTTATAAAAAGTGTCTCGTGTGCGAAGTAATTACGATGGTAAACTAATCACTATCAATGTGATTAGAAACTCTCATATAGATTTATCGAGTGCAGGCTCGAGTCTTCAATCTTCTATACTCTATAGTATCAGACTTAAACAAAACAGTATAAAATTATAAACAGAAGAATTACTTCTATTACGTCTCCCAAAATAAGCTAAGATATAATGTATTGATGATTTATTAAGTTTTCCATTCTCCATGTATGCTCTAGTTTCGTTCCTATGCAAGGTAACAAGGCGAAACGAACAAACAATGTCGCACGTACGTAGGTTACATTAACGAATTTAAAAAAAAAAATGTGGTTTCAAGTCCCGTATAAAACTAATATATACTACATAATAAATCATTTGGACCTTCCTAAATAAGGAAGTTTTAAAAATTTCTGCCTGACACACTTACTTATTATGAAATTCATATAATTAAATTCTACATTACACTAATTGTTATAATGTACACTAATGACACATTAATTTTAGTATTAAAATGGATGATACAAACTTACATAATACAAATTTATAGTACTAAATTTTATCATAAACATTCTATTTTTACTAACTTCATATAATTATGGATATCTATATTTATATTAATATATTTACGAAAATTTAAACACACGTTTACTCTTTTATTTAGAACTATTTACCGGTAAACCGTCAAATACCGACTACCATTTCATATCGTTTAAAGGTCAAGATATGACAAAAATTGCATATTTGCGGATAACATATCATGCTAATGTATTTGAAAAAGTAAACAATAAGGCATTACATTATGTCAAAGTAAGTGACTTTGTTTCTACTCGTTCATAATCTATATATAATACTAAGGCTGTAAACGAACCGAACGTTCAGTGAACATTTTGTGAACCGTTCGGTAAAAAGTTCGTTTATGTTCGTTTGTTTATTAAATGAACGAACATGAACAATATTTTACGTTCGTTTAGTTAAATGAGCGAACATGAACAAAAGTCGCGTCCGTTCATTTACGTTCGTGAATTTCCGACCATGCATTCGTTAACGTTTGTTTATATTCATTTATTTAATTATGTTCGTATACCATATGTTTTAATTGTATAACTTTAAAATTGGTTTATTTAAACAAAACACTTAAAAGATAATATATTGTGCATAATCTAATAAAGTTTATGTTTGCTTGTCTATGTTCATTTATGTTCGATCGTTTATGTTTGTTTAATGTCTTAATGAACGAACATAAACGAACATGAATAAATCATTTTCTTAATAAGCGAACATGAACAAGAAAATTCGTTCGTATAAGCGTTCGTGTCCGTTTATTTATCCGATTAAATTTAAGCGAACAAACGAAAAAAGCTCCGTTCGTGTTCGTCCGATTCGTTTACAACCCTATATAATACTTGTTGCATTGTACTTTTGGCAACCAATTAAGCATGTTTGATCGAGGGTGACAATTAATCTTCTAGAATCTTATCAAACTTCATATTCATGTTACCACATGATAGAAAAAATTAATATGTATTTTTTTAGTAAACATTCGATGAACTTGTTAACTTAAATAAATAGTTGCTTCTTAAACTGCCCAAACTGCATGATAATATTGACTTTTATATAACTTTGTAACATTGAAAAGCATGTGAAAACAAAGCTTAAAGCATACGACAATCTTGAGTGTATTGTTGGAAATAAGCAGTTCAATCAGCACATGATCTTATTCTCCAAGCTAGCAAATTCCATTAGGAATAGGATTCTTATACCGTGTGAAAAATGTGACTTTTACAACGTACGCAATAATACCTTATTTGGTAACACTTTCGTCGTCCACTTTTACCATTTTATACTTTTAATGTCTTTTTTGTTTCAAAAAAACAAACATTTAGTAAAACATGTATGGTTTTGTTCTTTTCATGCATGCAAACTCGTATACATAGCCTTAAAAACTATGTTCGTACATATATGTATACGGGTAGCTTTAAAAATCTCGATTTCTTCGAAAGAAATCTGGTCCTCAAATTTTGTGTCATGTATCTTGTTTAGTTAGTCTATTGTATTATCGTTAAAAAAGTTATGAACTTAATTACTTATAGAGTATTTGAGTTGGGTCCGCCTCTATAGCCTTTCTAAAAAAAAATAACAAAACACGACATATAAAATTAAATGGATGATTCTACATGATATATATGTGCACATTTGTTTTAGCGCAACATGCGATTTTAATTATTATAAACACATATCCTATAGCACCAAAAAGTATACCAAATAACATTTTGTACCCTCAAACTTGAAAGTCTTTCATTTAATATTCTTAGAATTTTAGTCTTTTTGATGGTTTAGAAAAGTATGTGAATTTATTGATCAACAAGGTATTCAAGAGTTGGTGACTTGGTGTTTTAGCCTAGCTCTCTTGTTTATTGGTGTGTCGCATAATTAACATTCAATATTTAGTTTAGCACATCTTAGCAAAGTAATCGGTTTTACTATTGATCAAGTGTATATATTTGTGTTTTGTATTGATGTCGACCTTTGGTTCGACCTTTTATATATTGTGTTATGTTGTTTTTAACATACCAACAACAAAAATCATGAATAGGGTAAGGCTGAGTATAATAGACCGCTGACCAGACCGAATAGACAAATCAGACTGGACTGAACGTATTTTGGTCCGGTCTTCGGTCCACCTTTTCATCAATTTTGGTCCTTGGTGCGACCCGGTTTACGTAAAACCCCTCAATATGCTTTTTTAGACTCGACTGGACCTGATGAGTCGAACCAAACCATACCCACTGAGCCGGACCAAACACATTTCGGTTCGTTGTTTTAGGCTAAATCGATTTTTGGTCCGGTTCAACTTTTATCAGTCCGGTCCGGTTTTTGGATTTATAATCAAATTATGAGAGTGAGAAATAAGCATAATGTATTTAAGATTGTTGAAAATTTGGTATTCAAATTTGAGTGTTACAAAGAAGAGGAAAGGTGTCATTGTAGAAAAGTAGTAAAAGGTTAAGGGTTGCTAAAGAAAATACTTAACTCCAATAATTGTGGATTAAATAAAATAATCAAAACTGGAATATTTTTGGACTTTTGTACATGTAGAGTATTAATTATATGATATGATTGCTTAGTTATCTCTTGAAATATATGTGGATACGTTAATCTATTTCTAATTGTTTAACTTATTCTCATAAAAAACGTAAGTCTTTAACATAACTAAATGTCAAAAGTAATATTCACTCGTTGAGTTTATACTAATGTAATCTGATTACAATTTTTTATATAATAAAACAAAATCCAAGTGTGAACTTTTGTATTTTGAAAAAAAAGAATGTTTCTTTATTAGGTAATAATTGAATTATTATTTTTTAATTTATAAATTTATAAATTCGTTTTGTTGATATACTACATAAGTAGAAGATAAATACAAAAAATATAGATAAGAAGCAACTAACAATATGATTAAATTTTTTATATGATTATCTTTAATAATAAAAAACTATAATTAAAAATAATAAATCAAACAAAACAAAATAAAGATTAAATTAATTATTTTTTAATAAATAAAAATATATCGTTCAAAATACTTTTAAAAAAAACTCGCGCGTGCGCGGACGTTATAACTAGTGAATTAGAAAATAAAGATCCGCAAGTTAACATTGTGTTTTCGAGTATCAATTAAAAAAGAAAAGTAAATTATTAATCTTATCTTGTAGAATTATTTTTTTTCTATCTTTTCACTTAAAACTACAAACTTATTTAGGTTGATCTAATGTAGATAAAGATGACAATAAGTCAAAAAGGAGAAACACGGATAAATATTTTCAAAATGGTGATTATGATTATCGATCAAAATCAAGAGACTTTAATAACATGGTTTAAGAATGGTTTATTATTATCAAAAAATAATAATAAGATAGAAACATGAATTACTAAAAAGTGATACAATCAATTTAGGTGTGATAAACAATCATAATCACTCTTGATAAGCACAAACAGAATTTGTTGTTTTCTGTAACTCAGTGAACTATATAAATCATATACACATTCCTACATTTGTGATTAACTTTACCCATTCTAAAAAATTAACAATTAATTAACATCAAGCTTTTTATGTTTAACAATAATTTCAATATTTATAATCATTAAATATGTATAAATATAAAAATAATTAGTTTATTAAGTGCTATTTTTACCTAAATGATAAAACTTAACAACAACCTATAAGATTACGATTAGCAAAACCTTTATATAAACAAACAATTTTACTCGTGGTTTTACACGTGATAGAATTTAACAAATCACTAACTTTTTTCATTATTGCTTTTTACGAGTAACATCTAACATTCATACACACATTTATCTCTACTATTTGTAAAATAAATTTATTGTTTTTGAAACTTAAAAACTCTTAAAATAAAGTAAAGTGATTTGCTTAATTTATCATTGATTAAAAATAATAACATACCACTAAATATATTGTTTAATCCTCAATTTTCATCATTTTTCGTTTATAACTCATAAACTATTTTCTCGTAATGTCTACAAATTGATCTCGTAATTGTTGTATCAAGAGTCACACCAGAACTACAAGTTCACAAAAATAATTATTAGCCGCTATAAACCGTCGCTTTACACGAATATTCATTCGTCTAGTATCAGATAAGATCAAAATTATGTGATTTAAACACTAAGTTCAAATAAAATAACCTAATAATAATAAAGTAAAATGTTTGAAACACAACCAAATTATCACACGTGGCAACAATTCGGTACACAAGTGACAAATTTAATCACAAAAACGAACTTTTGATGCTTAAATACGAGCATTTGATGTTAATACTAGAACTTTTTATTATGTCTTACTAGTTATAATACCCGCGCATGCGCGAGTTTTTTTAATGATATATATTTTTATTTCTTAAAAAACAAATAATTTAATCTTTTTTTGTTTGATTTATGATTTTTAATTATATTTATTTATTATTAAAGATAATCATTTAAAAAATTTAATCTATTTTTATTTATTAAAAAATAAATAATTTAATCTTTGTTTTGTTTGATCTATCATATTTAATTATAGTTTTTTTATTATTAAAGATAATTATTTAAAAATTTTAATTCTATTATTAATTGCATCTTATCTATATTTTTTGTATTTATCTTCTACTTTTGTTATGGATAAATATAAAATATTACCTAATAAGAAAATAATTTTTTTTTTTAAATAAAATTATTACTAAATAAGGTATGTATGCATTTTTTTTATATGAAAAATTCCCAATAGGGGTTTTATTTTATTATATAAAAGATGTGCATCAAAAGTTTGTCTTTGTACATCAAACGGTAATCTTTATACATCAAAAGTGTTTTCGACATAAAATTTCGTCCTCATTATCAAGTTTGTCATTTGTTTATTCATCAACATAGTTATAATGCCCGCGTACGCGCGGGTTTTTTAAAAAATTTTGAATGATATATTTTTATTTATTAAAAAACAAATAATTTAATCTTTGTTTTGTTTGATTTATGATGTTTAATTATAGTTTTTTATTATTAAAGATAATTATTTAAAAATTTTAATCTTATTATTAATTGCATCTTATCTATATTTTTTGTATTTATCTTCTACTTGTGTTATTGATAAATATAAAATGTTACCTAATAAGAAAATAATCTTTTTTTAATAAAATTATTACTAAATAAGGTATGATTTGATTTTTTTTAATGGAAAATTCCCAATAGGGGTTTTGTTGTATTATATAAAAAATTACTACCACATGTCACAATTTAGTTTGTATTTTTACCCGTTTTACTTCAGATGAGTTACTTTATCAATAAAAAATTAGTGTTGCAAAAATCGGCTGAGGCGGCCGATTAATCGGCGATTAATCAGCCTCGGCCCTGAAACTTGTAGGAAATTACAAGGTAATCGGCCGATTAATCGGCCGAGTCAAGAAAATCGGCCGATTAATCGGCCAAAAATCGCAACTCGGCCCCCGACCACCTCGGGACCGATTCACGATTTTTGCAACATTAAAAAATATCAAATCTTAACTGATAAGTTTGTGTCTCAATAGTATTTCATGTTGTCGTATGAAAATCTTTTAAACCAGATGGTTATAGTTCAGATAATTCTTATAACATTTGAGATATACTTATATCGTATATATTATGAGATAATTACTTGCCGTTAAATAAATCTTAATCTTAATCATACCATAGCAAAAAAAAAAAATGAAATTGATGATATCCGAAGGAGAAAAAATAGAAAAGAAATTTAGGAGGTGGTGATATAAAATAAGAAAGAGACACACACATACACATATATAATATCATGTCATCATCATCTCAAATGAAACGTATACAAAACAATCCATTTTGACCCATCCATTCATTTTTCATTCATCTCATCATATATCAACACACAACTTCCTCCCTCATTTATCTCCTTTCTTTATTCTCTCTTATTATACCAACACCAACAACATCATCTTTATATAATCCAACTACTATTCATATCTTGATCATATTACACAACTTTTTATTTGGTGGGTACTTTTTAAAAAGTGGTTATGTTATATATTCATGGATCTTGATTGATTACATGTTATTAGTTTGTGTTGTTTGATGATTGTAAATAAATAAATGTATGGTTTTTCTGATACCCTTTTGAGAATTAAAGTGGCCCATGTTGTTTGTTTTGATGTTTTATAAGTTTTAATGAAAGTTTGGTGTTGATGATGATGATCATGTTTGGTTTGTCTTCTTGATCTGTGATGATCAAAAATGTGTAAAATTTATGATCCTGTGTTCTTTGTTTTAGTACTTTTTTGGTTTTAATGAAACTTTAGTAATGATGAAGATGATCATGTTTGTGGTTTTGGTTTTGGTTTTTTTGATCCATGATGATCATAAATGTGTAATCCTTTTATGACCCAATTGAATATTAATGAATCTTTAGTGATGATGAAGATGATCATGTTTGTGTGTCTGGTTTTTTGATCCATGATGATCATAATTGTCTTCTGTATTGATTTTGGTTAAGGTTTATTGGTTCTTTATTGATGATGAAGATCATCATGTTTGTGTTTTTGTTTCTTGATCCATGATGATCATAAATGTGTAATATTTTGTGACCCAATTGAAAATTAAAGTTAACCATGTTGTTTGTATTGATCTTTTTTAAGGTTTAATGAAACTTTTTTTTTGATCTATGATGATCATAAATGTATAAACTAATATGACCCAATTGATAATTTAAGTGACACATGTTTATGTTAATATTGTTTCGGTTCTGTTAAAACTTAATTGATGATGAAGATGATCATAAATGTATAAACTTTATGTAACCTGATCAAAATTAAAGTGACCCATGTTGGATATTTTGATAATTTTCCATTTCTATATAAACTTTAATGATGGATTATACTTGTTTACTGAATTATTGTGATGAGGAAGATGATCATAACAATCTTTATTTGACCGAATCGGAATTCAAAGTTACCCATGTTGTAGATGTTGATATTTCTTTGTTTTTATGATGGATTGTGATTGATCAAGATCATCATGTTTGTGGTTGATCATGTTTCTGTATTCATAAATGTACAATCTTTATATGATCCATTGAAATTTAAAGTTACACATGTTGTATATCGTGATCCTTATTTATTTTCTTAAACGTTAGTGATGAATTATGATCAAGAAGATTTTTGTGTAATTGATCATGGTTTTTAGTTTGCCCAGAATTTAATTGTTGTGGATGTGATGCTTTGATTGTAAGTTATATTTTTGGTATAAGATGGAATATCCTTTTGTCAAGCAATAGTTTCTTTTTGGCTTTTGTTCATATCTTGCTCATCAATCTAGTGCTTTTTGATTTACTAATTTAGTATAATTTCTCGAATTAGAATGTAAATGATTGATGTTTAGATTCCAATTTACTAATTAAATCTTTCTAATGGTCTTGTTCTTTTTGTAGTTTTTGGGACTTGGGTCTGAATTTAGCAATTATTATTCAAGGTATGGCATTGTTTGCCCATTTCCGCAATAAATTCCTTGCAAAAAGCCCTCTAAACTGTGTGAAATGAGGCTTCCGATTAAGAGACATAATGTGATCTTTTTAGACCAAAAAACAAGAAATAACAAACGTATTCATTTTGTAACATTACTTAGATTCTCTAACTGTTTAACAGTAACAATGTTGGCATAAGTGACGTAAAGAATAAATTAGTTTGTACGTCACTATTTTGACGTCAAAATTGCCGTTTTTTTTAAATGTTTTGAGAGGGTGAAATACATACATTAATACACTTCTATTCAATTTTTCCAAACACGATAATGTGTTTGTTTTGTGACGTATGGTTATGTTATTTCTAGCAGTTTAATCTTTTCATCTTGATTAATTTGGGCACTGCAGAATTGAGCAGTGCCCATGGATGCCACCACGAGTGGAACGCCTAGTGTTCAATACCACAACATCCCGGAACAACAAACTCCCACGTCCCCTGGCCCGTCTTTCAATCGACAAACCCGACATTGCTTTGGAGATGCAACACCGGGCGAATTCCCATTATCTGCAAACCCCTCAATTGTTCTTCATGTCCTCACTGGTTGTAATCTTGACCCTCAAGATTTAGCAAAATTAGAGGCAAGTTTATATTTTTCGATGTTTAAACTATATAAAGATTTTAACCCAACATTTAGAATTTGATGGTACTTCTGATTTCTATGTGAAAAATGTTTTGTGTTTGCAGGCTACATGTTCTTTCTTTAGGCAACCTGCCCATTTTGCCCCTGATCATGAGCTCTGTTTGACCGAGCTTGCGGCTCTTGATATGTGTCAAAATAGAGCAATCTTTAAGCCAATGACTTCAGAAAAACGCGAAGAGTTGAAATTAAGATGTGGGGGCACATGGAAACTGGTTTTGAGATTCTTGTTGGCTGGAGAAACATGCTCAAGAAGGGAAAAGTCCCAGGCTATAGCAGGACCGGGACATAGTATCGCTGTGACTTCAAAAGGTTCTGTTTATACCTTTGGGTCTAATAGCTCTGGACAACTTGGTCATGGCACTACAGAAGAAGAATCAAAGCCTCGCATTATCAGGTTTCTGATCTTTATTCTTGAATGTTTTGATTCGTTTTTATTAATGGTGACAAAATTAGCGGATTTGACCATTTGGTTAACGAGTCAAATGGGTGGGTCAAACAGTTTGGGTCAAAATCATAAATTTTTAATGAATGATAAAACAGGACTTCCAGTCAAATGAATTCAGGTCAATATGAATACTTTTTATTTCTTGCCAAAACTAGACAAGCGGGTCAAACGGGTTCGGGTCAAGTAAGTACTTTTTAAAACGGGTCTAAATTTTGGTTTAAATAACAACTCTTTGTTTTTCTAAATGACATGATTTAGAAGATTGATATCTTTTGGATGTACTCGGACAACTTTAAACCTAAATATATAAACAAACAGGCCGAAATTGCTATTTATAGCTTTTACTCATTCACGTTTGCTGACTTGTGAGTTGTGATGCAGATCATTGGCAGGCATTCGTATCATACAAGCAGCAGCAGGGGCAGGCAGAACAATGCTTATTAGCGATGCTGGGCAGGTTTATGCCTTTGGAAAGGACTCGTTTGGGGAAGCGGAGTATGGAGTTCAAGGGAGTAAACAAGTCAGCACTCCTCAATTAGTCGAGTCTCTAAAAGACATATTTGTGGTACAAGCTGCCATTGGAAACTTCTTTACGGCTGTTTTATCACGTGAAGGAAGAGTCTACACGTTCTCTTGGGGAAATGAGACCAAACTTGGTCACCAAACTGAACCAACTGATCTTGAGCCACACCCCTTGTTGGGCCCGCTCGAAAACGTACCTGTAGTCCAAATCGCCGCTGGATATTGCTACCTTCTTGCCTTGGCTTGTGAACCTAGTGGCATGTGAGTTTCAAGAATCTTTTTACAGGAATGTTTTGTAGTGTTAATATATCAAAAGATTGTTATCGTGGTCCATATCCAGATACCCTTTAGGTCAATAAAATCTTGAATATGCCACTGCTTATCATGTTGACACGGTTTTGCTACAGGTCGGTGTACTCAGTTGGATGTGGGTTAGGAGGGAAACTAGGCCACGGGACCAAAAATGACGAGAAACAGCCAAGATTGATAGAACAGTTTCAAACTTTGAACCTGCAGCCGATGGTGGTTGCAGCGGGTGCATGGCACGCGGCTGTGGTTGGGAGAGATGGCAGGGTGTGTACATGGGGTTGGGGCCGATACGGGTGTTTAGGCCATGGGAATGAAGATTGTGACTCGGTCCCAAAAGTAGTCGAATCTTTAAGCAATGTAAAAGCTGTACATGTTGCTACAGGGGACTATACGACTTTTGTTGTTTCTAGTGATGGTGATGTCTATTCTTTCGGATGTGGAGAATCATCAAGTCTCGGGCATAATACTGCGGAAGTTGATGCTCAGGTTTGTTACTTTAAATTCAGAAAATGCCAGTTAGTTGCCTTTGATTTCTTTTCTATTTTTTGGTTTATAATGAATCCATAAACGTGTATACATTCATCAAAAAATGTTAAACGCCAAAGACGGCAAAAAAACATGATGCAAGTGTATAACTACGGAGATGAGTTTGATCAACGACTAATATATTATCTATGTTTTATACTTATCAGGGAAATAGGCATGCTAATATCTTGAGCCCGAAGATCGTAACTTCACTAAAGGCAATTAACGAAAGGGTCGTGCAAATCAGCCTAACAAACTCAATCTACTGGAACGCCCACACTTTTGCACTAACAGAAGCGGGCAAGCTATATGCATTCGGAGCAGGTGACAAAGGACAGCTAGGGGTGGACCTTGTTGCTACTCAAACCGAGAGGCCGACACCAGAGCGTGTGGAACTCGATCTCAGTTAGCAGAATTTAATGATGACTTACTAATCTCTGAAGTTGATCACACCATGATAAGAATTGTTTATGTTTTATTTTCAGTTTGTGTCTGTTCCTTCCATGTTCATTTCTGTACATAGAAAACAAAGAAGGGATTTGTGAAAAAAAGTCTTAGGGGTAGAAGTTAAAAAAGTCTTTTAATGATTTCTGCAACAGTAAATATTAATTGCATTTGTGTATTATGGTTTATTTGATTTGATTAAAACATGATCATTCTTAAAAGTTACTTGTTTTTTTATTTTTTTCATTCACTATGATAGTATACTTTTAGAACCATCTAAATTTGTAATGTACATATTATGCCACTAGGGTTATTGTCAAAAATATGCCCCTCATACCTCGCTCAGAACGGAATTGGGTATTGTTGTTGTTACAGGTAGACACGTTTGTATTCTGTAAATTGCTTTGACAATATCAAGTTTTAAACCTAGACTTAGCGAAACTAAACACGTAACTTGGATCTTGCCAACAGAACTAATTTCAAACTATGAAAATGACTTTTTTGGCATGTCCCATGTGACAGTTACTATGTGATGTTCTGATGGCATGTGTCAATGAAATTTAAGGCCTATAACATCATTAAAATATGACTTTCATGTAACATGTTAAAAATTACTCAGGTACTACATAAAAGAGAGATCATCTTAAGTACGACTCTATATTCGTATACTTATTATTTTGGTGTCAAAGACAATCCAATAGGTTTGTGACGAAAGTTTCATATGTAGCGCCGCAGGTTGAAGACCTGGTTTGGTTTTAGGTTTTTTATGGTGTTATTTAGGTGCTAGCTCTTTAGGTTTGGTATTGTAGTATCATTTTCCTTATCGCATTTATATTTGCTAGCTACTTGCTAGTTTAATGACAGGAAAATTTTTGTCGTTAACACAAAAGTTACAAGGCATGGTTTTCCCTCTCAATGTGGTTTTGGGCTGAGATCTTGCAACAAGACAAGTGTAATTTCAACGAGTCACAGGCATAACATGTACACGCATAACTAGCGAAACCACTGCATAGAGAAAAATCCTAAAAATGTGTTTGCGTAAACAGTAGAACATTCTTGTCTAAAATAAAATACCAACACAAACACTAGCCACGAGCAGAAAACAATCGACAGAAACACACCAGACCAAAGTACAAAACAATACTAAACCAACCATAACGCATGAAAAAGATTTTCCAGCAATTTAATTGGTTGCAATGTTCTACATAGACCAAAACTTGTAGGTAGGTACCTCAGTATCAATACTCTGATGGGGAGATGACGTCATCGATCTTCAAGATCATCTTCACGACTTGTGTGGCAAGTAAGATCTGCTGTTGCTTTCCGATTAAGGTCTCGAATACATTTTGCTCACGCATGTCGTTGGTACCAGTATCGTTGCAGTCTATGCCACAGCAATGATTGTTTTCCTACATTATCAAACAAGAATATGTGTTAAAAAGCGTCTCAAATGCGACCACAGCACTGCCAAAATATTATAATACAAGGAGTCGACTATGAAGAACAATTTAGTATAGCTTTGCAACCTCGAGTTGAACTGTATTCTATCTAACTTCAAATAACATGCAAAAACATTAAGTGGGTCCACCGGCCCGTTTTATTTTGATGTACAGTAAAAAATTATCATATTGGCTATTTACTAAACCTATTGGTCGCCATGAGTTAGTTTCATAATTACCTTGATTTGTTGTGCTTTCACTGCAGATAGTGTTTCAATGGGTGACAGACCACTATTCTCCGCAAGAGCCATGGGTACAGCATCCAAAGCATCGGCAAAAGCCCTGATTGCATACTGCGCAACAAAAAACATAGAAGACGTTTTAGTACATGTTCACATACATGAGATCAGCATTCAAAACTTTGTTTTAGAAATTAATTATAATGTTGGTACCTGTTCAACTCCAGGATATTTATCAGCAGCAGCTTCTACTGCAATTGAGCATGAAATTTCTGCTGCACCGCCACCATACACGATAGAGTTATTGCGGATGAGATTTCTAGCAACACACAATGCATCGTGAATGCTACGTTTAGTCTCTTCAATCATCATCTTGTTACCTGATTCATCACAGAAGTTTCAAGTAAATAAACTGATATAGACTAACATAATTAGCATTTGTTAACAAGCAACAAACGGAATAACCAACACTTTCAGAATGCCAACTTACCCCCACGAATAAATATGGTTACAGCCCTTGAGTTTGCACAATGCTCGATATATAGCATTCGATCTTTTGTGGTACCAAATGCCTTCTCCCTCACCAAACCAGCCTGCCCATGAAAAAATTAATTACGTTACAGTAAGATTAAAATGATTCTAACATAAACAATTAGACATTTTGAAGTGGATTATCGTTATAATTACCTTTCCTAGCTTTTCGGGTGTTAGTTCCTGGAACCTGGGAACAATTCTACCACCTGCACAAGACAAACAAAAAAACAGTATTAACAACAAAATTTAAGCAAAGAATCGTTTTAAATAGCAGTTGGTAAAGCACAAACCAGTTGCGATAGCAATAAGCTCCAGTTCTACACCACCGACCCATCTGACAGCAGGCAGGTTTCTGTGCATCAGTAAGTGATTTGCTTCATCGTCAAATCCCCATTGGCAGATAACCAATGTTGCCCCTACGTCCTGAATCAAGCCAAAATCAAACAGCATGAGTAACAGGCCAACAACTAAGTACACATGTATCATCTAGAAATAAATAATGAAAGACAATAGATGTCACCATACCTTGCACTTCTGAACCATTTCATCAAAGTACTGCTGCTCTTGCTTACGTAGAGTCTGGAACTTCTCAACAGTATCGATGTCAACCTTATGCTTGGTCTTAGGCTTTGGGGGCTCAAATGGGCAAGTCAAGATCGCGATATGTGCATCTTGAATTTGCTTTGGCATTTGTGGGTGACTCATATCTTTGTCAACAAGGATTCCATAGATAAGTTCGGTATCCTCCAATTTCCCACCAACTTTCCCCTCGACTTTAATAAGGTCTAAGTTTACATCTCTCCTCTCTAAATCAGCAACGGCCATGACTGCCTTTACAGCAATCTCAGCCAAACTACGCTTGCATCGGTTCACGCTGAAATATAGAGCTCAACTAAGTTAAATAAAGTACAAGTAAAACGAGATAATACGTAAATTTGGCACACAGCTTTAAGGTGTTTTTCAGAGCTTATTCTTTTGCTTTTCAAAAAAAAAAAAAAAAAAAAAAAAAAAAAAAAAAAAAAAAAAAAAAAAAACTCTCATCCAATATAACATAAATAAAAGCAGCCAAATTTCGCAAAACCTTTAAAAAAGTACATAATTTACGTAAACTGCCAGATAAAATACATACAATTTTCTGAAAAAGTACGGATTTTGCTTATTATTTAAAAACTATACGATTATTATTGCAATCCTCTTGAAATTATGCAAATACAAATTGTGCCAAAAATGTATAAGAAAGGTCGTCACACTGAAATCGAACTTACATTTTAGAGTTCAAGGTAGTCGAGCAAGTTTGAACCAAAGGCTCAATATCAGTGGCAGTGAAATTAAACTTATCTGCTATTGATTCTAGATGATCAACAGCAATCCTTGAAGAAATTTCAAAACCCTCTGCAACACGAATGGGGTGAATTCCACGTTCCAAGAGCTTCTCAGCTTGTTCCAGAAGTGCACCAGCCATAACAACCACACCAGTAGTTCCATCACCGATCTCGTAGTCTTGACTCCGTGATAGTTCAACCATAAGTTTTCCAATTTGGTTGTTGACGTCCATTTGCTCCAAGATTGTTGCACCATCATTTGCTGGAAAAAAGGTTCATTGTGAGAAAACATAATTTTAAAGATGAGTCCTAACTTTAGTGAGCAACAAATCATAGGACTATAAATAGTGTATCTCTTACATATTCCACGTGAAGATAGAAAGATAAACACTATTTGAATATCTATCCTTAAAACAGCTTTTTAAACAAATGCGAGACAAAATTATGCTAAACAGACAAAGGTCCCCGCTTTTCAGATGCAATATCCTTAAAACAGCGTTTTAAACAATCCATATCTACTTCTTAACCATAGTATAAAAAAAGTTAGACCCTATGACACTATTCTTTTGTAAGACGTATCATTAAAACTAACAACGTTTAATACACTCACTAAAAATCTATTTCACATTCCTCATACACTATAAACCCGTGTACAACATATAGGTACGACACATACATTTTCAATTTAACCGGCACGAAGTACCCTAGTAGTCAGGCACTCTGATGTCCTCAAAAGAGGTCAGTAGGTCACAGATTCCCTTTATATATGAACATTACAAACATTAAGGTAACAGATATACAGATAGTCCAGTTGCCATTTCTATATACAAATACTACTTCGCATTATATATAAACATTTTCCCCATTTCCTTAAACACAAATCAAGTAACCTATGAACCAAATCAAAACCCTAGGTCACTAACTAAAAACAAATCAAACACATTAACATTTCAAAAAACATAATAGTGATGTCTCCATCAGGACTCGTACAGCCCCCAGCCGTGATTCATTATTTGTAATATTTTAGAGAAACACTCGACCAACACTATGGCGTTGTTAGTTTAAAGCTGTGCTTACGAGCTTATCCAATTTTGGCTTAAATTTCATAAGCCCAGATTTTCTGGCTTATTTTGAAATAAGCCGAATTCAAATAAGCTCGTAATAAGTTTAACATAGTCTCAAAATAAGGTGAAACCAAATAAGCTCTTAAGCCCACTTTATAAGCTTAAACAAACAACCCCTATGTAACAAAAATACAAAAAACTCATACTTCTATCAAAAACATTTTCATCATATCATAACCTAACATCTAAAAATCAAATCAAGCCCTATCAAATAATCAATAACACAAACCAAAAAACAACATTTCTAACATATGACAAAATAAATAACTAAAGGAGCGTGTTTGTTTAAGCTTATATAGTAGGCTTATGGGCATATTTAGTTTTCGGCTTATATTTTATAAGCTCACCTTTTGCGGCTTATTTAAAAGTTTTTCCACTTATATAAGCTTATTATATAAGTGCCAAAATAAGCCACAAAAATTGAGGTTATAAAACATAAGGCGAAAACTAAATAAGCTCATAAGCCCGTTATATAAGCTTAAACAAACACCGCCACACATCAAATCATTTAAAAAACAATTAAAGCAACACAAACACAACATTTCAAAGTGTCAAAATAAGCCACTTTCAAAAATGAGATTATTAAACATAAGGCGAAAACTAAATAAGCTTAAACAAACACCCCAACATCTCAAAAACAAACCCTAAACTAAAACATTTCATGATTTCCAACATCTAACAACCTTAACAACCAAAAACCAAACAACCCCATAAACCCACTACATAACCTTTAACACCCCCCCCCACCCCAAATCAAATAAACCAAGAAAGATTTATAAAAAAGACAAGAAAACATACTAATAGTAATGTCACCATCAGGGGACTGAAGCATCTTATCCATGCCTTTAGGACCAAGAGAAGTCCTTAATATCCTTGACACAGCAACCCCCGCCGCTATATTCGCTTTCTGCGCGTCTATTCCTCTTAACCTGCTCTTGCTCTCTTGTTCTCGTAGGATAATAAACGGCCGACCGTATTCGTCGAACGCTAACGCCATTTTTTTACCAGATCGATGAAATGGTGTTTTTGTTTTTGAGATCTCGGCACACACAGTGAGTGTGTGTGTTTTTGAAGTGTGTGTTGTGTTGTGTTTTTTAACCTAGGAGGATTATAAAACCCTGTTTCTGTTTCTGGTTGTTTCTGTACCCGGTTTGTGAGTTGGGTCGGGTGTGGTTTTTGGGCTTATGGATTGTTCCAAGGGATGTAGGCTTATATTTCCTCTTTTTGGTTACTTAGGTCTTAGGTTATGTTTGGAACGACCCCGAACAGATCGGACCGACCACATTCGGTCCGGTCATCGGTCTTGGCTTTTTAGCTAATTCAGTCCTCCGTCAGGTCAATTCGGTCCGGTACAGACCACGAACCGATTATTTTGCCTAGTTAGACCGGACCGACCAACGAACCGACCGAGACCGGACGAGACCGGACACATTCGGTCCGGTTCTCGGTCTTGGCTTTTTAGCTAATTCAGTCCTCAGTCTTGTCGGTTGGCATTTTGGCTAATTCGGTCCTCAGTCTTGTCGGTCCGGTCCTCGGTCTTGGCATTTTGGCTAATTCGGTCCTCGGTCTTGTCGGTCCGGTCCTGGACCGATGCTCACCCCTAGTTTGGCGTAAGGGGCAGGACTGATGTTGGAGCTTCAGCGGGAGTTAAAGCTGGGATTGGGGTTGTAACTTATATTATAAATCGAAAGCTGAAGTTGATATCTTTATAAAGCTATATGACAAATTAGCTGGAGCTGGAGTTTATTAATGTACAGTCGCATAAAAATACATATAGTTAAATTCACATATATTTCCATCTTTTGTCACGGTGAAATAAACTGGTGACCGTATTCATCGTACGCTAACGCCATTTTTGTCAGATCAATGAAATGTTTTTATTTTTTTTAAGGTTTTTTGTTTTTAAGATCTCGGCACGCACAATATCCTTGACACAGCCACACCCGCCGCTATATTCGCTTTCTGCGCGTCTATTCCTCTTAACCTGCTTTTGCTCTCTTGTTCTCGTAAGATTATAAATGGCCGACTGTATTCATCGAACGCCAGCGCCATCTATGAAATGTTTGTGTTTTTTTTAAGGTTTTTGTTTCAGATCTCGGCACACACAGTGAGAGTGTGTGTGAAGTGTGTGTGGGATGTTTTTCTGTGACCTAGGTTTTTAAACCCTGTTTTGGTTTTGGTTTTGGTTTTGGTTTTGGTTTGCCCGGTTTGTGTGTTGGGTCGGGTTAGGTTTGTGGGCTTATAGATTCTTCTAGGGGTGTTTTCTTATAAAGAGAGCCGTAAACGAACTGAACGTTCAATGAACATTTCGTGAATCGTTTGGTAAAAAGTTCGTTTATGTTCGTTTATTTATTAAATGAACGAACATGAACAATGTTTTAAGATCGTTTAGTTAAATGAACAAACATAAACAAAAGTCACATCCGTTTATTTATTTTCGTGAACGTCCGATTATGCGTTCATTTATGTTCATTTATTTATTTATGTTCTTTTAATTATATAACTTTAAAATTAGTTTGTTTAAACAAAACAACACTTATAAAACGATATTAGATGCATAATTTATAAAGATTATGTTTGTTTGTCTATGTTCATTTATGCTCGATCGTTTCTGTCCGTTTAACATTCATTTAGTGTCTTAATGAACGAAAATAAATGAACATGAACAAGTCATTTTCTTAATAAACGAACATGAACAAGAAAATTCGTCCGTTTAAGTGTTCGTGTTTGTTTATTTGTTCGGTTAAAATTAAATGAACGAACATGAACAAGGCTTCTTTCGTGTTCGTCCGGTTCGTTTACAGCCCTACTTATAAAGTTATAGTTACAGTACGAGAGTACCGTGCATAGCAACAAAATTTTATAGCGTAAGATAGTTTAAGTGATTAAAAAATGTTTATGTGTTATAAACAAAAAATAATTAAAGTTTGATGATTTGAAGATTAAACATAATGTTTAGAAACCCGGTTCGACTCGGGCAGTTCAACCGGTTGAACCGTTCCGGTCGAAAAGATGGTCAAATTTAAACCGGCTTAACCCGCTGGGTTTGAAGCGACCCGGGTCAACGCGGTTTTCGATGTATATTAATAGTGTGTTAATAGTTTCCAGCTTTGCATATATTTTCCGAAAATAGTGTAAGAACTTCCTAAAATACTTTAAGATTCACTTTTCATTTTTTTATTTTTCCTTTATATATAGTATAGAAAGGACTTATATAAGCAGGTTCTTTTTTACTCGAGGTATTTTTTTTTTTTTTTTTTTTTTTAAAAAGTAACTATTACTGAAACTAAAAATGTGACCATAAATGTAGATACATATGAATTGTGAGATTAAATACTGAGGTTATTTTCAAAAGCTACTAAAAAATTATGATTATTTTTAAAAGGTACATAAATTTTTTGATTTTATGAGATTATAGAAAATTATTTTTTTAAAATCTGTGATAAGTTTGTCTGGTAAACAAAACTAATATTATAAGTAGCTTATTTTTTCAAAAAATAAGCATAATATTCTCATAATCTTTGTATGACAAGCATGCCCCCCTTATTTTGAAATTGTCGCCTTACATAAGTTTGTTGTGACATTATAAGCTTATAAAAGCTAAAAATTTCAAAATAAGCCAAAAACCAAATAAGCTATAAACCCACTATATAAGCTTAAACAACCGCTCTTCTACACAGTTTTAAGACTTGTTTGTTAATAAATTTGCTTTAAGTTATGCGTGAGTATGGTGTTTGTACGGATATGTGATATATGTTTGTAGATAAGCGATTGTTGCTTGTTTTGTATGTTGCATAAGTGTATGAATCACAATAATTATGTAGATATCAACGGCCTTATGACTTTTATTTATTTATTTTTAGTCATGCTTTTGGATTAAGATTAAAAAAAATAATAATAAAAAAAAATTAAAAAAAAAAAAAAACTTACTAACGATGGTTATTTATTTCGTATGGTGAATAAATGCATCATGATAATCATGTAGATACAAGTGGCTTAATAGAAATAACAACACTTTCGTGACTTTTTTTGTTAAGTCACGCAAATGCCATCATTTTGTCATATCGATGAAATGTTTTGAAAAGTGTTGGTTTAATATCGGCACATACAGTGAGAGCGTGTGAAGTGTGTGGGATGCTTTTTTTGTGACCTAGGTTTTTAAACCTTGTATTTATCTTTGCTAGGTTTTTAAGTTGTTACACCCCTAAATCGGTTTTTACATATTTTATTATTAAAATGCCCTTGTATAGGTTTGACTATGATATTCTAGTGTTGGAAGACTTTATATGGTTGGTTGGTCAATAAGTTTTGAGTGGAAAGTCAAACTACAAGTGAATATATTAAGTAATATGTGTACAAAAAGCTGTAAGTTGCCAAAACCTTAAAAATAACACTTGAGAGACCATTTTTTCCATTTGTGCAAACTTGTAGCATATTTTATATGAGATAAATTATCTCATAACTTCCACAAGTTTCTATTTTGTCTAAGTGTGTGTGTGTGGTGTGACGTGACAAACAAAGGGACGAAGAACCAAAGAAAATCCAAGTGATAAATTTTATGATGAAATTTTATCCCTATGTTAGCGTATAAGCCTTAACAATCATCCCTGCAAGTAAGTAATCCCTAATTCTTGATTTAGTGGTATTTTTAGATCAGGGGTTCATGTAGTCAAATTGGGGGGATTTTGGGTAAAGTGGGTTTTAATGGATGATTTTTTTTTTTTTTTTTTTTTTTTTTTTTTTTTTGGAGGGGGGGTTCATATGATCATGGTAAGTGATCATTTGCATGTTAGAAATGAGTTTAGATATTGTTTACATATGTTTTGTAAATCGGTTTAAGAGATGAGATTGGAATGGTTTTATTGTTTGGTTTCCCGTGTAGAACGGTAAGGACATGATGAAAATGATGAAGATCAAGAAGCTCAAGTAATACTTAAACAAAAATCATACAAGACTGCTATGAAGCAATATTTGTCTAAGTGTGTGAAAACTTGTTGAGTTGTTTGTGAAGCCTTCTATTTATAAAGAGGTGAGTAAGGCTTAAAAATAAACCATTGAGGGATGATCAATGGCTGTGGAGGAGACATGTGTTGATCATCTGGAAATCAGACAACAAAGACAGGTGGATTCTTTTCCTTGGCTCGTACAAAGTAGTGCTTGTCGTGCGTCTCCACTGTACAATATCAGATGGTACATCTTAACTATTGGGGAGCAGTAATACTATTCTTTATTCCTTTCGTAAGCCTTTCATGCATTATGAATTGAGGTTTTAATAGGTGTATTCCTTGGACCATTCAAGTGTTAGGAAGTTTCCGTTCAAGGTATTGCACTTCTGTTTTAAACTTGATCCCCTCTTATAAGGGATATTTTCCAGGATAAGTTTTCCGAATCCCTATTTTCCGGATGTCTGAGCCTGATTTTATCGTAGAAGGAATTTTCAAGATGTTAATACAAATAATGTCAAAAACGTTATTTGCATTATTCGGTCTCTGCATGTTTTGATAATCACAAAATATGAAAACACGATACGTAAACTTACGGTTAATAAGTTTTTGGATGAGAAAACTCGTTTACTTAACGTATCTACTACAACGTCACTTCAGGTATGAACAAACTCAATACCGACACTAGTAGAGTGGTCAAAAAGTTTATTTTCACAAAACATTACATTTTTATGTATGAAAAAACATTTTCACAAAAGTATTTTTGTATTTTTAAAGAAATATTTTATTAGGAAAATATATTCAAAATTCAAATTATGTTACAACTATATTTCCCGCTCAAAAGAGTAAAAGTTTTCACCAGATAAACTTTCACCACGTCAGGACAAAAAGAGGAGCGTCTGTCGGGACAGTCCCTTAAATGGCTGAAGGTCCCTTAGTGATAAAGGACCGTCACATGTTTAAGGGACCGCCACCTTCTCTCCTGGTGTGTATAAATACTAAACTGTTCCTCTTCAGAAAACAAGACCTCTTTGCACAAAAACCTTCTATTTCTTTCTTTCTTCTTCTTTGATCACTATAACACGTCGGGTTATGTTTATAAGTGATTCTCGTATCATCTACATCAAAGTGCAAGAGAAGAACACTCGAAGTCATCATGGATCGAGTTGTTATTGAGTCCTCACACTAACGTAACAAGTGTTACGATTCTATTCTCCCTCCAACTCTATCATTTGTAAATATTGTAATATTGTGAATCCGACTTGTGTGTGAGTCGTGACTATATGTGTTAGGGTGAACTTGGACAGAAGTCTTGTATCTAGATTAGACTTTGTAATAGTTGTGTGTTGTGGTGTAAAGGCTAGAACTTAGTGGAGTTCTAGTGTGAAGATTAGGACTTAGTGAAGTCCTTTAGTGAAGACTTGAATCGGGTGAAGATTCAAGTGAACGGGAGTGCTCGTTTGTGTGAAGACTTGGATTGTGTGTCGATCCAAGAGGGACAAGAGTGTTTGTTCGTGTAGCCACGTGGGCTTTGGTGTAGATTGGTTCTAGCTAGGATTAGGACTCGACATTCAGCTTAGTGTCGTTAAACTTGGTGTAAGCTTGTGTACGGATTGCTCCGCCTGAAGGAGTGTGTTGACATAGTGATTGAAAAATCTCGAGTGTGGTACTCGGGGAGTGGAGTAGGACGAAGAGTGAGCTTTGAATTCGTGCCGAACCACTTTAAATCTTGGCGTCTCTTTTGGTTGTGCTTTTTCCTTTACACCATTTATATTTTTATATGTAGATAACTTGATATCACATAACTAGAAAATCTAGTAACTTTGCAATAAAAACATAAACGGACCTAACGAAGTGAAAACCGACTTTAATAAACAATAATAAACGGTGAAACTATTTAACCCCCTTCTAGTTTCTACACAAGACTTGCCCCCGAACCACTTTAAATCTCGGCGTCTCTTTTGGTTGTGCTCTTTCCTTTACTATTTCCTTTACACCATTTATATTTTTATATGTAGATAACTTGATATCACATAACTAGAAAATCTAGTAACTTTGCAATAAAAACATAAACGGACCTAACGAAGTGAAAACCGACTTTAATAAACAATAATAAACGGTGAAACTATTTAACCCCCTTCTAGTTTCTACACAAGACTTGCCCAGGCTTGAGCTTATTTGCTTTGTGCTACTCAAATGTCTCGTGATGTTATTATGTATTATTGAGGGTGAGTGCACCTGACTTTTGTTATAAGTTGTTGAAGCGTTATAAAATGTATGCGTTTGTCTTCGATTCATTTTGTTGTTTGTAAGGACGTTATCAGGGTACATTAGCCTGATTGTTTGCGAAAAATTGTCAAGACAAATTAGCCTAATTGTTTGTAAAGAAATAACATGATGGATTATACTGATTTTTGTAAAGGATTTGTAAGGATAGATTAGCTTTTTTTTTTAAAGACTTATCAGGATACATTGGCCTGCTTTTTGCAAAGGATTTGTCAGGATAGATTAGCCTGGTTGTTTGTAAAGTCTTGTCTGGATAGATTAACATGATTTTTGTAAAGACTTATCAGGATAGATTAGCCTGATTTTTGTAAAGGATTTGTCAATATAGATTAGCCTGATTGTTTGTCTTTTGACTCTAAGGCGTGAATGGCGCGTTTGTCTGAAAATTTTGAGTTTTCTCAAATGTTTATGTGATTTATATGGGTGAGTGTGCCTGCCTGACGCTTTGCCTTTGAAAAGATTTTTTCCAGGACCCTTATGTTCGATCAATGTGGTTCTGATGCGGATAATTGTAAACATAAGAAGTTTTACAATCCTCCTAGGCAGAGTACCTAACCGTTGTAGTGTAGTATAGGTAAGACACGGGGGATTGATCGTTCTCTAAAGGAATAGTGAGGTAGGCTTGAAGTGTATGTCGAATTAAGTCTAAAGGTTGAGAGACAATTATGTTTGGTCATTTATGTTTATTAGCCCGTAAGTTAGTTTTCTTGTTTTTATTAGTT
The DNA here is from genome assembly GCA_030686995.1 of Artemisia argyi. Lineage (NCBI taxonomy): Eukaryota > Viridiplantae > Streptophyta > Magnoliopsida > Asterales > Asteraceae > Artemisia > Artemisia argyi. Next base: position 192,798,137 of record CM060683.1, on the reverse strand, counting down.
TGCAAAATAACCAGGCTCTTTATATTACTCCCTCCGTCCCAAAATAAGTGTCGAAATTAACTTTTTAGGGTTTTTTTTTCAAGTCTACATCTTAAATATTTTTATTTATTTTATATAATACTTAATAAAAAATATACCAATGAAAAATACATTTAAAACCCAATATATTCATATATTTTGCATTAAATATTATATAATAGAAATAAAAATAATTACAGTAAAAGTTGAAAGAAAGTATTCAAAAAGCCAAATTGTCTTACCACCGACACAATCCATAACGGTGTAAAATTCCCAAATTAGAACCCTAATTCCTTTTTAATGTTCATCATAACATCATCTACAAGTCTTGATTTGTTTCCTTTATTAAACTTGTTCATAATCCTTTTTTTATACACAACTATAATGTCTACTTCTGATTTTGCCATTGATGAGTCTGACATCGAGTATGATGAATCTGATAATGATGATGATGATGATAATGATGATGATGATGATGATGATGATGATGAGATCGACGTAGAGTATGAAGACGAGGAGAATGATCGAATCAAAGATGACGAAGATTGGGTGTCGGATAGGTTGTCTCTAATTGATATTAATGAAGATGAAGTCGTGGTGAATTACAATAAAAAATCAGAAGGTTTGGCACGTGTTTCATGTTGTGAGAGTGGTCGTATATTGATTTGTCCAATATGTTTTGAAAGATTGATAAGTTGAGAAGAGCATCGAATGTGGTATGGATCAATTATAACGGTTTGACCCGACCCGATTTGATCCTTACCTGACTAACCCGACCCCAGATAGGGTCAGGTTCGGGTATGTTATTTTTAGTCTCGACCCGAACCCGACCTGAATTAACACCCCTAATCATAAGACTAAATGTAGTGGTGACATTTCCCTTAGGTCGGTCCTAAATTGGGGAACGAGTACCCTTACTATGGAGACTATAAGGGACCCCCCCCCCCCCCCCCCCCCCGCCACAAAAAAAAAAAAAAAAAAAAAAAAAAAAAAAAAAACTTGTCGACCGAATGAATTGGATTTGGTTGTGTGTGTGAGTGGTTTTTTTAATTTATTTTTGAGAGTATATTTTTTGTGATAACTAAGGTTGCCTTACTATGGGCATTTGATAATTTATTTGGTCCCTAATGTTTTATTGAGATGCCAATCACCTCAAAGATCACCGCTACTACTAGTCTAATTGCACAAAATCTACTTTTCGTGGCTCTTGCTTAGAGCCTCGAGCTTTTAACTTATTATATTCATTTTTAGCCTTCAAGAAAAGTTCAAGAATCGATACAAGCTCACAAAAATTATCAACATGTTTGAATGATGCATAAGGAAAGATCATTGTATTAGAGCAAGGGGTGTGTTCACGTCTGACACCATTCATACGTAGCAGCCAATTTGGCGCGCGCCAAATGCGTGTTACCACACCACAACCACTCTGCGCCATTTCCGGCGTGAGTATATTCACGCAGCGCCAAACCGATTTTATCTTTTCTTTCGTTGATTTTGTTAATCTATTTAAAATGGGTTTGTGTTTGTGTTTGTGTTGTGTTTTTGAATGTGTGTGTATGTGTTTTTGAGTGTGTTGCATCGACTGTGTATGTGTGTGTGTGTTTTTTCCTAGCGAAGAAGAAGAAGAAGAACAAGACGGGGACGTGAGGTGCTGGTGTGTTCCCAAGGCCAAACATGATAATTTTTGTCATATATGTATTTTGTTTGTATCTTTTTTTAATTTATTTCTTACTTTTTTTTGTAATTTGTATCTGTATTTGAATAATTGAAAATTAATTTGTTTTGTATTTTTAAAGTTTTGTATGTGTTTTAAATTTCCGTGACTTTTTTTTCGTACATTTTTTAGTTTCGTATTGTATTTTTAATTTATGAATGAATAATTAGTTTGTGTAAAAATTTGAAAACAAAATGGTGACGTGGGGATCAAAAAGTGTGAAATGGCACGCAAACGGCATGTGAAACGAGGGAGGGATATTTTGGGTGTGTGAATGTGAAATGCTGATATTGCGATGATTTGGCAAAACGGCATAAGAAACGACATGTGATTACACCCCTTGCTCTTAATAATATTTTAGCTTTGTGGAGAGACTGTGAATGCAACATTTTATACTCTGAGATTGTATAGATGCTTAAAAAAAAACATAACTCAGCAGGCTCTTGACGTAGTCCATAGGTTAACTGGCATTAGCTCTCATGATTTTCTTTTGTTTGGTTTACATATACAAGAGACAGAGTATTACAGTAGTTTGTAAATATTTAAAAAGAAACATTGGAACAGGTTATTTTGGACAGTCGAAGTTCTTATGAATATACCATACACGGGTTAATGTTGAAAACAACCCTAGGTGTCAATACTTGCTCTGACCTTGTTACCGTGTTACCTTAACCTGATGTTTAGAGCAGTGGATTGTGTTATCTAGATTATCGCTCACATGCTCGAGGACTACCTTGTGTTTTAGTGTATATTTTTATCATTTCAATTATTCATATTCTATTTGTGATCTTTATTCTAGTGTGGTCTGAGGTGTTTTTACTTCCCTCGTACTATGTCAAGGCGTTGATAATAGTTTTCTTTTTACGCAGAGTGAACATGATGAGCTAGAGGCAAAGTTTTTTTTGGAGAAAGAGCTGCACTAGAAGCAAAATATCAGAAACTATATGCACCATTGTTTTAGTGGTTAGTCTTGGGCTAGGTTAGTCGAGAGTTTGGGTAGGCTGTTGTGTATTAGGCTTATAGGTGCCTCTTTTTGTCGTGCCTCGTGCTGTCTTTTGTTAGGGCCCCTTTGCTTGTTTCCTTTAGGCTTTAGGTCCTTTCCTGTGCCTTTTTGCTTGTTTTTGGTTTTGTCGTTGCTTTGCCTTTAGCTTTAGGCCCCTTTGCTTGTTTCCTTTGCTTGCCTTAGCTGTAGGCCATTGGCTTTGTTGTTCTTTGGTTTTTGTTGCTTGCTTTGATCTTGGTCTTGTGTGCCCCACCCCTTTTTGTTTGCTCTTTTCCTGGCGGTTTTGTCTATGCTTGCTTTGCTTGTGTCTCCCTGTCTCTTTTGCACCTCTCCTTTTCTTTTGCCTGCCTGTGCCTTTGTTCACTTTGTTGCTTGTTTGTTTGTTTTGTCTTTTTGCTTATATGTTGGTCTGCTCTGTTGCTTTGTTTTGCTTTCTTGCTTATATACTTGTTTAGTCGTGTTTGCTTTTATGCTTTATTTTGCTCTGTTAGCTTATTTGTTTCTTGCGTTCTTCTGCTTTTGCTCTTTTCTCGTTCACAGTGACTGCACACTTGCCGGAGGTCTTTCTTGGAAGCAGTCTCTTTACCCTAAGGTTTTCCTTGGGGTAGGGGTAGGATCTGTCTACATTCCACTTCCCATATCCCGCCCCGACGAGATTGGGTATGTTGTTGTTGTTTGTGTTTTATATGCAACATTACTATATATATTAAAAGAGAAATAATACGACGTCGTTGATGCTACAGTAACGCGCGACCCATATTGAACAGTAACGTAGCCCATTTGTTTGCTCGAACCATAATTAGAACAGCCAAAAAAAAATATATTATAAGTGCGGATCATATTGTCTGGAATACTCCAGATACCTCAAAGTCATCAAACCGCCTCTCTCACACACAGTGTTAGGCTTTGATTCTCTGGGGGTTCTTTCATGTTTGTATGGATTGTAGTTCGTTGATTACAAATGTTTTATGGTACTAATCGTTTTTTTAATATTTACTTTGTGGTTTTAATCGTTGATTATAGTTAACGGGTTATCGACTTTGATACTTTATCTTTTGATTATTCATTTGTTTTTAATTTGATGTGGTAAATTTTTTTTATGTTTTGAATCAGATATGCTTTATTATATTAAAGGATTGGAGGCGCTGATATTTTAAAGGGCTTTCAGGGGAAGGCTGTGACTTTGGATTTGGGAGGCTTTTGGTGATGGCGGGTCGGTTAATTAAGGTATGCTTTCTTTTTGAAAATCTTTGTGATGATAAGCTTTTAATGTTGTGTTTCGTTGTGAAATACTGTTACCGGTTTTGATTTCGGCCCGTTTTTGTTGATAGGTGTTCTTGAAACGTTTGTTTCCTGATGGCGAGGGTTTTTTTTGTTGGCTCATGTTCTATTAAGGATTTGGGAGGTTTTTGGTGATGTCGGGTCGGTTAATTAAGGTATGTGATGCGTGGGAATTGCACCAGGCTTTACCTCTCGAGGGATCTCGAGAAGCTTACAACCCCCACCAGGCAGTGTACCTGATCGTTGTAGTATAGTATAGTGACAAGTACCGGGAGATTAATCGTTCAACTCAGGAATAGTGTCGCTAGGATTAGAAAGCCTAAAAACTAGGTCTAGAGATGAGGGATGATTCTTTTTGTATTTTTATATTTTTATAAAAGCAAGTAAAATCTCGGGTTTTGGAGGAGTGGGCGGAATTAGTTGCTAGTCAACTAACCCAATAACTAAAGATGCAATTAAAATAAAATAACAAAAATGTAAATAAAGCTAATTAAACTAGTGGTGTGAACAATAAATGGGAAAATTGTGTTTACTTAGATTTCATTACTCCCTAGATATCTTTTACAGATTGATAGTTTGTTACAGTTGCGTGGATGACGGGTTATATTCCTTAATACTAATCGTGGGGTGGCGTACGTACTTCCCCAACTCTATAAGCTCCTACTTCACTCCTATGTCGAGCCTGCAAGAAGCTCCTAACATGGGATCACTAGAATTCGCTCATGCATTAAATACAACCATAAAAACCTAGTACGCATTGGTTCATGTTTCTTAAGACGTTCAAGCAAGTTACACTATGGAAGTCTGCCAGTTTTCTTAAGCCTAACATCGAAATCATTCATCCGTAACAACTATAAACAAGCAATCAACCCATAATCAACATCTAGGTTTCACTACATCTAAGCAAACACACAAGAGATCTAGCCTAGCATGTTAAAATCAAGACAAGCGTAAGATATATTCAAACAACACATAGACATATTGAATGAATTGAATGGATACTTATCTTAATTGAACATGAAAGGTTTCAAGGGGTGAAAACCCTTGAAAATACTGATAAAATCATGCTAGGGTTTCTCCAAGTCATCCATAAAATTGTCCTCTTTTAATGAATGAAAATTACAAAACTATATATAGATTTTCCAATGTGACGGCGTCAAGAAGAGAATTCTGACGTCGTCAACCCGCCGCCCATAATAATATCGGATTGCCTAGATCCAGATCTGACGCCGTCAAGAGCAAATTTCCTCTGGGCCGTCACGTGTAAAGGGACCATGACGGCCTATGGTGACGCCGTCATGCCCTAGTGTAAAAACATTTTGGACTGTCATGGACTCTATCATCTTCACCTCTTGTTTTCCTCTTGACGCCGTCATTAAGAACTTGGTGACGTCGTTAGGTACTGTTCCCAGTAAGGAAAATTAAGACTTTGCCGTTTTCTTCACTTTTATGCTCCAAAAACGTCCAAAATGCTTCCTTTTCCAGAATTCACTCCAAAAGTACCTAAAATCACAAAAGGAACGATTTAGGGCAATATTTGATCAAATAAATTCAATTCCGGGCTTAAATGACCCCCTAAAAATGGATCATTTTTCGCCTCATCAGTATGCTCTCTAGCCATGGTTTTAATTTTTTTTAACAAAATTTGAAATTTGTGATGAACCTTCAAGAATCATGTTATACCTTTCAATCCAAATTAATCATTTTTAGAGTTGGTTTGCAGCATTGTTGTTAGGGGAAGATATGTCGGGTGGAGCAAAAGGTGTTTCATTTGCTCTTGCATTGTCCAATGCCATCACGAATTTAGTAGGTTACCAACTTTTTCCTTCATTCTTTTATGATATTAGTGGTTTAATTTCGCCAGATATTTTCAGAACTCTCATCAACACACACAATTTCCGCCTAATTTAAGATCTAACTATGGTATGTGATTTTCCAGGTATTGGGATGAAGCACACAAAATAGATTGAATGAATAAGGAACTTATGTTTAGATTCTGCTGCGTTTGGATTGAGTAAGATGAATGAGGATTTTGTAGTGGTTTGGTTATCTATTGGTGCCGGAGAATTGTAGGTAACGTTTGAGGTTTGTGAGGATTGGTGTTTGTTTTTGGCTTATTGATTATAAATAAATTGCATGTTTTATTGTCATGTTCTTTTTATGCTGATAGCGTGTTTGTGTTGTTGGTGTACAATTTCTTGCCACCGCTAGGTAATCGAAAATGTACAAAAGAGCAACTTTGTTCAAACAAGATACGCGTGGCACGTAAATTTTACAGATCCTTGATTAATCAAGTTTAAGGTTTATACTAATGTAGCAGCGTATGTTTCATGAAAATGTAGGTTACACAATGGGGAGCTCGGTTAGTTAATCACAACGGATAGGATGGTATGGCATTAGAACTGCTCGGAACACTGCTTGCGTGTCAAAGCATATCCAACTTCGCACTTCTGAGACGTGCAGCCGTGGTCGCATGATTACTAAAAGTAAATACCCTTATTTGTTTTGAATTTTTAGAACTGTTCTATATGTTATTTAGAAGATTATGATTTCCACGATAACCTTTGATGTTTGATTATTTTTGTAGGTATGAATGTGTCGTTACAGAATTTATCTGATCATTTGCACGCGAGAGATGAGCGGCTGCAAACATCATCGCCTGGTAAGCCAACCTTTACATTTCAATATTATTAAGTTGCGCGTTGTAAATATGTAGCGATTTTCTAAACCATTCAAATAATAAACTCAGTTGCCTTAAAAATAATCATGTGTATCAGCTTATACCTGCATTGGTTTTCCACGTTTGTTACAATGTATTCACTTTTATGTTGACAGCTGCCTTGCAGCCGGTACTGACATGGTAACGCAAACATCAAATAGCAACTGCGTTTCATCTATGATAAATTGATCTTCCTACTGGTTAGACCATAAACTTGAGCCTTAAAAAAAAAAAAAAAAAAAAAAAAAAAAAAAAAAAAAAAAAAAAAAAAACTTTTCTTACGTTGTTTGTTGAAGTAGTACTAATATTTTGAAAAGTATTCATAGTTTGGGGTTTTAGGGATTTTTGCGGTTCACATGAAAATGGCAGGCAAAATTAGATACTAAATAAGGTCCCACAATATAACTTGACTCTGTAGCCCAATGGATAAGGCACTGGTCTACGAAACCAGAGATTCTGGGTTCGATCCCCAGCAGAGTCGTTTTATTTATTTATCATCTTTTTAAACATCACGCGTATTACACGCAAGCTGATACTATTAGACCAACGATTGTTAATGTTACAGGAAGGCATGAACGAGCGCGATTTTGTAGGCGCGTATACATAGGAACAGGCTGATGCAACTGCCCCACTGTGAACCCTGCGAGTAGCCTGGAATCATAATAGGTAAGCTGCGAACACAGGTGTTAGACGACAAAGCCATGTCAAACCAGGTCTGTTCTACTAATGTTCTCTCAGCTTTTAATAGCACACATCTATGTCTGTTGCACTTATTAGGCAGTTTTTGTAATCACTATAAAAGGTTAGAATCACTATAAAAGGTTAACATCATTTATTAGTTTTGTTAGCCGCACTTTCTACTTAAAAAATACCGTCCAATGATCGACGGCATGAAACAACGCCCGCCGCAACGCGGCGGACCGACGCCCAACTCGTTGTATTCAAAGGTGAAGATATATGATTATGTCATCAATGAGATGTAAATAAAACATCTATTTATAGGTTCGCACGTCCTTTTTTAAGGACTCTAGAGTATTACATAATGTGATTCTTACATAATCTTCTAGATTATGCTTAATGGTAACATATCATAAACATCTAGATGATTTCTTACATAGCACTTTCTATAAAATTTCTATCATACTTTACATTTTTCTAGAATACTTGATACATAACGTCGAAGTAGCTTAATTAATTTGTTAATGATTAAGTAAGCACTACCTATAAATAGTCGTTAAGATTAATATTAAAGATACATTAACATAAGATGGAAATTGACAAATCATATGAATACTCGATTGCAAATGAGAGTCTTTCTGATGATAAATTAACTATCACAAAATATGAAATCCATGCCATAATATAACTGTTTTTTTTCATATACACATCCCTAGGAATCATATTAAATGAAATTCAAAGGGGAAGATTATTTTACAACATCATAAATCATGATGAATGACATCTAAAAAACGGTTTCAATGGACATATACAAGGTCCATTAGTTGCAACCTTTATTACAATCATTTGTACACAAACTATTTAAAAGAAAAACCCGGCAACAACAAGAGCCGACAAAACGCTGCCAACACCAATGGCCTTGTAAGATGGAGCACCACCTTCCGCAGGTGCAGCACCGCTAGTTGCGCCACCTGCACCTCCGGCATCTGGTGCCCCAGCGGCTGCAGAATCTGGTGCCCCAGCAGGGGCACCAGCAATAGCGCTTGCAGCATCAGAGGCCGCATTAGATGCAGCATCCCCTGCAGCTCCAGCGGCTGAATCAGCAGCCGAGACATATGCCACCATGGCAACAAAGATAAGGGCAAGAACCACAAATCGGTTGATGGCCATTTTATTCTTGTTTATTCGAATGAACTGGGAGATGGTTTTTATTTTATTTATTGAGATAAAATGGTTGCGATGAAATAAAATGTAATACAATGTTGGTTTAAATAAGAACAGATTGGAAATGTTTGTTGTCGATCGTTAATCTCGGTTCTTATGTCCTCACAAATGTTATAGCTACAGCGATATTGGTGGTAAAACAATGATTTTCACAACCCAAAAGCAAATTTAGTATTTGTGGTCAACATCGAATTTGAAGTGTCTAACTGGAAATAGATTTTCAGCCACAGCTATTTTTAGAAATTTCATGTATCGTTCTTCATATCATATGTTTCATACCGGAAATCACAATCGAACATTGTTCACCCTAGAAACAGTAATGGAAACGATGACAGCGTTAAAATGAATTTATAACCCGGTTAAACACTTATTCCATGTGATACCAGTTGTCTATAAGTACAAAGTTTAATGAAGACATTAAGAAAACAACAAATGAGGTTTTTATTAGCAAAAATGTGCATAATTCGTGTGTAAAGAGAAACTGTGACAGTACAACTAGAAGTCTTGTTTCGTGTTCAAGTAACATGCTCGTTTTAGTTCATCTGATGTTTGTTACGCATCCGACCCTTTTAAAAGAGTTAGGAAAATATCAAGCTAGCATAGAGGACCACTGTAAAAACCGTGCAAGCATTAAGAAAGATTGCAAGACTCGCGCTATACCATACCAATCCACCAAATACATACACGACTGAAGGAAAAAATCCACTATAGCACTAAGGCAAAATGGTTAACCACATGAGCACCATCAACATGTCCACAATAAGCAACAACATCATATCGATATAATAACTATCATGCTTTCAATTAATCATTAGTAATTTTCCGGTCGAAGGAAAGTAGATTCCTGTACATGTACATAATGACAGTTGAATTCATCAATACTCGATTTGCTTTTGATAAATGGAGCCAAACTTGAGAAATGGTTACATGTTTCGAATGAAGATAGGATGTTAACTTGTTCTGTTTTTCAAATGTAGTTATGTGACATCTTTCCAAGATGACTGATAGTACAATACGATGCACTTGCGTTATGCCTAGTTTGGCATATGAGTTTTGCAATGACACGAGGACTTTAAACTAGAGTGACAAATATGAGATTAAGTAAACGCATCCCCTTGTGTCCTGGTATCATCATCAAACACATATATCATTGTCTTGCATGTTTCTCTGATGATTTTATCATGAAAGCATACTATAATTGCAACAAAAGTGATAGTTATCCTTTTCGACAAAAATGTATAGATAGATTCCTCATTGATAAACTATAATGTAAGATGACAGTGACTAGCAATAGTGGTAAAAATAAGAAGGTACGATGAGTTCTTTTGGAGCACGACAACTTGTAATCGATCTCACTTGAGAGAACTAATCATGCAAGATAACATAAAAATGCAAAATTACTAAGGTCTATAATATGATAGAAAGAATAACAAAAATGAATAATATGATTAGAACATACATCACATAAATATTGGAGAGCACATACTTTCTCTACATGTCTATAAGATGATGCAACAAGTATATCAGAAAGAGTCCTATATGTAACAAGCACAAATGCTTCATTTTCACATATTATGGCTGGTAAACGAATTCCTTGGTTATTCGTATATGTGATTAAAGAACTTGAACTGAAAACATAACCGGGTAAATGAATCAATGAAAACACACTGAACCACAACAAAGAGCGCTCAATAAAGCCAAACGAGGCGGTCTAATGCCATGAGCACCTACATCATATTAATGTCACATTGAAATTTCGCCTACGCACTCTACATCTCACGAGGTCATCAACCCCTGAGACCACAAAGCCTACACCCTCATAAAGAAAGATACAAACCTGTGAACTATCAGCCAAAAGCGGCAAGAAAGACAATGATTGAGCACACAATCATATTGATCATTTGACCTAGCCTAGGTGCTAGGTGCTTGCTCACGTGGGGGAAACAATCCTGTGATATTCGTGCTAGGCGGCGCTGTCCGGTCCTTAGCATGGACTACTGGGTAAAAGGATATCCTTGGATAAAATGGGTGCCTACCTTTATGGTTCATCGGCATGTGCCCTTCGGACACGTGTATCAGCTGTTGTTCCAAATGGGTCCTCTGGGCACATACGTCAATACATGTCCATAACTCAATAGTTATATGTTTATCACATTTTTCTACACGCATCACAATTCACACATTAACAATAAGACCGGTGGTAATGGGAAGTAGACAACCGAGTCCCCTGCCCATGTGGCACATGGACGACTGAGTCCCACCCACTACACGTCCTCAACAGCAACGCGTCCTACATGGACGAATTGCCTCAAGTAGATCCCATATGCGAAGTGGTCTTGTTTCTATGTTTGTGTGTGGAGTGTTTTTAATTGTTTTTGTGGGGTATGTTTTTTCTGGTGTTTTGGTTCTCTTTATTACACTATGTTGGTTAAGAAGTTGTCTTGGAAAGAGAAAGCTGAATTGGCACTGGGGTCGAGGGTAAGAAGAGGGTCACCACTACCACTAGTCTAATGGAAATTATCTCGGAACAAGTATCACAACGCTAACATAGTTGGAAGGGTGTTGTATCCGTATATCCCTTACCCATTATTGACTTTGTTAACCCTCCCACCTCAATAATAATACACTTTAAAACAGTTTTACAATACAGTACAATTTTATATTTTTTTTACTTTCCATTTTTCTTGTCTCTTCTAATCTAATTCAGGGGGTATGAATATCCTCCCAAACATCAAACATTGGATATTCAGGAATATTAAAAACCAAGAGTTGATAAATTAATTTTCCAATGCTAATGATGCTAGGGAAACCGATTATGTGTAAATATTTAACAAATCAAAACAAAATAAAAGTCTAGCTGAATGAGAACCGGAGCTTATGAAAAATATTGCAGATGTTCTATTGAGGAAACCAAATTAGTTTGCACTCAAGGTGACCAGTGAGTGTATGAAGAACGCTTTTCGTTAGAGCCTCCCAATTTCCATTATGAGGATTTTTCAGTTGAACTTCTCTTAGATCAGTCTTATTCCCTTCCATCATCTTCCTTATCACGTGGCAAGAGGACCTTATGTAACTCGGATGGCAAATCAAGAAAAAAGCATCAAAGAATCGCGATTGCTCCCACGCTTGTTGATCATTTGAATATGGTGCAAGTTCAAGTTCAACGTTCCCAACTGGAAACAAGACCCTTTGTCTGAGATCATCAACATCAATGTTCAAACGCACTAATCGATAAAGGATATTATGTCCTATGTATATGTCAAACTTGCTTGATGAATTGAGTATTTCTCTCATCTTGAGAAAGAAAGAATGACCCAAATCTTCCCTTGAATCTAAAAAAAGCTTAACTTGCTCGGGAGCAGTGGTTCTAAAAAGGAGACCAGGTAAATTTCCATAATAGACGAAAGAAAGTAATCTTGGAGCATAAACTTGTACATTGTTCACTGGCCCGCTGTGAAATAGATTTAGGGACAACCACTTGAGGGAAACACTAGTGATTATAACCATGTTTCCATGGCCCCTATACTTGATTCCAAGGGTCAGACTCTCTAGCACAGAAAACTTCGATCTGACAGTGTTAAAAAACGAATCGTCTACAATCACACCCTCTATACATAATTGTGTGATCACACTTGGTAACGTATCTATTTGAAATGGTATAGGCTTCATCCAAGTAAGTTCCGAGCGGTAACGAAAGGAGCAAAGACTTGGTACATTACTAATCTCCAAAATATCGTCCGGTTCCTTTAATAAAATATCCAATTCGCTAAGATGAAGAAGGTTTTTAACCTTAACATTCTTCAAGCCCTCACACCACAAAAGTTTAATCTTCTCAATTAAGGTACAAGTAGACAACAAGTTATGAAACACGTTTTCAGTTATAACGACGTATTGTAAGTCCAGTACACGTAGAGACACACACTTGATAGCAGGAGGATTGGTACAAATTTGAAGAGGTAATGGGATGTAGAAATCAATATTTCTAGTTATTGCGGTTACATTGATTGTATGTAGGTTTCGGCTGGAGAATAACTCATTTGGCAAAGCGAGAGACTCCCCAACGAAAAACTTGATATTAAGTGAAAGGTCTTTGAGACAGCTTTTGGAAACTGCAAGTCGTATCCAGTTTTTGACGTCCTCGTGGTTCAAGTTGTTTGTTCTAATATTCAGCTGAAGATGAAAAGACTCAATGGGTATGTTGTCTCGGTGGTACCTTTGCAAAGTGGTTTGAATGAGCTTGTTATGCTTTGTTTCGTTTTCGACGGTACCACGTTCATGAGGTATTAATTTAAGGGTAGGGAGGGTATACCAAGCGCGTAGCCATGAGTTTGACAAGATACAAGTGCTTGCGGCTTCTTTTAAAGGCAACAATGACTGAATATGATGAATCAACTCCACAGGAAGATCATATTCCTTACTTCTACTTTTTTTTGACATCTCAAAAATAAGTAAAAAAAATTCTATTACCTTGAAATCGAAAGTCGTCGATCGTCTGCTAATTCTCTCTTGTAGAATAAGTGACAGAGATTTTACAAGTTTTGATTGTAAAGATTAAAAAATAGGTGTTTATGGATGGAAAAATTAGGCGGCAGGGTAGATGCATGAGAGATTACTACTAGGGTTTGCAGAAGTTATAGAAACGATCGGGAAATGTAAAGGGGTAAATTAGGAATAATATAAATAAGTTAGTTTAATTTTTAAACTAATTAAGTGCTTAACCAATAAAAAATGGAGGTTTAATTTTAGGCCCATTTGGTAGGCACAAGTATATTTTTTTTATTTTTATTTACTTTTTAATTTTTTGATGGGTGTCCACCGGCCAATTCTTAGAACGTAAACGTATAAAAAGTTTGAGTGTATTAAATAAAAAACCACATTTAATTATAGTAAATTTTATAGTTAAGTCCATAAAATAAAAATGTACCTTCTAATTTTCTCGAGTTACTTAACCAACTTTTTTGTTACACTATCTGATTTGTATTAAATACAAATTTTTTCACTGATTTGTGGCAAGGTTACCGGTTGACCTCATAATAATGCTTACACGTCATTAATTATTATTATTATTATTATTATTATTATAAACCATCACTTTATTATTATTATTATTATTATTATTATTATTTTGCTAAGTGTAGCATGACATTTTTTTTTTTTTTTTTTTTTTTTTTTTGACAGGTAAATTTCCAACTTAGGTTTTACCACCCCCGAGACAGGGGCCCTAACCGCCACTTTGCCCAGACTAAGTGTAGCATGACATGTATTTTTGTTGTTGACTTTTACAACAACAAAACTTATTTATACTAAACTAACTTATTTATATTATTCGTAATTTACCCCTTTACATTTCCCGACAAACTTCATTTTAATAGCCACCACACGCACCACTACCACACACCGGCCATACCAATCAAACAACCACTGTCTTCTCAAGCAACTTTCCGACAACCTTCATTTTTTTTCTAACAATAACCACCTGAAACCGCTTGTAACCACCACTAACTTCAAAGAAACCAACCAATCAATTTTTACAAATTCAACTAAAAACCCACACTACTAATCCAAACATCCTTTTACAAAATTTGCAAACCCCATAAACCTCCATATATGCCTAGATCTATCAAAACAGGGAAATATAACCACAACACAACTCAACTTTGTTATAAATGTTGTTACTACCATTTATAAAAAGAAATGAATCTAAACTTAAACATATAACCACATCACAACTCCAAACACCACTTAACATTGCTCCACCACACCACCATCACGAACTTATTATCGATAACTACTATCGTTCACCAGATTCATTTTTCTATGGGGCTTATGAGTTTATTTGTTTTTCGGCGTATATTTCTTAAGCCATAATTTCCGGCTTATTTTGAGACTTGTGGACTTATATAAGTTTATTATGATATGGCAAACTCATATAAGCCCATGAGTCTCAAAATAAGTCAGAAAATTGGAGCTTATGAAATATAAGCCGGAATCAAATAAGCTTAAAAGCCCACATATAAGCTTAAACAAACACCCCCTTAATGGTGATGGAAGTGTTCAGTTAGAGGCTGAAAGTGAAAAAGGTTGCTTTGTAAGGAGATAATGGGTATAATCAAATCTATTCACATGGGATTTCTATAAATAATGTAAGGAGATAAAGGTATTTCGGTCATTTGATAATCACAACAAATTATATTTTAACTAAATTAATGACGTGGAAATTTAGAAGGTCATGTTAGTGATTTTAACAGGTTACACCAAGTTTGGTTACATAGATAGTTCAATAAAAAGTTCGTTACCTAACTCGGGAAAATATTAAAAGTACGTTTGAATTTTATGGACTTAAACCTAATATCTTTTGAAAATGACTGACAGTACAATACGATGCCCTTGCATTATGCCTAGTTTAGCCTATATAAGTTCTGCAACGACAGGACTACAGGAGGACTTTAACTAGAGTGCAAATATGAGATTAAGTAAACACATCCCCTCGCGCCCTGGTGTCATCTAACACATGTATCATTGTCTTGCATGTTTCTCTGATGATTTTTATCATGAAACCATACCATAATTGCAACAAAAGTGATAGTTACCCTTTTCGACAAAAATGACAGTGACCAGCAATAGTGGCAAACCATGTGTTTTTTAGTATGTAAACGAATTTTAACAATCAAGTAGATGTGGAGAGATTAAAGACTTGTATGCTAAAAATAAGAAGGTATGATGAGCTCTTTTGGAGCATGACAACTTGTAATCGATCTCACTTGAGAGAACTAATCATGCAAGATAACATAAAAATGCTAAATTACTAAGGTCTATAATATGATAGAAAGAATACCAAAAATGATAATATGATTAGAACATACATCACATAAATATTGGAGAGTACATACTTTCCCTACTAGTCTATAAGATGATGCAACAAGTATATCTAAAAGAGTCCTATATGTAACAAGCATAGAAGATTCATTCTCACATATTATGGCCAATTGCCCAATTATACCGAGGTCTTTGGTAATTGGTACATGTGATTAAAGAACTTGAAGTACGGAAACATAACCGGGTATATTAATCAATGAAAAGCACACTGAACCACAAAGAGCACTAAATAAAACCAAACGAGGCGGTCTAACACCATTAGCACCTACATCACATTAATGCCATATAGGATTTTGCCTACGTAATTATCATCCCCAATAAAACCTACATCTCTCGAGGTCATCACCTCATGAGACCACAAAGCCTACACCCTCATAAAGAAAGATACAAATAAACTCCAAGTTGAAGTGACGACAGCTGAACTAAGTGCCAAAAGCGGTAAGTGTAAAGAAACCCAAATGACTTGGAGACCTAAAAGGCTAAAATGCAGAAAATGGTTTCACACCATATGTAACTACTCGTTAAACATTCAAGAGAATTACAGCCAGTTACACCCACATGAGGGAAAACAAACAAGAGTAACCGATGACAAGTTTAAAATCTATAATACAACTATACAGGATTTCCGTATAAACACAACAAAGATACATTCTGGGAAAATCAAACCCCAAAAACAGTGGGATGTACAACCTGTTTGCTACAAAACCGATCTTCCTATTAGATTTTATAGAAGCTACATTATGTTACAATTACAATCATGTTACAATGTACATCTAAAAGCTACAGGCTACAGCATACAATCATACATCACCTTTTCGATTGCCGCCTTTTAAAATACAGAAGCAACCGGCGAGCATGAAGGCCTAAAAACTAGCATGATCTACACTTTACATCTCCCTTTTGGAGCTTACATACAAAAAAAACTGCCATAACTACTCTAAATGCTGCATAAATTACATACGCCATTTACAACTGAAAAATGGGTTGCATACCCATACTAGATCCTAAAAACAGATGCCAATACAACATATCATATGCTAAATGACTATAAGCCGTAAGGTATAATCACTCGTGACAAAAGTGGGGTGATTTTACAAGACAAAAATACAATACACATGAAAATCTCTACTACACAAAAAGCACTAATATCTGTGCAGATCAGCAGTTATGGCAGTTGATGCAAAAATTAACTTAAGCAATGAATCAAGTCGGCTTCTTCGAGGTCAAAACACAAAGGGTTTCTGCCATTCTGTTTCCTGAATACGATTAATGACAAAAGCACCCAAGTTAAACATATATATATACTTAAATCCGCCAACCAAGAAGCCATATAATAATTATTTTTTCATTATGCTCATATTCACTAAATCACGCGAATTCATTTTTAGAAACGACAACCTGACAATGAGAGTTCAATGCACAAAAACATAATGAAACCAGGCAGGAATGCAGACTTAGGGGGGTGTTTGGTCAACACGGAACGATTCTCATTCCTCCTAATTTCTCAGGTATTGGTGAATTAGCCTACTTAACCAAGTCCCAATCCCATTCCTCACCCTCTAAAATGTCTAACCAACCAAACCCCTCGTTCCCTATATGACAAATTCTAACACAATGATGACACTGTGTGAATAATCAAGCACAAGGATTGAAAAAATAGGCAAGAACAAACAAACATGAACCCTACCAACCATCGGTTAGACTTGCTAGCACATATGAAGAAGGATCAATAAAGTTAGCATGATAAAAGGACAAAAACGAATCATGATCGCTAAAAGCTCAAGTACTGGATAGAGAACGACAAGCAATGGAACTTATATATTATCATAGCATGTTTAAATTCTACATCAACGTGAGACCGTCCTCTGCAACTAGACCTGTCTAGTGTCTACAATCCTGTTTGCTCTAAGAATACTTTAATATTAAGTTTGTTAACGGATAAAAGTATAATTAGGCTATCACAAAAAGAGGTGGTGAGAGGACTATTAGTAACTTATAAGGTTTGGTTAGCATCGGGGTGCTAGATGTCCAACCAATTAAAGAAATTCACACAAAAAGCTACAAATGTATTTTAGCACAATAATAAAGCATTGAAGTCTGTAGGGATAATATACGCCTCCCTCCAAATGTGTAGAACTTACTTTTGAATCTCGAAGCCGGTTCTGCATATAGTATCAGCTACAAGTTGCAGGCTCAAAGATCCAACGAGAAGAATGAACAGTTTAACCAACCTCAATCTGATCGCATGCGTCTACGCTTCCCATAATCTGCATCCCTTGACCTAGACCGGTGATCCTCTTCTGGCACGGCTCGGGATCTGCTCCTGGACCTTGTAGAAGACTGTCCACGATCCCAGTCATCCTCATAACCTGCACTCCGATCCTTCTGTCGGTGTTCCCGGTAATGGTCTTTTTCCTCTTTATACTTGTAATCCTTCTCATACCTATCCCTATCCCTATCCCTATCCTGGTCCCTCTCATCGCGGTGCTTTTTCTCTGAGTTTCCCGACCATTCACGTTCAGACCCTCTTTCTTTTTCCCTGGAAACTGCATTTGATCGCGGTGCTTTGTCATGGCTTGCCTCTCCATACCCATATTCTGAAGCACCATCTTCACCCCCGTAACTTGACTCTCGAGTCCTTTGTCCTTGTTCTTCACCCCATCCACCCATGCTGGTATCACCCCACATTCCTGCTTGAGGTCCCTCCATGCCACTGTTACCCATCATTCCCATACCACCAGCACCCATCCCTCGGTTAAAGAATGCAGGGTTCACATGTGGAGCCACCCCAGCTATTCCCATGGGATTGACACCTGGAAACTGAGGCATCATACCAGGAAAACCAGCACCTGGAAAGCCGCCATAACCTGCTCCTCGTCCCATATATGTTGGATCAAATCCACCACCCATCATACCTTGAGGATGCATGAATCCACCAGGAGGACCCCCAAAACCGGGACCACCGCCAAGACCTTGCCCATAAGGTCCTCCAGCAGGACCACCAAAACCTGGTGTATTTGCATTCTTCGGCCCCATCCCCCCTCTACCTCTCATGTGCGCACCACCCCTGTTGACACCTCCCTGCTGTCCTCGTCCCCCCCAATTACCTCGTCCACCTCTTCCTGCATCTCCACCAGAAAAATTTGTTCCACCACCCCTTCCCGCCCCATCATTCATAGGTCTCCTTCCCTGTAGTTCTGGTTGAGATTGAGCTGGTCCTTGATTCTTGTTTGCATAGGAAGCGCCCATCTGCCTCATCGTCTGCGGAGAAGCAAATGCCACGACACAAGGTCTTCCATTAAAAACATATCCGTTCATCCCATCTTTGCAAGCAGCAGCAGATCCTGATTCATAAAAATCAACTTGACAATATCCTTTGGACTTGCCACTTGCTCTTTCATCAAAGAACTTTATCTCTTTAACTCTTCCATATTGGGACAACACATTCTCAAGCTCAGCGTCTGTGGTCCACCAGTGTAGCTCCCCAACGAATAGCGTCGTAGCACCATTATCAGCAGGTGGCCGAGCTTGATTTTCATTGACCATTGGTCGGACCATATTCACATTAGCATTAGCTCCCATCTGATTACCTGGCATTTGAGAAACACCTCCAACGGGATGGCCTGAATTAGAATTTAGCATAGGTGCAGGCTCGTTTGTCATGGTCCCTGGCATACTAACAGGATCAACTGCAGGATTTTGGGGGACCGGGATTGACCCTCTAAAACCCATACTTGCAGCTTGAACATCATTCGTCACTTGAGGAGCCATTCGTTTTTGCATAAGATCAACAGTCATCCCGTCCTTGTTGTCAGGTACTCGCTGATAGGCGCTTTCAGCTGCAACACCGGGTATGTTTATGTTTTGTGATGCCATAGGTGCAGGTCGAGCTTCTGGAACATTAGCTTTTTGATCATGGAACCCTCCATTTCCAACATTAGATGTTGGTAGTGCCTCAGACCGCTGCATTTGCAGGAAACCTTCTCCAACATTAACATCATTGTAAAGATCATCATACTCATCATCCTCACCTCCAATCTCATCGTCTGCAAGTGCAGGAATTGCTCCATCCCCATGATATTGCATCTTTTGAGATCCTCCAAATTCTTCATCTCCATAATCCAACTGCTCGTCAGCCATCAAATTAATTCAAGGGCCCAGCAAGAGCGACAAGACAAATAGCTTACCTTAACCTGCACAGACATAATAGACAACAAAGATTAATTATATATCCTAAATGGCAGGGACCAAATGAGGCACACATACATAAATCCCATACCAAAAAAAGATGTAACTAATGCAAATGTTAAGACGCGCATGACAAACATTTACTTTTTGTTGAGACTTTCAAGACCAAAGGAGGAAAGAAATTAACTGACAGTTACGGGGCGTGTGAGTTGGATACCAAAATAACAAAAAGATTCGAGATGCTAGGATTATATAATTGTGTGATATGTATCATACTATATTGTAGTTCATAATCTCACATTTACACATCGTGCTCATACTAGCCCAAACTTTCGACCAGAAATTATGTGGTTGCCTCTTCCTTCTCTCTAACCAGACTACTTGGCTTTTATTTAAATCTATTAGCCTTACTTTTTACATGGACTAATTCCAAGTTTGCAACTCTCCATCTCTCCATTTTATTAATAATAATCGAACCAAATTTCCCCTTCCTCATCCACATTTATCCAATGGGTAACAGTTACGGATATATCCAACCCTACTCGACAAGATTTTAGATTTATCAAACTACCTAATATGTCGATGCTCTATACTTTTTTGAATTCACAACAAACAACTTTCTCCCGGTTTGTTTACTCTTTAAATTCTCTAACGGACTCAAACTTAATTTACTTAGTTAGCATCATATTATGATTAGATCGAACCAAGCACGTAATCAAACATCCTTCTTGTTAATCATTTAATTACACAAAGTCAGCAACGAATGTTCTAACGGTCCGGTTACCTAGTCCGCCTTCTCAATCAACTAAAAAGATTCATTACCCACAAATTTGATTAGTAAAAACCTAACAACAATATTATCATACGCAAAATCTACTCCTGAAACGTAAGTTCAACGATCGGATTACCTATTTCACCTTTTTTTCCTAAAACAATTGCGTAACTAACAAAATTTAGTTACTAAACTTTCACTATCCACAACTTTGCATAATTCAAAACCTAACAAAATAAACAACTTATACAAAACGAAGTCGAAAAACATACTTTCAATGATCCGATTACCTATCTCACCTTCTACTATTCCTCAAACAAAAGCGTAACTAACAAAATTCTAACTATAAAAACTTCACAGTCCATGATCCCTCATAAGTCAAAACCTAACAAATATTATCATTATATACTTAACGAAGTCCTAAAACGTAAGTTCACTGATCCGATTACCTACTCCATCTTCTCTTCCTAAAACAAACCCGTAACTTATTAAAATAAATAAATAAATAAATAATGCTACCCACAATTTCTCAAAAGTCAAAACCTAAAAACAATATCATGAGTCCAGCAACCATCTGATCACCTATTTCGCCTTTTCTTCCTAAGAGATCTAATACCCTAACATCAACAAAATCACGTACACTAAAACACCTAAACGCACACTAACCTAACCTAAACTAATATCACAACTAAATTTTCATCTTTTTCGCCTTCTCTTCCCAACAACAAATTTTCATCATATTCATACACAAAACGTAAGTTCAACAGTCCGATCACCATTTCCGTATTTCGCCTAACTAACAATATATTAACTAAAAATTTTCAAAAAGTCAAAACCTAACAACAAATTCTCATCATATCATAAACTCATATACAAAATAACAGATCTAACACCTAAACGCACACTAACCTAACCTAAACTAGTATCACAACTAAATTCATAACGAACAAAAAGAACATAGTACAGTATTAAAACAATATGAATGAACTCCAACAACGCTCTGATCACCTATTTCACCTTCCTAGAACAAACGCGCAAGGTCACTAACAAAATTTAACTACAAAGATTTCACCATCCACAATTTCTCAAAAGTAAAAACCTAACAAAAAACATAGGTTTAAGATCCACTATCGGCAATTTATCAAATCAAAACCTAAAAACTATTATCTCATATGCATAACCAAGTCCTAAAACGTAAGTTCACCGATCCGATCACCATTTCCGTATTCCACCTTCTCTTCATAACACAGATAGTCAACAAACTACAAATTTCCAAAAAGTCAAAACCTAACAACAAATTTTCATCATATCATAAATAAATTCATATACAAAACAAGTCCAGTTCACCGATCCGATTACCTATTCCGTCTTCTCATCCTAACAACAAACGCGTAACTTATAAAAAAAATTGCTATCCACAATTACTCAAAAGTCAAAACCTAACAACGATCCGACCACCTCTTTCGCCTTCGGCGTATTGTATTATCCACAATTTCTCAAAAAGTCAAAACCTAACAACAAATTTTTATCATATCATCATATTCACACACAAAACGTAAGTTCAACAGTCCGATCACCATTTCCGTATTTCGCCTAACTAACAATATTTAACTAAAAATTTTCAAAATATCAAAACCTAACAACAAATTCTCATCAGATCATAAACTCATATACAAAATAACAGATCTAAAAAACACACACAAACACCTAAACACACACTAACCTAATTTCATCACAAATATAATCAGCTACTAATATAACCACCAGATCGAAGCTCAAAACGATTCAATAATTAACATAACATAATAACAATCAAAAATAAAGATATTAAATTTTATATAAAATAAAGGAATGATAATTACCTATTTCACCTTCACTTCCTACCCAAACGCATAACTAACAAAACTTCATCATATAATAAATAAACGTAACTTCAACATTCCTATAAAAGCCTTGTAACGTATCAACAAAATCCTCATATACTATATTTCGCCTAATTCTCTTCCTACAACAAACAAACGCGTAAAGTCAAAACCTAACAACAAATTATTAGATCTATACCCGAACATAACCAATATCACAACTAAATTCATAACGGACAACATATACATAACAATAAACAATACAACAACCCGATCATCTAATTACCTAGTTCACCTTCACTTCCTACACAAACGTGTAACTAACAAAATTCAACTAAGAAAACTTCATCGTATACTAAATAAACGTAACTTCAACAATTTGATAACCTATTTCGCCTTCTCTTCCTATAAAAGCAACAACAAAATCATCATATACTATATTTCGCCTAATTCTCTTCCTACAACAAACGCGTAAAGTCAAAACCTAACAACAAATTATTAGATCTAATACGCTAACATCAATAAAATCACACGCACTAACCTAACCTAAACTAATATCACAACTAAATTCATAGCGGACAATATAACAATCCGATCATCTATTTCGCCTTCTCTTCCTAACAACAAATTTTCATCATATCATATTCATAAACGAAACGAAGTCCTAAAACGTAAGTTCAACAATCCGATCACCATTTCCGTATTTCGCCTTCTCTTCATAACACAGATAGTCAACTAACTACAAATTTCCAAAAAGTCAACAAATTCTCATCACATCATAATATACAAAATAACAGATCTAACACCAATAAACACACACACAAACACCTAAACACACACTAACTCATTAACCTAACCTAATTTCATCACAGTAATAATCATATACTATATTTCGCCTAATTCTCTTCCTACAACAAACAAAAGCGTAAAGTCAAAACCTAACAACAAATTATTAGATCTAATACGCTAACATCAATAAAATCACACACGCTAACCTAACCTAAACTAATATCACAACTAAATTCATAGCGGACAATATAACTATCCGATCATCTATTTCGCCTTCTCTTCCTAACAACAAATTTTCATCACATCATATTCATACACAAAAGGAAGTCCTAAAACGTAAGTTCACCGATCCGATCACCATTTCTGTATTCCGCCTTCTCTTCATAACACAGATAGTCAACTAACTACAAATTTCCAAAAAGTCAACAAATTCTCATCACATCATAATATACAAAATAACAGATCTAACACCAATTACACACAGTAAACACCTAAACACACACTAACCTAACAACGATCCGATCACCTATTTCGCCTTCTCTTCCTACAACAAAGGCGTATCATCCACAAATTTTCAAAAATTCAAAACCTAACAACAAATTTTCATCAAATCATATCCATACACGAAACGAAGTCCTAAAACGTAAGTTCAACAGTCCGATCACCATTTCCGTATATCGCCTAACTAACAATACTTAACTACAAATTTTCAAAAAGTCAAAACCTAACAACAAATTCATATACAACAAAAAAACAGATCTAACACCAATTACACACAGTAAAACACCTAAACACGCACTAATTCATTAACTAACCTAATTTCATCACAGCTGTAATCAGCTACTAATATAACAACCAGATCGACGCTCAAAACGATTCAATAATTAACATAACATAACAATAACAATCAATAATTAAATATATAAAAAATATATATATAAAATGAAAGGTGATACGTACAGATGAGATCAGATGTTGACGAAATGAATGATCTGTGTGTGTGTGTTTTTTAGTGTGTGTTTAGGTGTTTTTGTATCTTCTACAGTGATGGGAAAAAAAATATCATGATCTTATCTTTTTGTAATTTTTTTATAACATGAGTTTCTTTTTCTTTTGGCTAGTTTTTCTTCCGTACCTAAGTTTTCATACCTTTTGTCTTATCCCTTGGACTAGTAGCAGTGAAAATAGGGGTGAGCTGAGCATCAGGCCAAATCCGGATCCGTCTCGACCCGTCCTGACTAATCTCAAAATTGACAATGGGGAAAACCCCCAACCGACTACCGACCCGAATTGCTCGGTTCGGTTCGGTTGAGTCGGGATATTGGTTTGTTTTTTCAGTTTTTTCCCGTCTTGACCCGTCTGTAAAACCGACTATCTGAAAAATCAAAACCGACTCCCGAGCTGAGAATGGTCGGTTCGGGATTCAGAACGTTCAGTTTTGCTCGGTTTCGGTCGGGATTTAGGAATCGGTTGGTTTTGCTCACCTTTAAGTGAAAACGAGCGTGGTTGCCCGCGCGTTGTCGCGGGAGTGCGTTGGTACATATATATTTGTAAATTTTGTTTTTTCTTTGGTTTTGTCGAGTAGATGGTGTGGCATGTGTTTTGTTGGTACATTACGTGT
This sequence comes from Artemisia argyi, assembly GCA_030686995.1. Taxonomy (NCBI): domain Eukaryota; kingdom Viridiplantae; phylum Streptophyta; class Magnoliopsida; order Asterales; family Asteraceae; genus Artemisia; species Artemisia argyi. Next base: position 192,773,392 of record CM060683.1, on the reverse strand, counting down.
TTTTGGTTTTACAATGTACGTAGTACATGTTTTAAAGGTGTTATTTTTTTTTTGTTCATTATTGTAGATGTAATTTTTTTTTTTTTTTTTTTATTGAATTGTTATATATGTTTTGAATAATTTTGTCAAGGTTTTTGTATGTGTAACTGTTTAAATGTCATTTGGGTTTTCAGTATTTTGTTCATTGTATTTTTATTGGAAAAATCATTTCATGAACAATGGCGCAAGTTTCGTAATTTTTCGCGTTCGTTTGCTATGTCGTTTGGACCCCGAAGCGTTTATCGTAAGAAGTTTATTACGTTGGCAGTTTTGATCCCTTGACTTACTTTTTCATTTCACCCTACACTTTCATTAAAGTCAAAAAGCACCCTATACTTTTTTTTTAATATAAATACCTCACAAATACCATTTTCTTCATTTTTATTTATTAACACACACACACCCACTCAAAACTCTCTCTCTCTCTCTTGAATTATCCGGCCGCCGCCCACCACCGGAACAGCAGCAGATTTCGGCGCCGCCGCCGGAATATTTTTCCGACCACCTAATTTTCTTGCACCAACTTATAGATCGTGATATCCCCGTCACACCCGTACCACCTACACCTCTCGGCTCCCCCTCCAACCCCCTCTACGCGCCACCACCGAACACCATCATCACCACTGAGACTCCGCCACCCCCTCCCTTGTTTTCCGACGGTAATACGCGCCCCCACGCGGCCTTACCTTTATTTTTAACAAATATTTTTGAAACCCTAGTTTTCCTAAATCTTTATTAATTCGATTTTAATGTTAAATCTTTTATAAAAATGATGTTATTAACGTTTTTAACATCAATACTCGTGTGGATCTCTTTTGGTTCTCGATTCGGCCGCGACTCGGAATGGACTCACCGAGTCAACTCGTGACTCGGTGAGGGTGTTGATGTTATTGTTGTTGTTTTTGATCTTGATGACGAAGGGAGTATTATTTTTTGTTGTTGTTGGAATTTTGAGGGTTAAAGGACCTAACGTGCAAAGAAAGTTACATTTCAGGGACTATTTTTGCCAAAGTACAATCGTTTGAAGCCGGGTTACTGTGCGAACCACTGTTCACACTGTTCATTCAACAGTGATGTACAACAATGTGAAGCGGAGCAAATACTCATCTTTAGTATATATATATAATGAGTCGAGCCGTTTGTGAAAAGTTCATGATCAGATCGATAAAAAGCTCGAGCCTGAACGAGCTTGAGCTTAATTTGCAGGTCATTTATTTATCTAGCTCGAGCTTTATGTACAAAGCTCGATTAAACTCGCGAGCCTAAACGACACTAGGATATTTTAAGTACTAATTAAACATATATAAAAGGTTATGTATTTGTATTGTGAGCAAGCTGATAAACAGCTCAACGACATGCTTATTAACGAGTTCAAATTAGATATTTTATGAGCCGAGCTCGAGCCGAGCTTTAATTTTTATTGTGAAATCATATAAACGAGCCGAGCTCGAGCTCAAAAAGTAAGGCTCGAAACAAGCGAAGCTTGAGCTTTACGTACAAAGCTCGATTGAGCTCACGAGCCTAAACGACAGTAGGATATTTTAAGTATTAAACATATATAAAACGTTATGTATTTGTATTATGAGCAAGCTGGTAAACAAACTCAACAACATGCTTATTTACGAGTTCAAAATAGATATTTTACGAGCCGAGCTCGAGCCAAGCTTTAAGTTTTATTGTGAAATCGTGTAAACGAGCAGAGCTCGAGCTCAAAAAGTAAGACTCGAAATGAGCGAAGCTCGAGCTTCATAAATCTTAAACAAGCCAAGCTTGAGCTTTGGCATGCTCGGGTCCGGCTCAGCTCGGCTTATTTACACCCCTACTAGTGAGGTTAAATGCAATTGTTGTAATATTTAGCATTCAACATTAGTTGGCAGTAGCTATTGTTTGTATAAAGAAAATTGGCAACGTAGTTGTATTATCTTATCTTACTATATTATACAGCATTAAGGTCTACTAAATATAGAAACTCTTAAAATTAAGCAATAAAAGTTATAAAGCTAAAAGTACAAGTAATTGAAACACATTTTCTAACATTAAATACAATTACAAGTTCTTAATCTCATAGTACAACTAATTAAAATATAAATACTAACATTTAAAACACAATTAATGTAATCAATATATTTAATGTGGTCAATAAATACAATTAATTCGGTTATTAAAACTAAGGGTGAGCATGGTCCGAAAACCGGACCGGACCGGACCGGACCGACCGGACCGACCGACCGAGAACCGGAAAAACCATAGACCGAGACCGGACCGAATGTGGTCGGTCCGGTCTCGGTCCGGTTCGGTCCGGTCCGGTCTTCGGTCGGTCCGGTCCAATTAGACATATTTTGGCACATTTTTTCGGTTTTTTGGTCGGTCCGGACCGGACCGGACCGGACCGACCGGACCGAGGACCGACCAAGCCAAAAAGACTAGACCGAGGACCGGACCGAATGTGGTCGGTCCGGTCCGGTCCGGTCCGGTCGGTTTTGTCGGTCGGTCCGGTCCATCCGGTCCGTTTGCTCACCCTTAATTAAAACACCCCTTATATAAGAACAGTACAATTTATCAAACATATTATACAAACAACTCAAACACAATTATTAAATGTCACTAACACAAATAATAAAGCATATTCTACAAATATTCAAGTTCGAACAGGCAACGGGCCAAAACACACCTAGATAGTTTTAACAGCTCTTAGGTAGTTTTAACAGCTTTGCGCAAAACACACCTAGTGTTCACAAATTATTTTGTGCTGTATTTATTTTTTATTTGAAAAATAAAAATGTGAAGAAAAAAAGTACTTTTGTCTTATTCAGTCGACTTTGATGTAGAAAAACACACATTTGTACTTTGTTGACTTTACCATATAAGAAAACAAAAATTATAAAATTTCTCAGTCCTTTCTTATGCATTTTCATGATTAGAATAATTGCTGATGGCATAAAAATCAAGTCATTAGTTGAAGTTACAGTTGATAACATTAAAAGTTCCTATAAAAATTTAGCAAATTAAATTGCAAATGGACCTATTAAAAACGAGAGAGATTATAAGGACCCCATTTTTTCAAAAGGTACCCCTAGTAAAACATTATTTTATTATTTTTCTTAAAAGTAAAAGGATAAGAAAAATTAAACGCAAACTTTTGGCGATAATATGTTCTCGCCAAAAGATTTGGCTAAATTCGTCTAATTTTGTCGCACTACATTGCGCGCACTACAAGCAAAAAATACTTTTAGGGACGAGATTTTTTAGTGACGACAATTTTTTTTATAGACCCATTCAGTGGACCAAACTACTTGAAGCTAAATTCGTCTAATGTTCTCGTCACTAAATTTCGATGGACCCAACTTTTTCAACACCAAATTTTAGTAAATGTAAAAATGAGGCATACATAAATTCAAGACAACATTGTCGTCACCAAATATTTATCCTAATTTAATTATTGTTATTTTAATGAAAAAAACTTTTTAATAAGAATAAGTAATGATTTTTAAAATAAATATTGAGTTTATTGTCGTCACCAAATATTTATCCAATTTAAATATTTATATTTTATTAAAAAAACATTTTAATAAGAATAAACAATGATTTTTAAAATAAATATGTTTCAATTGAACGTTTAGAACCAAAACGATAAATATTAAGGCAGTGGTGGGAGAACTCGAATCAAATTGGTTCGGATAGCAACCATACAAAAGATATCAATTAGTAAGCTGGGGAGTCTAATCGACAAGTTTGGAGTAACTATGGCGACTACATCTTAAAACGAGAGTTATGCAAGTTTGGACTTCTCAATATGAGTACAATTACTAAAATAACCTTCAAGCAACATATATCGACTTATAAAATTTAAAATATTTACAAAAGTGCCACATATATCTTTGAACCATACATTTAGTCAAAGTCAAACAATCCAACGGCTATGATGATAACGATAACACATTAAAGAACAACTAACACTACATACGAAGATTTTCCATGTCATTTAAAAGCTTACGGAGCGTTGCAACCGACCGACATGCTTGGTCCTCGATATTCCTTTTCAATTCCAGTTCTGCCTCCATCATCTTTATTTTTGTCTCTAACATCTTTAATTTTATTTCTAGCATTATCGCAGAATCTTCGACCTTGCAGTCTGATGTCACGACACAAGGTCTTCCATTAAAAACATATCCGTTCATCCCATCTTTGCAAGCAGCAGCAGATCCTGATTCGTAAAAATCAACTTGACAATATCCTTTGGACTTACCACTTGCTCTTTCAACAAAAAACTTTAGCTCTTTAACTCTTCCATATTGGGACAACACATTCTCAAGCTCAGCTTCTGTGGTCCAATAGTTTAGCTCCCCAACGAATAGCGTTGTAGCACCATTATCAGCAGGTGGCCGAGCTTGATTTTCATTGATGATTGGTTGGGCCATATTCAAACAACTTACCTTAACCTGCATAGACAAAATAGAAAACAAAGATTTATTAAATAATCATAAATGACATTGACCAAATGAGGCACACGCACATAGATCTCATACCAAAAAAGATAGACCAAATAAAATCAAATCGCTTCTTAAAAGTTCAAAATCGACTCTTAGAGCAATGTTCATACTATTAATACTCGGTATAAACCATAATTTAGCTAGCATAACTACATAACTTAGAATAACAAACTGAGATGCCCAAATCGCCATATCCAAACACTCTTTTGGGAAAGCAGACTAAGTGGCCACTGAAGTTTCATGGTTTTTAGAAATCTCAACGATACAATATTTCAATCATATTTTAATTCTCGCTTTACGCAGTTTTTTTTTTTTTTTTTTTTTTTTTTTTTTTTTTTTTTTTTTTCAGCGGGTGGAAAAACAGAAATCTAAATTCATAGTTTCCAACGATATATTAAATGTTTAGCAGACCGATGGTTGATATCTCTTAAGAGACTTGAATTCCCAACCTAAGGTTGTACAGCGTGACCTAAAAGCAACCAGATTATGCTCATAGCCTCATATATGCAAGTAATCAGTTAAGATGACCTTTCAACCTATTGACTCGTCAACTCCCTCAATCATCACTTGAGTTTATATCTGGACTGTCACGGGAATGGTGTTACTAATACAGTTGTTAGAGACATGTGACTGACAGTTACTTTTTATTGAGACTTTCTAGACCAAGGTAGGAACAATATTAACTCGGTATATACACATTATATGAAACATATATGGCAAGATTAGAGGTAGGAGTTACGGGACTCACGGGTGTATGAGCATGGATACCATAATAATTTAAATCTAAGATGCTAGGGATCTAGGATCATATAATCGTGATGCGTATATTGTAGTTCATAAGCCTACGTATAATAGAGATGTTATCTTATAACTCATTCATAATCTATTTCAAATAAACAGCTCACTAGTCTTACGCGTTACAGTCCTTATTACCTATGCAGCAAAACTTATTTATGTGCCTTTTTTCCCCTAACAGAAGTTTCGGCTTTTAACTACATCTTTTAGCCTTACTTTCTATGTCAATAAATTCCAACTTTTCATGTCTGTCCTGTTAACATGAATAACGACATTTAATATTTATCAAATCACGGTACCTAATATATGTTAATAATCAACAATTCAATTCACTCCAAATGACTGTCTCCCAGTCTGTTTACTCATTAAACTCATCAAGGACTCAAACTTAACTTTACTTAGCAACAATCATATTATGATTCAATCAATAACAATTCAAGAATCTAGTACCTAATGAGACATCCTAATCATATAAATACACAAACACAGTCAAGAGCGAAAGTTCATTGATCCAGTTACCTATTTCACCTTCTTATTTGACTAAAAGGAATCCATTATCCACAAATCTCTCAAAAGTATGCATTCTCTTCCAACAAAGCAAGTTCAACAATCCAACTATCTATTCGTCCTTCTTCTCCTAAAACAAACACGTAACTAACGAAATTCAGCTATTACATATCTCACTACCAAAATCCTTTCATATACGAAACCAATTCCAACAACAATCCAATTACCTATTTCACCTTCTCATCCTATAAAAAATACGTGTAAGGGGGTGTTTGTTTCGGCTTATATAGCCGGCTTACGGCTTATTTGGTTTTGAGATTATGTTTCATAAGCTCACTTTTTGGCTTATATAAGTTTATTATGTCATAATGAACTTATATAAGCCGAAAAGCTTCAAAATAAGCCACAAAAAGTGAACTTATGAAACATAAGCCCAAAACCAAATAAGCTATAAGCCGGCTATATAAGCCAAAACAAACACTCCCTAACTAACACAATACAACTATAGAAATTTCAGAAGTAAAAACCTAACACCAATACCATCATACACAAAACGAATCCCAAAAACCTAACTTCATCTATCTGATCACCTATTTTAACTCGTAACAAAAAAATTTACTATCCACTTTCATAATTCAAAACCTAAGAACAAATTAGCATCATTTACAAAATAAAGTCCAGCAATGATGCGATTACCTATTTCACGTTCTCTTCCGAAATCAAACACATTCTATTCCTATATTTCGAGGGTGTTTGTTTAAGCTTATATGTGGCTTACGAGCTTATTTGTTTTCAGCTTATATTTCACAAGCCCCAATTTTCTGGCTTATTTTGAGGCTTGTGGGCTTATATCAGTTTATTGGCCCAGAAATCTTAAAATAAGCCAAAATCAAATAAGCTCATAAGCCCACGAGCCCACATATAAGCTTAAACAAACACCCCCTTCACCTCCTCTTCAAAAAGTTAAGCTCATAAGCTCATAAGCCCACATATAAGGAAATTCAACTATTTAAAATATCACTATCCAAAAATATCAAAAAGTACAAAACCTAACAACAAATTCTCATGACATCATCTATACTACTATATAATGCATTTGGTACTATTCTATAATTAGAAAGACTTAAAATTCAAACTTTTACTTGTTTATTATGGAATGATTTCAAAATTAATTGGTTAGGAAGCAAGTTGGTTAGGAAGTTTGTTAGAAAGCGTTTGTTAGAAGGCAGGTTGGCTGTTCAAACTAAAATTATTTGACTTAACCATCTCTACTTATAAAGCCGTAAAGACAACTAAATGTGTAACCGAATAACGCAAAATATAGTCACATGTACCTGCTGACGCATTTAGCATGTACCGTTCTAGTAATATACAAAACACCAATACACACACAAAACACCTAAACACGCACTAACCTAACTTAAACTAATATAATCACAACTAAATTCATAACAACCGGACCGAAGCTCAAAACAATAATAAATATATAAATATTTGATAAAATGAAAGGATGATACGTACAGATGAGAACGAAATGAATGATGTGTGTGTTTTTTAGTGTGTGTTTAGGTGTTTTTGTATCTATAGTGTTGTCGAAATAAAATATCACGATGATGTACAGATGTCGAACCTGATTTTAGTGTTGTACAGATGTCGATCCTAAGTGAAAATGTAATTTTTCATACCTTCTGTCTTTATCCCAAGTGAAAATGTAAGTGTTGTTATAATTTCACGATACTGTAAAGCAAAAACGATTCTTATTTTGCGTAGTATTTTTGCAAGCTTAAAATCTTATCGAATCTCGATTTTAACCATGGGATTATAAGATATAATCTAATCTGATCTTACTTTTCACAAACTGCAAACTGAAAAACTCAAAGTTATAAATTATGTTTTATACAATTTAAACAACAACATGTCAATCCTTTTAAATATTTTATAACCATAATTTAAGACAACATATTCATTAAAGAGTGATATAATTTTGTGTTTATAATATATATATTATTTTGTAGATTTGTATAATATTACAAAGATTATTAAGAAAATGACATTATAATAAGGTTTTGGGATTCTGTCCGATCTTATGATCTCGATTTTGCAAAGACGAAAACGATTCTAAAAGTATCTCGAACTTGAAAACCTTGTTTGTAATACTTCCGTCCAATAACATGGGTTCACGTTATATTGTGTTGTATTTATTTTTTTATTTACAAAAATAAAAATATCAAGAGAAAAAGTACTTATGTTGTCTTATTCAGTCGACTTATATTGTGTTGTATTTATTTTTTATCTATACTAGCAGGGGCGGAGCTACCCATTGGCTACGTGTGGCACGTGCCACACATGAAAATTGACGATGTAGTATTAATCTTTAAATCGGAAATCTGTTTTAAAGTTGTTTCTTTGGTCGGAATCTATGGAAGAAAGAAGATACACCTTTTTCTTTTGAACAAGAGGAAACAAGATGGTACTTGGGATATGCGAAAGTGAGAAAATAATGAAGGCACATTGCATTTGCACACCACTTTTTTAGCAATGGCACACCACTTGTAAAAGCAAGTACAAAGATGAATGCATTAAAAAACTACAAACTTCATAAAAAAACAAAAAGTCACAGGGAAACAATACAATTTCACCCACCTTACGTCTTCCTCAAATTTTCACTTTTTAACACAAAAACTTTTGATACTAAGATCAAATTGTGTTTGAAGGAACCAGCACCGTAGTTCACCATGTTGCCGGAAATATCGTCTGGAATAACCATTATGTCAGATCTGGCCGGAAAGGAACAACCATTTAGTCGGACTTTTTTCCGACTAATTTCGACATCACCGCAACAATTTTATTATCACCGCTGTCATTACACTCTACTCTACCAGATCTGGTCACCATATTTTGTTAATATTTTTGTTTGGATTTTATGTGTCTTTATTTGAACTCGTCTTTGATCTTTGTTGGTTTTATGGATTTTAGTTTTTTAAATTTCATTATGCAAAGAGTGGAAAAAAAATGAGGAATGAAAGAGGTGGTCTACTGGTGTAGATGAGTATGATAGTTGGTCAGTAGGTCCCTTCATTTTTTTAAATAAAAAGAAAGTTATGCATAGTGTGTCAGTTGTGTACTTGTGTATGATGGTGTGTAAAAACCAATTCCCATAATGAAAAATCAAATATGATTAGGTTGAGTGTGTCAGTAAGTAACAAAAGTACTGCTCTATCTAACATTTATTTATTAATAAATATAGCAGATTTTTACAAAATAAAAGATAAAATAATATATTTAATTATTAACTTATCTCTATACCTAAAATTAAGTCTCTATCTGTTAAAGGAAAACATGTTTGCCAATTTGAAATAAGCGACAAAAAGGAATATATTTGAGCCCAAGATGGTATTAGTTACGTTAATCGGTTATGGCTATGCTTTAGTTACTCTTATTTTTCATTACTAAGGATTTTGGGTGTTCTCGGACTCCCGCTTCAAAGATATAATTATTTTGTGCTACACACGGTCATAAATTCTGGCTCCGCCACTGTATACTAGTAGTTTTTTTTTTACACGACTACATGGACAAAACATGTATTTTTTTTTTTTTTTTTTTTAAAGATTAGCAAATTAAATTGCAAATGGACCTATAAAAATTGAAAAAAACCCTATGTTGTCATTGTCAACTCAAACTTTACATAAGTCATGTCTATAAATAAACTGATTCTGTTAAACAACAATAAATAGAAATTTACTCTCTTTGTGTTGGGGTAGTTCTAAACATTTATCACGTAATTGATTTTTCCATCTTCACAAGTGTTTGTTAATGGATAAGCTTATCGGATTATGGGCTCTTCAAAATTTACATAAGCTCATAGGCCCACTTAATAAGCTAAGACAAACACCCCCAAAATACCAGAAGGATGTCGTTTCAAGTCAATCGCTTGTATTTAAATTTAGAAAGATGAAACCATCAACACATCGGGAAAAAAGATTAGCAAAAACAAACATAACATAAGAAAAAGAACACAAAGCTAACGATATGAAGATCAAATTTCAGTTCAGTATACTGTCGAAACAATTTGATGACACCTTTATGTGCTCACATTCAGTCACCTTATAAGTTTTGCTTAACGAAACAAATATTTCACTTGACATCCTAAAAATCAAAACCTATTTGTTTCTTGACGAAAGAATACAATAAGACTCTTTTCTTTTTCTTACAAGAAATGAAACATGTAGTGTACACCTCTTCTTTAATAAAGCTAACTTGCAAAATGTACAGGAAGGGGAAGCGAAGAACCATTTCTAGATCAATGGGTTGATGGAAAGACTCGTGACGTATCAATACATTCCCTTGAAAACAGGATTTGTTCGGCATATGCTTGCCCCGTATTCCTCATACTCCGCTTTTGTATGGCAAGCCTGTTCACGAAAAAACATTATTATTTATAAAAGGGTTAATAATAGTAAAAACCAACAAAGTTTCGAATTTTTGGACAGTTTAATTCTTAGTGAAACTTCCATAGTGATCGATCGCTTTACTTTTTCTCATGTTAGATCTAACTTGATCAAGTCCCTTTACCATCATTTAATTGTGGTGTAATTCCTGAACCTTCTTGTTGGTCGTGCGGCTCAAAATAAGTCAAGTGACAGATTAAACCGCAAAAAAGTTGAAAGTTGATTGGAATTTTATCATTATACCCCCTTTTTTAAAGTTTAATAAATAAGAAAACACAAAAAAATGTGTTTGCTAGTCAGCCATACATATTTTAACCCAAAATAAAAATTCAATTGTTTGAATTGTTACCCAGCCAATCGACATGCCCATTTATACAGCTATTGACTGTTTGAGGGTTAAACCGCATAAAAACTGAAAGTTGATTGGTCTATACCATTATTAACCTTTTTAGAAATTTAAAAAAGGAAATGCAAAAAATTTGTTACATGTGGGCAGAACCCATTTTAACCCAAACTAAGATTTCAACCTTATGACTTGTTATACCATCCCAGCAGACGGTTTTCAAACAACCAGTAAAGAAAATAAAGAATACCGTAAAAAATTCTGGTGTGGATGCAAGAACTGAGCCTCCAAACCATACAGCATATCTCTGGATAGGATGGCTAACAACATTGACTTCAACTGGCTGTGCCTGGAACAAATTTTAACAGCAACCTTCATTAGTGATGGCATAATAATGGAGTATTTAACAGGTTTATGTTAGTGGCAAGATAGGCATGTTTACTTTTAATTCGCTGTTATTTCTCATGCTGGATGCATGAACACGCGCATCCACAATCTTCTTTGTATCCCGTTGCAGCCTTCGCTGAAAATCTTTGAACATGGTCGATCCTCCAGACAACACTATGTTCTAAAATAGTTGTCCAAAATATTAGCTTATTCAATTATTATTATCCAAAATAATTTTCTTACTTGATCTTAAAAGGATTTACCTTATATAGAGCTCTTCTTGTGTCAATTGGTGCAGACTGAATACACCTGTCTATTACAGCAGGTAAAGGGGTCGTGAAGTCTTTATCGTATATCTCTGGATTAAAGAAAATCTGCATGATAGAATATACCAAGGTATTAACTATAAGAATAACATTGTTGAATAGGTAGTAAATAAAACATAGTGCATAAAAGAAGCATAAAAGAAAATGGGAAGAGACCTCAGGGCCAAGAAATCGCTCATAGCCAACGTCACATGAGTATGGTGCCCCTGTCTTTGGTTTAATCCCTCTCCATTGTTTAATGTACTTCGATGGTTCTTTGTCATGCTTATTGTATTCCTATATAAAGATAAAATAAGGTTATTAAAATTTGGGAACATTTAAGTAAATAGATAAAAAGTGACTATTCTAAGCAATTAAAGAAAAAACAAGATATGGTGATAAAGTAATGGGCTGGGCAATTAAAATAGAACAAATGACCGATGCTATACACTTTAAGGAATTAAAATATGGTCATAAGATCATGAATCTAGTATCCAAAATAAAACAACAGACCAATTCTAAATACCTTGACAATGTCCGCACTTGTGTAACAATAAGTCTCCTTGATCTTCCGAGCTACTTCAAGTGAATCTTCAGGGGGAACATGCTCCCCTCTTTCCTGCATAAGGCAACATCTAAATGAGAGAAGAGAGATCCACGCAGGAAGAACTAGACAGTTTTGAGTTTTGACCAATAATATCATGTAGGGGAGCAAATCGGGGCAGGCTGGTTAACGGTCATTTCATCAATGAAGAGATTTATAAGGTTTTACGTATTTGAATGCACTTTGGATGTCTTTCAACCCTTTTGACATGCTTCCTTTTTAGTTCGTTTAGCTTAACCCATTTAACTGGTTAGAAAAATAAATCAATTTGTCTAAAGGCTCGAATCTGCAACCTCTGATATTGTGTGTTTAAACAGAATGTGTTACCGTTTAATGACAATATATATATATATATATATATAATATATATATATATATATATATATATATATATATATATATATATATATATATATATATATATATATTGTGTGTTTAAACAGAATGTGTTACCGTTTAATGACAATATATATATATATATATATATATATATATATATATATATATATATATATATATATTCAGCGTCAATAACTAACATTAATTGACTTTAAGCCTCTTTTCCAAAAAAATAAAATAAATAATGCAAAACTAAAATAGAAGTGTAAGGTAAAATCAGCATACACGCATAAGCTGTTGGACGAAGAGAGTAACATCTTTTCCCGAAATAGGTATCGACTTTATGCTGCTCCCAATAACATAACCTTCTGCAACAGGTACAACATGAGTGGCCCCATCTCCGACATCTACCACAACACCTGTCATCTCACACTACACAAAAGTATAGGTTGATTTTAAATGAGGAGAATGGGAAAAACTAACATATAATGACATTAAAAAAAGTATGAGTCTTATAAAGGTTCCCTTCCCTCACCTACTTATAGTAAAAGTCTTTCCATTATTGACATACAATAAAAGTATCCATTTAATGACGTCTTGCTTTCATCTATTTGATGTCACACACAGCAAAGATAACATACCCCGGTCCGTGTTCAATCATAACTCCAACTTCAGTTTCAATTAATGATAAAAGCATGTTACTATATTCAAGGTTACAACCGTTGAGGGCCGAACGGACCAAAATTATTTAGCATGGCGATTTTTGTTGTATATCATTGTACTTGTTGGGAACACACACTGAGCACAATTAGAAATATACAATCCCTGTTTACAGATTTTTTGTTATCAAAATATTTTTTATTCCTGCACTTTCTCCAGTTCTTATAGGCTCTAAAACATGACTATTTCCTATTCACATTCAACTTCAAGATGCCTAAGTTGCATCTTCAAGTGAGGCGGTTAAGGATCCTTTAAAGTCCTCATGACCAATGTCTACAGGTCAATAGCGAGTCTACAATTCAAAGATTTGCTGAGAGCAACTCACGTTACATGAATGTAATATGTATTTAAGCTGAATATTAGGTTAAAGCTTATACATAGCAGATCATGGTTGAAGCTAAAACATAAAAATTTCTAAGCACAACGTTAATCTTTTGTATGAATCACCAATAACCACACTATGTTAGTTTCCCATCTCACAAGTTCATAACTTCTTATAGTTTCATTTTTAGCCTAACATCTAGTCTGATATCAAGGACCTTAGCAATAATTAATAGAAGAGATAGGTTACAAACATTTTCTCCATGAGAAAAACATAAAAGATGATCCTCATTTCAGAAGTTGCCCAATACACGACTTTTTAAAACCTTCCTCTCTCAATAAGCTATTAACAATTGACTTTGGGTGTTATGTATGTGGTTCATTTCACTTGCAACGAATTTTGTAAGACGAACACTCACACTTAACTTTAATAACGATACACCTCGAACAGTCGAACTATCAGATCATTAATTACTTAGATCCGAAATTTCTTAATTCTAGAAGTTGAATAACAATATCAATATTTCACAATTTAATCATATGTTTGTTACATATCACATCACAAACACTAAGGGGAATCCTATAAGCTTTTTACTATAGATAGTAACTTAGTATCAGCCCAGAAGAATCACAATAAATGCATTGCCATAGTTGTAACAATCATAACAAACCAACCTTAGATGTCGTGTAGCCAGCAGCAAGAGCAAGTACAGGCTGCACTGCAATATAAAGCCCTGGAACATTAAATGTCTCGAACATAATCTCACCAGTATACTCTCGACTTTCTGGTGGAGTCAGTGGACTTTCCGTCAATAGAAAGTAATGATCCTCTGGATCACACCTCAAGTAATTAAAAATACACTGCTGCCAAAACCGTTCCATCGCATCCCAATTCTCCACCTGCCCATGTTTGATCGGGTAGGTCAAATTATAAGTACCACTAGTCCTTGATTTCGATATAGCCTCTTCCCCTATAAAGAAATCAAGATCAGCCATTACACCAGCACTATGTTGAGCCAACCAACTACTACTACTCTTATTAGAGCTGCGATTCGGCTGAGTTATAAAAGACTCGTTAACTGCAACTACTGTTGGAGCAATAAAACACGGCTCCACATTACCCGCAAACCCCATTTTAGTATACCTGCAACACCACCATAAACTACATCAATTTAACCAATCCAAAACAACTCAGGCATTTCATTACCTAACCGATACAGCTAGAGCATTTTCCCGGTCACGTGGTGTGCATAGCTATATGCCAATATCAATAACATCTAACTGGTTTTCGTTAGAACAGGTGGTGTACATAGTTATATACTTATATCAATAACATCTAACTGGTTTCGTTAGAACAGGTGGTGTACATAGCTATATACTTATATCAATAACATCTAACTGGATTTCGTTCAAACAGGTGGTGTTCATAGCTATACGCCTATATCAATAACATCTAACTGGATTTCTTTTAAACAGGTGGTGTCCACAGCTATATCGATAACAGGGGCATTTCATCAAACAGGTGGTGTCAATAGGTATATCGACATAAATAAAACGTAACTAAATATAGTTCAACAGTTGGTGTGCGGTGTGCCTAGCTATCGTAACTAACTTTCGTTCAAGCATCTCATCAAAAGCTTGCTGTCCATAGCTATATCAAGTTATCAACACAATGAAACCAAAACAACTGGCGCATTTCATCAAACACATGTAACCAAAGGAGGTGTGCCTAACTATATAGATAAAACGAGACCAAAACAGTAGGGCATTTCATCAAACCGTTCGTGTGCATAGCTACAT
The DNA here is from genome assembly GCA_030686995.1 of Artemisia argyi. NCBI lineage: Eukaryota > Viridiplantae > Streptophyta > Magnoliopsida > Asterales > Asteraceae > Artemisia > Artemisia argyi. The sequence continues at coordinate 192,758,294 of CM060683.1, read as the reverse complement.
CACTATAAGAAACCTAAACAGCTTATGACTTTCAAGCATTTCACCAAAAAGTTGGTATGCATGGCTATCTCGATAAAACAAAACCAAACCAACTAAGGCATTTCATCCATAGATGGTGCGTATAATCATATCAATAAAACGTAGCTAAATTTGGTTCAAGCATTTCATCAAAAAGTTGGTCCGCATAGCCATACCAATAGATGCATAGAACATAACCAAAGCAACTGAGGCTATCATCCATAGATGGATGTTCATAGCTATCAATTAAAGCGTAACTAAATTTGGTGCTAGACAACAGAACCTACTCACCTAGACAGGTTAGGCATTTCATATAATAGGTAATGTACAAAGCTATATCGCTAAAACGAACCCTAAACAACGTCCATAGCTATATAAATTTAACGAAACCTAAACGGCAGAGGCATTTCATCACTATATCAATGAAACATAACTAAATTCCAATCAAGCAAGCATTTCGTCAAACAGTTGGTACACAGATGTAACTCGATAAAACAAAACCTAAACAGCTACGGGCCTACGGCATTTCATCAACTATATCAATAAAATGTAACTAAATTACTTTCAATCATTTCATCAAACAGCTGGTACACATAGGCGCTAAATCGATAAAACAAAACCTAAAACAAGTACGCCATTTCATCCAACAAATTAACGCTACTATACACCGTCGCCGCTATGCGCGGGCAATCGTCTAGTTTATATTAACTAAATTGACTAAATCTCATTGAGGCATTTCATCAAACAGTTAGTGATCAATCAAAAATAAAATCAAAATCATAATTAATTAATTTAATGAAATAAATAATTTATTAATTACCCAGTGCCATTATCAATAACAACAGCAGGACGAGAAGTGCAAGGATCCATTATCAAAAAATTTATAAAAAAAAAAATGGATCTGCAGCAATTGAGATCCGAAATAGAAATAGAAATAGGGAGGGTTTAAGTGATGATGATGATCATAACGTTGATTGTAAGTGAAAGTAACTAGTTAACAAATAGATGATTGTTGTTACACCCATTTTTTTTTTTTAGTTGGTAAGAAAAAATGATTATGGTGAGATTAATTAGTGTTGGGATTATAGTTTTAGTAAAATCGGGTTGGGTGGTTGGGTTTAGGTTCGATTGGGCTAATTGGTAAGTGTGGGCTAAGTAATGGGTGTTTTTCTTTGTTTGGGTTGACCCGTTCTGGCATATGTATACAACTTGTCTTAGGGTGTTCATCGGTTCGGTTATGGCGTTATCGGGTTGTTCGATTTATTCGGTTAAGTTAATTTTTTGGGTCAAACCCGAATAACGCAAATTATTCAATTATATATATATATATATATATATATATATATATATATATATATATATATATATATATATATATTTATGTATATATATTTATATATATATACATATAGATTTTTGGCAAATAAAAAAAACTTCAAGCACAAAAAGTTTTTATTTTATTATTATTTTTTTTAGGATAAAATTTTAATTGTCTTTTTTTATATATAAATATATAAAAAGTATATATATTTATGTAAATTTGGTTTTTGATTCAGATAGCCAAAACCATATCCAAACCAAAAACCAAAATTTTAGTTCTGTTCGGTTTTGGCAAATTCGGTTCTGTTATAAGTTCGGTTCAATTTCGATTTCGGTTTTTGGTTATTACCCAACAATGCACACTCGTAAATTATTTATTAATCATGTCAAAAAACTTAACTACAATTTGTGCTTGATGTTATCCACACTATGTCAGCATGTTACGTTATTGAAAATACACACTAAACTACATTTTACCTGCACTCATAATACTGAAAACTAGACTCACTAACAGACACATGCATATCCAAAAACATATTTAAAAGCAACGATGTCCAAATGTATCTTCCAATAAAGTCGAACATGACACTTGGGTGGAGCGTGGAAGCATGACATTGTGATACCGTGTGCTCTAACATGTGTAATGACTCATTTAACTTGTGTAAGTGAAACGGTTTAACGAACTATAAGGTTGATGAGTTTTCGACTCGACTAGCTTAAATTTCAAAATGATATAATCATTTAAAAATGATAGAATAACTTGTATATAACTCTACTTGAGTTGTAATATCAAGGTTATCATCATGATTCAAATCTATCTATGTCGAGTATATAACAAAACATGTTTTAATGAAGAGTTAAAAATATAATATTACTTGATTTCTTATTATGTATAACATGGTTAACACCTACTCAACCTGTATACACTATTTATTTAATGGGTTAGATGGGCTCATATGTTTTTTTTATACCGAAACTTGTTTATCCGTAACTCAAACCTATTTATTTTTGTGTCGGTTTTCGTTTCCTGTCAAAAATTGTAACCGTTAGACCAAGTAATACATGTTCTTTCTATTTTTATCTTGTCGGATTTAGAAGGAATAAAACGAATAAGAACTTTATAGAGGGTGTTTTATGATAATGTATCTTTACTTCAAAATACTAATATGGATTTAGGTTAGGCTGTTCGAGTCTGGTTAAGCATGTTTTAAAAGTAAATTAACAAACTTGAATCTAACTTTAACGAGAGTATGTGTTGGCATTCCGGCTCGAGACAACCCAAATAAGTAGGCTTAATTTGCATAACTTAACTGTAAATGTTGTAATAAGTAACGACTAATTGTTCGACCAATACGAGCGTTCATGTGACTTACTCAAAATCTTAAGTTGTTTCTACGCCGTTTTTTATTCGTGTTTTTACATTTTAACTGCATAGTTTCGAAATTAAATTACCTTTTTCACATCCTTCAGTTCAAAAATAGTTTACACAAGCAAAGTTGTTTGATGTGTCACACTCACAAAATGTTAGACACGAAATCACCATTCACCGTTATCATTAAGACATGTTATCGAAGACATTATAAATGCATGTCGCGCAACAAATTGTCTAAAAAGATGCTACACACGAATAGTCGGTTCACCATTGTTATCTATACATGTTTTCGAAGACATTATACATATCGTGCAATGACAAAAAAGATATGCTACGCGTAAATGGTTGGTGAACGATCTATATCATCAAGTATACGAATTGACGAAAGAAATAGTAACACAATAGGTACAAATATGAACCATTATTCAACTTTTCACATCGAACAACTATTATCAACGGTTTGCTAGTGTTCAATCCAATCAACTTGTTCGTATTTTTTTGTTCTAGTGTTCAAATAGTTCATGTGTCAAATGATAGTTAGACAAATAAAGTTACAACCACTATCAATTAAAAGGTCCCATTGTCCCATATCTTACCCTACTATTCATTATTTTCACGAGATGAATGTGTAGAATAGTACTACACTAGTAGTAGTGGTACGTACCCTTTTTATTTTGGAATTATGACTCTTATTTGCTTGTTTGAATGTGTAGGATAATACACATTTGGGTCGGAAATGGTCATGAAGATTACCTATTTAGGCCTCGTATATTTGAGTCAAATACTCGCCTTTTGGATAATCTGAACATATAAAACCTCATTCGTTTACTCGTTTTCTAAGCTTGAATCAATATCGGTAAAGAATAGTCGTATTAGAACATCACTTGATTAAATGTGCCATTCACTTGAAATTATCGAACCTTTTTAGCACCCTTTATGGTAAGCCCATTTGCACCTAGCCAAACTACTATACCTCGTTTAGATGTACCCATATGTTATGTAGCACTTTTCGCGATACATAGCATATGTCGTAAATTACTTGAGTTTGGATAGTACTTCTAAGGGTAAATACGAAAGTGTGAACGACTTAGATACACATTATCAACATGTTGGACTTCATCGAGATCTTTCTATTAGAAAAAAACTATGATTTGCAGTCATTTGATCGAGGAATTTGTTCATGATTGCGACCCACTGTAACAAAGCAAACTCAAGTATATAATTTTTTTGCTAGATAACTTCTTCAAACATCTTGATTCATGTATAACATTGTTGGTCCTCCATTCCATGATCATATTCGTAAATAGTTAGGCACGATAGTCGTTCTTGTGACTTCGAAACTATAATTATTAGTAAGGCTTGTATTCAATATTAGCGGGTTCATACAAAAATTAATGCCAAATCGTACTAAATCTGGATCAACATCGTAAAAAGACTACTAAAACTGCTCGGCCTTATGCAAAACTTCTCATAGTTTCTATCATATGAACGAGATATTAAGTATTTTTGTCAAAAAAAAATAAAATAAATAACTTAAAACTAATACGTATTACTGTATCAAAGGGTGGTACTATTGATACCCCTTACATCTTTAATACAACTAATACCTCCTGGTATCTATACTTTATTTACAAGAAAAGAAAGTTTTTTTTTATGTTTTTTCGTATCTTATGACTTTTACTTATTTTTTATTTCTCAAACTTTAAAATTTATGTTCCGTAATTTTTTAGCAGTTTTACTCACTTTATTAATAAGGTCAATACAGTTTTCTATTGATTATTGTTCCGTATTTTACGTGTTTTACCTGATTTTGACTTATCGAGCTCTAGTATTACTTGCAAGTTGCAACAATAAAACCCCATTATCAAAGTTACCTAGGGACTTGCAACTTAGCATGACCAATTCTCAGTAACTTTTTCTGCATTTATTCATCATCATCATCATTTCGGTCTTGTTGTGACCATCCCTAGTTGACTAAACTAGTCAGCTTTCACTAAAACAAAGCCTGTGAAGGCTAAAATGTGTCATTTTCACGAGTTTCTACTAGAGTAAACCAACCACAATAAAACACATTGCTCATGAATCACTGTCATCCTAGTCCCCCACCATGGACACAATGCCCGTTGCATATTTTACCACTCTGTCATGCTTCTGAAATCATTCATACCTCACAAATTCATCAATAATATTATTCCACCTCATTTCACCTCATTCATACTTTTTCCATACCTCCCAACCCCTTTTTAGTGACAACCATGTCTTTTTCATACCTCCCAACTTTTTTTTTTTCTTTTCATAAATTAAATTAAACAATTTAATTAAAACATAAATATTTTATTAATAACTAAAAGAAAATTACATAATACTTAAAAAAAAACAAAAAAAAAAAAAAAAAATTACATTATTCTTTAAAAAAATAAAATAACTAATCATCAAGATATGTTAAGTTTTGAGCATCTATGTGGTCCGTAAGATCATATAGGAGTCGGTAATGGATTTGTTCGTCGATTAACTCCGGTAATACACTATCGTCATAAACTGCCGCGACTGGCGGATCCATTATATGAACCGGTGAAATTGCAACTCGATCGTCTTTTAAAATCATATTGTGAAATATGATACACGTATAAACGAGTTGTCGAATCTTTTCAACCGACATTGCCCGGAGAGGACGAGCGAGAATCATCCATTTATTTTTAAGACGACCAAAAACTCGCTCGATATCTTTTCTTGCAGACTAATGTAGCTTCTTAAATCTCTTTTCCTTCAGTTCAACCGGATGCTTATATGCTTTAACAAACATTGACCATGTAGGATAGATTCCATCGATAAGATAATATCCACGTTTGTAAAACCGTCCATTTACATGAAATGAACCGTTTGCCGCCGTTCCCTTTCGCTCTGTAAGATACAATGGTGACTGATTCAAAACATTGATATCGTTGTTTGCACTGGGAGGACCAAAAAACGAATGTCAAATCCACAAATCGTATGAAGCGACGGATTCAAGCATAATAGTTGGGTATTGATGATCACCTCGCTTATATTGACCTTTCAAATGTCTAGGACAATTACGCCATGGGAAATGTGTACAATCAATGCTACCAAGCATTTCAGGAATTTGATTTTATCTTCATGGAACTCGTATAAGCATGCAATGTCATGGGATGTCGGCCTACGTAAGAACTCTCGACCATATAATTGAATAATCGCTTGGCAAAAATGATCAAGACATTCTCCTATAAAAAAATTAATAACAAGAACTTTAAAAAATATATATAACGATAACTTTATAAAAAATTAATAACAAGAACTTTAAAATATATATATAACGATAAATTTATAAAAAAAATTAATAACAAGAACTTTAAAAAATATATATAACGATAACTTTATAAAAAATTAATAGCAAGAACTTTTAAAAAAATATATAACCTGACGCTCGGCGCGCCATGTTTAAATAGTCATCAAATTTATCTAGAAGTTCACCCGTTGCGAGTTGCCTAATGGCCGATGTGCATTTTTGTAATGCCGTGAAACTTCCCCCCCCCCCCCCCCCCCCGCATCTAGGCCCTCTTGAAACCATTCGAAATTCGCTTCAACATCTGCAACAACTCTTAAAAACAAGCTTTTATTCATACGAAACCATTCACGAAAATGGTCGTCGTTAAACTTTGGACGTTCAACGAAATAATCATTCATAAGGGTTCGTAAAGCTTCTTCACGAAAGCGGGTTACATACTCCCGAGTTTTGGTAGAGCTTGTCGTGTCGTCAATTGAATCGTATGCGGCTAATAAGGTTTCTAGGGTGCTACCAGATGACACTAGTTCGGACGATTCAGCGGGAGTCAATATCGAGTCGGACGAAGAAGAAGATAATAAAACCATTGTAAAAATATGTGAATTGTATTGTTTGTGTTAAAAATGTATGTGTTTTGGTTTAATATATATAGGTTTTTTTTTTTTTTTTTTTTTTTTTTTTTTTTTGCACGCTCCTCCAACATTCCAAAAGTAATTATTAACGGTAATATTTTACATCTAAATAAGCCAAACCACGGAAGCATGAAATGCCGTTGAACCCATGCCGTTTGGCTTGCCGGCGAAGTGGCGGCGATGTTCACCGCCGGCAAAGGCATGCCGTTGGTGATGCCGCCCACCACTGCCACCCTCCTTAATTACTTGTTCAAAAAAATTACTACGTAATTTCTGTATACTCCTTCGTCCCAATATTACCTATTTTGTTTTGTTACAAATTACATTAATTGTCTACTAATAAAAGTAGATAAAAAATTTTGATCCAGATTACTTTATTAGTCACAAATTTTTTCTTTCTTAAAAGAACCAAACCTTAAAGTTACTTTATTTTGCATATTCAAAAATACTTTTTTTTTTTAAAGGTGAATTTCAACTTAAAAACGACCACCTTCGCGGACAGTGAAGGCCCATCGCCACCCCGCCAGACTATGTTGTCTAAATCGGGTCCACGCTGATCTCAGGTGGTAACGGGTTTCCCCCGGAAACCGTACTGCCTCCACACAAGTTTTACCTTGTTGGAGAAACAACCGGATGAAAACCGGGCCATGCTCAGGATTCTAACCCCAGCGGCTTGGTCTAAGGGATTCGAATCCATCATTGCAATATATCTCCGGAACAAATGGTCTGCAAGTGGACCACAAGTGAGGACTTCCCGGGTGATCACCCACCCGGGTACTACTCCCATTTGTGGGTGCTTAACCAAATAAGCCTATATCAGGGATAATCTAGTTCACACAAATCATTTAGACCACCCTCATTTTTTTAATTAAAACCCACCTTCATATCTATTTTTAAATATTACATATCTCATAAACCGTAAACCGTTAACCTAAAAAAATTAGACAATCGTGACGACCATTTAATTATCTTTTAATAAAGGCGCACATTCATATATTTTCGACAAACCTTTTTTCTTTAGGTTTTTTTTTTTTTTTTTTTTTTTTTTTTCCCTGATGCATTATCACTTGTGAGATAACACTAATCTGTAAGTTATAAGAGCATCCACTATGGTGGGTCTATGAAAAAGGTCTAAGAAAGATAAAAATGTTCATGCTTATTTTAACCATAATTGATGCTCATTTCATGTCTATGTAACATGAAGAGGTCCTAATTCTTAAACCTCTTATTAATTCAATACATTAATGCATTTGTTAAAATATAGATTTTATGAACTTGCAAAGGTTTATAGTATAATGAATGTAGGTTTATAAAATCAAAAAGTCTAAAATTTATTGATGTATTAATGTATCAAACATTTGTAAAAGTTTTATCATAGTGATGCTCGAACACTCAACATGTTTTCGTAAAACAAGTATAAATATTTTTGTAGAACTCCAAATGACTCATCGTAAGTTAATGCACTTTCATGGAAGGTGTTCGACGAAATGCCTAAGAGATGGATGCACAAGTTGAGAAGCAATCACATGTTTTCATGTCATGTGATTGTGTTTGTAAGAGACCCTATATTAGTACTGAGTAGTAATACCATTATTCAAGTATCTGGAAGACAAAGTTAAGAATTATAAATGAATATTCATGATAATTACAGTGCATTAATAGAGGTAACAAAAGAGGTTGGGGTTGAAAATTGATCATTGTTTAGTACGTGATATCACCTGTGATATAACATGTTCCTACATTACCACCACTGATTCAACAAAAAGAAGAAGCCGACACATCTGAGATATCACCTGTGATATCAAAGGTTCCTCCAAAAAGATGAACAACATGACAATAAGATGCACTGCAAAGATCCTCATTTCATGAAATAAATGACCAAAATAATTTGATAATAGTGTATGCAAATAGGTTTGCAGCAAGAAAACCATATGAGAACACTTTTATCACTTGTGATATTTCAGAAAATTTAACAGAATATCACAAGTGATATAAACATCAAAATCAAACCCAACTGTTGCATCATTTTTAACAGAATATCACAAGTGATACCAGATACAAAACATCAATTAGACATAAAATAGCATTATGTTTGATTAATAAGCAAAAATTCAGGTAAAAAAAATCAACTAACAACTTAATTAATAAACAAAATTACCAGAGCAGATAACAAGATTATCAAATATTTTTCACTCAGACATTTCATCAAACATTTGGTGTGCAAGTTGATCACAAGAAATGTTAAACAACTTGATCCACATAATTATCAACCAACTCAACAACATTATTAACCGCAAAAATATAAATCAAATCAGCTTTTGAATCAAAACGGTTCATTTAAATCAAAACAAAGCCATAAAAAATGATGATAACTTTGGAGGATGATGAGATGATGATCGAAATGGTGATTATGATCGGGAGGTGATGTTGATGATCGGAATGGTTATGGTGATGGTGATGGTGATGGTGATGGTGATTAGCGGTTACTAACTTATGCGTGTGAAAATAAATGTGATATTAAAAAAGAATTATAAAAAAAGGCTTATATAGATTAATCCCTAGTATTAAATCGAACTATATGGATAGTGAGGATTTGTACCTCAGTAAGTATCAAAATAAGAGTAATCAAATAAACTTTTCTCTATTATATTATCTTTATTTAAAATTGTTATTACAAAATTTCAATAAAGTAGTAGTTAATTAGTTAAGGGCAAAACTGGTATTCTGTCAAAAAAATAAAAAAAAAATAAAAAAAAAGTAGTGATAATTTATTTTATTTATTTATTATTTTTTTTTGTCGTGGATAATTATTTTGAGATGTAGGAACTAGGAAGTACCATTTTTTTCAAGACTAATGAAGCTAATCGACTGAACGGCTCACTCTAAAGACTGTGTGACCACTTTGTGATTGTGATAGTTTTCTTGCTAGTCTGGTTGTCCTTGAGATATGGGAGATGATTTGCACATTTCACAAAATGATTGGTACACTCCAATTTAGTGTGTTTGTACATTTATACCATCAGAGTTACATTTTCACCCATATGAGGTATAAATGTACAAACATAATTAATTAGAGTGACCCAATCATTTAGTTGAGTGTGCAAATCATCTTTCTTCAAATATACTAGGGCCCGCTTAGTTCAAAGAGGGGAAAGGGAAAAACAATGATAAAAGGAATACAATGCAGTATAATGAGCATCATCGTTAATTTGTTGAGGCATAGGGTATTACCTAATATTAGGTAATGGGGCATTATATTCCCTTTAACTAAGCTCCATAAATCATTATCTTACCCATTGCTTACCTCTTATAACCCTTAACCAGACGGGACGTGAGCTTTTTGTATAAAGGCGGACTCTAAAATTAATATATGTGAAAATTGAATTGGTTTTGCCACACGAGAGTTTCAAACCCGCACCACTAAATTATAAGCTCCATTGTTCTTATTTTACTAGTGTTTTACTAAGAAAACGACATAAATTTTCTTACTATTTTACCATACGAAACTTCTTTAAGAATCATATAAGCTAATTATCATAAGGGATTGTCTAACTAGTGCTTTTAGGGCACTGGTTAAGAAGAGGGAGGACCAACAAAATAGTACCGAAATATATTTTAAATACTCAAGGACCCACAACTTTTCAATAAAAAATATATTGTTTTGGTACTATTTTGTGGTCCTCCCTCTTCTTAACCAGTGCCCTAAGGGCACTAGTTAGACAATCCCTTATCATAAATAGTTTTTGAACATTGCAATTATATATATACTAAAGGATAAAAGGTTACTGTAGCAGCTACAATGCTTGCTACAATGGACGCTACAGTAATTTTTTTTTTTTTTTTTTTTTTTTTTATTATTATTTTTTTTAACAGTACTAACGGTCGTTAGTTATTTAATGGCTGTTAATTAACGACCGTTATCTTGAACAATTTAAAAAAATTGTACACACTTTGTCATTCATTTCAGCGGTTCATTGCGAATTTAGTCATCGCATAATTTACATAAATGGTCCTTCATGTTATACATCAATTGTAAAGCCAGTCCTATTTGTACAGTACTAACGGTCATTTGTTATTTAACGTCTGTTAACTAACGAGCGTTATCTGTAACATTTAAAAAAAATTGTTGCTACAGTGGACGCTACAGTAATATATATATATATATATATATATATATATATATATATATATATATATATATATATATATATATATATATATTTTAACAGTACTAACGGTCGTTAGTTATTTAACGGCTGTTAATTAACGACCGTTATCTTGAACATTTAAAAAAAATTGTACACACTTTGTCCTTCATTTCAGCGGTTCATTGCGAATTTAGTCCTCACACAATTTACATAAATGGTCCTTCATGTTATACATCAATTGTAAAGTCAGTCCTATTTGTATAGTACTAACGGTCATTTGTTATTTAACGTCTGTTAACTAGCGATTTATCTTTAACATTTAAAAAAAATTTGTATGCACGTTGTCCTTCATCTCAACGGTTCATTGCAAATTTAGTCCTCACATAATTTACATAAATGGTCCTTCATGTTATACATCAATTGCAGAGTCAGTCCTAGGTAACTAACTTAACGTTAAGTAGCTAACGACAATAAAAGAATTCCGCAGCAATGCGCGGGTTGCAAAACTAGTTTAGTCTAAACACGATCTAACATGATAAAACATCAAATATATCATATCATAGGACTCAAGTTCACAATATGCACACATGCTCTCTTAATCTTAGACAATAAACTATACTTTTATAATCAATACATTCTCTATTTATCTTCATAAAACTTGTTTCTAATTGATAAATGACACAAAACAATTTCAAAAGTATGGCTTAAGATCGAAAATTGATGATTGACCACATGAATGTGTGATTAGAATGACAGGTTAAGGAGATCTAGCACGAGTATATGTATTACTGAAAACATAAAGTAAACTAATACACGAAAAAACTAAATGCATTCCATTTTATAATACTACTACTACTTCTATAATCTACTTATAACGTCGTCATATTGGTATGAGTAAACAATTAAGGTTTTTTCATGGTCAGTTTATGTGAAAAAGACGGTCCTTAGCTTAAATGTACGTGTTATTTGCACAAACTTGCCTCAAATATGCTTTATTTGGTCAGATTTATTGGGTATTGAGGAAGAAGAAAATTATATGTACCCGGCCCTCACAAGCAATAAGGTGCAGGTTATTCGGGTGCATGTTAAACCAGATAATTCAAATGATAATTAAAAAATTAGAAGGTAAGTAAATACAAAAAAAATTAGAAGGTAGGTAAATTTTCATGAAAAGCCCAAAGAAATATATGAAGAAGTTTTAAAATCCTTTATGTGGGTTATTCAATTAACCCGAGTAATGTTAAAACTCTCATCCAAAATTCGACCCTAATAAAAGTTCTGGTTAATCATGTTAAATTGAGTGACCCGGATAATGTTTTTCATGCCATATAACCCGAAACGAATAATCTTATTTTAGTTAAAATACAATCATATTAATCAAGTTTCGAGTATTTTTAAAAGCTATAATTGCAACATTATAACTACAGCTGTCTAAAATACCTAAACCCATGTTACAAAAAAAAAAAAAAAAAAAAAAAAACCTAAACCCGACTAACCCGACCCTACCCAAACTCGATTATCCAGAATGTAAATCTTGGATGTGGATTGTCTCAAGTTGAAAAACTAACTTGACTCATGTTGGGGAAGTGTGAGACATTGATTTTTGATTCAATGACTCAAATTAAAAAAAAGTTTTTTTGATTTGAGCAATTAGATCAAGGGTCTGTTTGGCAGGAGCTTTTTGGAGAGCTGTTAGCTTTTTGTTATGAAAATAATCTCATGTAAAATAAGTAGCTCCGTTTGGATACGTTAACTTCAAGTTTTTATTTAAACAAATAGCTCCTAAATGAAAAGCTGATTCATGAAGCTTTTTAAATATATTGTAGCTGTTAAAACTTTAAATTACTGATATACCCTCCAAACATTTGTTTACGGTTATAAATATGTCCGTTTATGTCATTTTACATCTTATAATTACATTTAACAGCTAACTTACTAAACATTTTTATTAAAAAAAATATACAGCTTGTAGCTCATGTTAACAGCTTTGTAGTTTACCGTTTATAGTTTACAGTTAACAGCTTACAACATACAGTTTACAGCTAGTTTTGCCAAACATATCTCAAATCGCTCACAAATGATCAACTTGAGTCAAATAATGGGATAGAATCCTCATCCATAAATCTTTCTGGTTTACCCAATTAACGCCCTTAATTACAAATCTCAATTTTAATAACCAATAACCAATAAACAAATCACACAATAAAGACAAAAAGATGCCAGTCAGCACCCATCAAACAAACCAATAGACAAAAGCTCCTGCCAATCCATCAGTACTCCTACTTCATCCAACCCCCAATGCGTAGATTAGCCAGAGCAGCTGTAACATACTATCATGACCTACCTCTAACTGAATTAATGCGCCACTCTGCTTATCCTACGCCCCTCACTCCCTCACTCATTTTCTCACACACTAATCTCACCTCCAAAAACACACACACACACTCACATTCCACTCTCCGATCACTTTTAACCGTTTTTTTTTACTGTTTTTACCGTCATTTTTACCATATTGAATCTCCGATCAGTTTTTAACTGTTTTTTTACCGATTTAACCGTTTATTCTACTGTTTTTACCATTATATTGAATCTCCGATCAGTTTTAACTGTTTCTTAACCGATTTAACCGTTTATTTTACTGTTTTAACCGTATTTTAGCTGTTTTTACCGTTATATTGAATCTCCGATCAGTTTTTACCGTTATATTGAATCTCCGATCAGTTTTAACTGTTTTTTAACCGATTTAACCGTTTATTTTACTGTTTTAACCGTTATATTGAATCTCCGATCAGTTTTAACCGTTTTTTACTGTTTTTACCGTTACATCTCCGATTAGGTATCCGTTAACCGTTTTTTACTGATTTAATTGTTAATTACTGTTTTTAAACTGTTTTTACCGTTAATTTTGTTGCTACATTATGTATCGAATCTCCGATTAGGTCACCGTTAACCGTTTTCACTGTTTTTACCGTTAGTTTTGTTGTTAGGGACTGTTACTGTTTAGATCTGTGTAATTTGGATGAATTAATGTGAAGTTTGAGTGGAATTGATTGAGTTAAGAGATGAATCCGTTATGTTGTATCGCGCCGGTGTCGATTGATAAGGATCGTAACGGTTCGCCGTCTGCGGTTACGGCTAAGCCGCAGAATGAGTGTGAGTTAGGTCTAGGGTTAGGGTTTGAGAATTCGAACGGTAGGAGTAATAATAATGTGAGGCCGGTGAGTTTTTCGGCTCAGGTGTCGTCAGTTGGAACTGAATTTGAGAATGTGGTTAATGAGGTTGAGGAGTGCGGCGAGGATTGTTCGGTTTCGAAATCGGTGTTTTGTAGTGGCGGTGGAGTTGTGGCGGGGATATTGTATAAGTGGGTGAACTATGGGAAGGGGTGGAGGTCGAGATGGTTTACGTTGGAAGATGGAGTGTTGTCGTATTATAAGACGCATGGGCCGGATAAGATTGTGTTGAGTTCGGTGCGTGAGAAAGGGTTTAAGGTGATTGGGGAAGAGTCGGTTAGGTATATGAGGAAATGTAGTAGCGGGAGCGGTCATAATCGGTTTGGTGTTAAGCAGTGGAAGCCGTATGGGGAGATTCATTTGAAGGTATACTTTAATTGCTCGATTAATATAGATTCTGCATATTCGTTGATTATTACTATATGAATAGCTGTTTAATTTACAATGTAGCTTGATTAAATGCACGTATATATCCACTTTAATAATTTACTTGTGAAAGAAATAGTTGGCGTTGTTAAACGGGTTAATGGATGAGGGCGAACCTTTTTTAATCAGATGTACGCGGGCTCACCGGGTTAATCCCGGGACCGTTTCCGACCTATCCCTAACTACCCCTAAATGTACACACCTAGCGAGGTTTGAACCCTTGACCTCTTGTGCTGAAACCAAGGACCTAAACACTAGGCCGTTTGGTGGTGGTTTCAAGAGCTAGCTTTGTTACATAAGTTATAATGGTTGTCAAATAGCAGTGGAAATTGATCAGAAAGCTGGTAATGCGATCAATTGCTCAATATTTAATATTTTTACAGAGTGTTATACTATTATTATTGTTTTTTGCATTTGAGGAATTAATATGTTAGGTTGCGTTGTATCGGCAAGTACTGTAGTTAATGTTTTGTGGAACAGTCTGTTTAAAGCACACTTGTTATGAAATTTACTATGTCATAACTACCATAGAAACACAGACAACAGGACAGTTTGTTAGGTGGCATTGTTATGATTTTTTGCTATTTGGACTTTATGGAACACCTAAAGATTCTTTATCCTTTTAAGCAAAAAAGGTATGGCATGTAGTTGATGGATCTGATCTCTGAATCAATCATTGTGTACTTTTAGTGGCTGTATACTCCAGATAACTAGATAAGGTCTGTAAAGTGTTTTTCTGAATGGTACATTTCCGTCTTCTCCGGGCCCAATATAGCTTGAAGTGCAATGATTGTACTAGATAATTGGTAGCCTGACAATTGTTTCGTAAAGATTCCTCTATGTTCACTTACTGAGTAGAAAATTTTGCTCTGTGTTACCGTTTTACCTGGCGGAAAGCAGAATCTTATGGTCATAACATTATCTTAAATGAGCTTTACCAGGAACGTAATGGAAAACTAAATGATAGACTTCTTCCCTGAATCCGATTTTTGTATCTACAATATCTGAACGAACATCTAGGAACTAGCCATAGATCATATATTGAATGTAGATACAGTTTTCCTCCTAATGACACTAATCTTCAGAAATGCCCTTTTTAAGCACACAAACATTAATTACTAGAAAGAATTATATGGCGACCAATATTTATTCTAGAAATAGAATGCCTAGTGATAAGATCTCAGGGAGTAATCAAGATTTGAGGATTAGGGAGTGCTTGTCAAACAAGTTCCGCTCAGGTTTGCTTTACTTGCCTGTGGTGCATGGCTTTTGTAAGCATAGTACTACTATCTTTTCTCAGGGATAACCCTGTACCAGGAACATTGTCTTGAACGGTTTATATTTTTATCTGATGCAACATAAAAATGTGTTAATAAAGGACGAATCATGTTTATATTAGTACTTACTTTGGTAAAATAGACTGTAACCTCGTCTTTTGGTGGTACACAGCGAGTTTGGTCTTCATCTCCTTTATGATATAGCTTCCCTGGGTATTCAAATATTTCTACTTAGGAAACAGGCCGTTGCGTTTTCTATATTCAATTTGTGTCTATAGTACATTGATAATTGTATAATTAATAATTAAGGATTTACAGACAATTTAGTGTTCTTTTCATTAATGACGTTGATGATAATATGCTACCATATTACATCCTGCTGTTCTCTAAAGTTTACAAGTATATTATATATAGGTCTCTTCTGTAAGAGCAAGCAAGTCAGATGACAAAAGACTATCTATATTTTCTGGAACAAAAACTCTTCATCTACGGTGCATATCTAGAGAAGATAGAGCTGCATGGATCGAGTCCCTTTTAGCTGCTAAGGATAAATTTCCAAGATTGTCTACAGGGGATCTTGCTCCTTCAGAAGACATGGTTATTTCTACAGAGAAGCTACGGTCACGGTTATCCCTGGAAGGAATATCAGAGGAAGCAATAAAAGATTGTGAATCGATAATGCTGGGTGAACTTGCCGCCTTGCAAAACCAAATGAAGGCTCTTCAGCTTAAACACATGGTTCTTTTGGACAAATTGAGACAGCTAGAGGTAATACCTTTAATTTTCTTTCACATGAACCGTTGACTTAATTCTTCCCAACTATGTAATTCAGCAAGATTTTATTTATGAATGTGGGTAGAACTATTGTGTATTAGCCACACATAAGTATTTGATGTTCTGACTTCTGATTTTTACATAACCCTTATAACATTTAAATATGGGAATCTGATTCTGTTGTTCTAGTATCATATTTTCTTCATGAAAGATGCACATAAATTTTTTGCATTGACCGGTTAAGCTTGTTGTTTGCAGACAGAGAAAATCGAGCTGGAAACAACTGTGGTTGATGAAACAAAAGAACGTGATTCTTCTTGTGGGCAAGATAGAAGATTCAGTGGTAAGCTAATCTTTGAGAGTTTATCTTTCATAAATTGCGTTAGAGATTTACATGATCCTAGACACCACAACAAATAATATTAGCAACTCTTCGACTGAATTTCAGTGAGGGTTGAGCTGATCATGTCCAGCCTAATAATCTTTAGCTCAAGAATAATCTGTATTGATAACTTCTGATTTAAGTCATGAAAAATGGGTGTCGAGCTTCAAGCTACTTTGTATCACTAAGCCACCTGGTCGTAGACTACTGCATGTATAGATGCGTGATATATTAATGTGAAAGTAGTTTAATTTTCCACCATTGTGGGTTGCTGTTGGTTTCCAGAGTCAGACAAAAACTCTAGAATTATATAATAAGTAGGGACACACTATCATGAGATCATACAAAACTAAAATTTACGTATACATTCGAGTCTAAGGACTTGGCAAGTACACATACACAGCTTGCAAATTAAAATTAGCATATGTTAGCTTAAACCTAATATCTAGCCATAAGATTATCGGACCCTTTTGTTGCAACACCCCCAATCCCCAGGATAAAAATAATAAATAACAGAAAATTTATGATGATTAAATGTTTTGGAATTATTTCTTGACTATTGAGGGTGCAAGATATTTGCTTTTGGTTATTGGTATCACCGCAAATCATTCATATATCTTTTGCTGGCTAACTGCATCAGATTTCTATTCCATCATGTCCGAAGGCAGTGGATCTGATTCCGATGCAGACGTTGAAAGCCGATATGGAATAGACATTGAATCAGATGAAGAAACCGGAACCTTTTTTGACACAAATGAATTCATGTCGGCTGATGTTTTAAGATGTGCATCCTATCGGAGTAGAGAAAATGGTTCAAGTTCTTTAGCAAATGAAAAGGACTCTTTCTTGTCTGGCCGTCGGGCTGGAACTGAGATAAATTTGATTCAGTATCCTCACGTCAAAAGAAGGGACAGTTTACCTGAACCGAAGGAAAAAGACAAACCGGTTGGTTTATGGTCCATAATCAAAGATAACATCGGAAAGGACCTGTCTGGTGTTTGCCTCCCTGTTTACTTTAACGAACCGCTCTCTTCATTACAAAAATGCTTTGAAGATTTGGAGTATTCTTGTTTGGTTGACCGAGCGTTGGAATGGGGAAAGCAGGTCAGGTACTCAAGCTATGCTTATTCATGGCAATTTCATTGAGTATGGTTGTGTACTAACAATTTACTCCATGATAATTTGCCTTTATAATGTAACCGATTAAGGTTATCTCTCTTGTACATTAGTCTGCTTATAGTTGTAGCACATTGTAAATCGAACATAATGGTTGCTAGAAACTGCAGTCCTCAGGACCCTTGTTAACTTACCCAGCCCAATATTTGTAGTTATAGTTTTCTTATAACTCTTTTTAACTTCTAAGCATTTTGACATTTGCTCTTGGTATAAATAACGAGCTCCATCATACATGATAGGTATGAAGTTCTATTGAGTACTGACCTCAAACTTTTTTACGCATGCAGGGGAATGATTTAATGAGAATTCTAAGCATTGCAGCTTTTGCTGTTTCGGGTTATGCATCAACAGAGGGTCGACAATGCAAACCCTTCAACCCTCTTCTTGGGGAGACCTATGAGGCAGAATATCCAGATAAGGGCCTGCGTTTCTTTTCTGAAAAGGTAAATCTTTATTTAATCACGAAACAGCGATTGTTAAACGCACGATATAAGATCTTTCTTTTTCTTCTTGCTCTACATGGTTGGATTATTATATAAAAAGAAAACCCGTATCTGCATATATTACATGGTTAAAAATCATGTACTTAGTCGTTTTTTGTTGCTTTTTCTTTAGGTGAGTCACCACCCTATGATTGTTGCCTGTCACTGCGAGGGCAGAGGCTGGAAATTTTGGGCGGATTCCAATCTGAAGGGCAAATTTTGGGGGCGTTCTATTCAGCTCGATCCTGTGGGTGTCCTCACCCTGCAGTTTGAAGATGGTGAGACATTTCAATGGAGCAAGGTTACTACCTCTATATACAATATTATTCTTGGAAAAATCTACTGTGATCACTATGGTACCATGCGTATCAAGGGTAGCGGCAATTACTCTTGCAAACTCAAGTTCAAGGAGCAGTCAATTATAGACAGAAATCCACATCAGGTAACAATAATATTCAGGATTATACAAATCTTTCTTGCAACATTAGTTTCTCCAATGGCAATGGCAAAGATGTAGGGGTTGGTTAGTGGACTAACGGGTCAAAACATGAATGGGGTGAAACAGGGATTTATTAGTACTTGTTGAAACGGGTGTGGCCATCTTGACCCACTAGCATTTTTTCTCCATTTCTTTGATTTTTATTATAGTATATATCTGATGTTTTAATTATGACTAATATAAGAGTACTATGACAATACACTCGCTTGTTAGTTACTTCTGTTTGGCCTGTTTGAGGTTGAAGAAAACCTAAATTGACATATTCGTTAGTAATGGTTGAAATCACAAGTTCACAACTTCTAGTAACTAACAGATTTCTAAAATTAGTCTCTTACAACACTAGCCTTAATGAACAAAATCTTGTTTTACAAAATGCAGGTTCATGGGTTTGTGCACGACAACAGAACAGGAGAAAAGGTGGCAATGTTGATGGGAAAGTGGGACGAGGCTATGTACTACGTATTGGGAGATCCAACAACAAAACCCAAAGGCTATGATCCGATGACGGAAGCTGTGTTGCTGTGGGAAAGAGATAAGTCTGTCACCAAGACGCGATACAACCTCACACCATTTGCAATATCTTTGAATGAAATAACACCTGGTTTAAGGGAGAAGCTGCCTCCAACTGACTCAAGGCTTAGACCCGATCAACGACACTTGGAAAATGGTGAATATGAGCTAGCAAATGCGGAGAAACTCAGACTTGAGCAATTACAGAGACAGGTACCGGTTTTACTTTTGTGATCACCAGGGCTTTTTTTCGACTCTGAATATCCATATCCTACCTATCCTATTTTGAAACTTTTAAACACACGTTTTTGAAAAACAGTTAAATTATCAACAAAACTTATTTCGAACAAGCCTTACTTAGTCGCGAGGTAGAAGAATTAGACCTAAAATACGGGTTTATTTCATAAAAACGTAACCAAAATTGGAATGATTTTTGTTAGAGCAAAGACAAAATGATTATGTCATTAAGTTTGACCATGTTGACATTTTACTGACATGACGCCCAAAACCAATTACCCGCTTTAACAATGTTGAAGATGTACTCAAGCTGAAGTTTGATTAAAGTTGGTTATCTTTCTATGCAATAACCTCTGACAATAAATATCTTCATTCTTTTGTGATATTATCGAGCAAATAAGTTAAACTTTAAAGCTAAAAACTTGCCATTCGTTTTCCTGGTATGTGCTAAAGAATATGCAACCTGTGTCTTTAAGAAAGTTATCATGTTAAATATACTTATTTGTATGTATTTATAGTTACAATTTAGCAAAGTGTTACTGATTTGGGTCAATAATATCTATTGCTTTAATCCAAATCGTCTGTATATCAAATATATATGACATAAAGGTAATCATTTCCTTCAAACAGCGTTCTTGAACTCGAATATTTGCACATTGTAATTAAGATTCTAATCGTGGTTACGTATGTGGATAGGCAAGAAAACTGCAAGAACGAGGATGGAGACCAAAGTGGTTCCAAAAGGACGAAGATGGCTGTTTCCATTACATGGGTGGATACTGGGAAACCCGAGACAAGAAAGACTGGAATGAAATTCCAGATATATTTGGGCAGTGTCGAGATGCCTCCTAGTGTAGAAGCAGAGTGAGCAGGAGGTTATGTTGTAGCCATTAAAATTAAAACTTTGTAACAAGACTGTTTGAAGCTCTATCAAGTATATAATTTTCCTAAAAAAAGTAATAAAAGGAAATCATGCAAACAATATGTTCAAACCGGTATCAATCTTTTTTCCTTAGCGATTACCAATCGATTGCATTAATGGGTATAGCTTTTCGCGCCAATGGTATTGTTTTCGTACCTTCTGTTTATTCCCCCCCACATTGTAATCCAGACTCGTTCAGTAGTTTTTGTACCGAGTAAGTTTTTTTCTATTGCTTTTGCGAGTATGGTATAGGTTTGTGCTTTTGCGAGTATGGTGTGATTGAGCCTTGCTTGACTTCGAGCTCGGTAGCGGCTCAGGTCTCTTAAAGTTGGTTATAATCTTATAATGACATGTTATGTGCTAATGGGTTGACCACAAGCCAAGTCCTTAAGTCGATCATGTTAGGCTATGCTAGAACTCGATTTGTTAACTTGACGAGTAGTTTTGAATTATGTTCAACTCGGTCCGAGAAAGCCTTGGACGAGTTTGAGCTCTAGCTAAGATATTACTGTAGTAATTGGTACATATACTGTCTAAATAGAGAAAAACTTTGTTTTCTTATGTAAAATGGCATTCCTAAATCCGGTGACGACATTAAGCTTTATGCCTTTATAGTTGTTTTCTTACAGCCCACTATATATAAATCATTTGGATTTTGGCCCCAGATCAAGCACCGGAAACTAGGGGTGTTCATCGGTTTGGTTTTCGGGTTTTTCTGGTTCGGGTTGAAATATTTTGTGACAAAATTAAAAACCAAAATTCAAAATGGATCAACTCGAACCAAAAACCGAATTTGAATAAAGGTCGCTTCGGTTTTTGGATCTTGTGAGTAATACCCGAATTGTGAACTTGCCGGGAAACACATTTGTCATACCATAAGTAATACTCGTCGTTGTTAAGTCCGTCGACATCCTCCTAAGCCCAACTATTGAAAGTTTGAAACTGAGTTTCCTCGAGGGCTCAAACTAGTCAATTTCATATTCTCGAAACATGTCCGTGTGTTGCGATTGACAGAGTACTCAACGAATAATCTCAAATCCAACTGCATTGCCTTTTACAAATGAGACTGAATACTGCAGATTAGGATAGCGAAAATGCATGTATCCTTATTATAAGAACAATAATTTATCTATACTACTGTATAATGCATTTGGAACTATTCTATAATTAGAAAGACTTAAAATTCAGACTTTTACTTGCTTATTATGGAAGGACTTCAAAATTAATTGGTTAGGAAGGGTTGATTAAGAAGCAAATTGGTTAGGAAGTTTGTTAGGAAGCAGGTTGATTGTTCAAACTAAAATTATTTGGCTTAACCATCTCTACCATTTCTACTTATAAATCATAAAGACAACTAAATGTGTAACTGAATAACGCAAAATATAGTCACAGGTACCCACCGCCGCATTGTGCGGGTACCGTTCTAGTATAAACTAATGTCATTCTTTTTATTTTATTTTTGTTAGAAACTAAACTCTAACTACATTTGCTTCAAATGAATTAGTTGCATAGTCACTTAGCGATCGTCTATACATTAACCTGACATCATTTATTAGAGTAACATCAGTTCTTTAAAAGATAAACGTTGTATAATAATAAACACATAAATGAGTAAACAACATTTAGATACTTATTGGATTTTTTCAATAAAATCATTCTAGCATTACATCCCACATAGGTTAGAGAAGTGAAAGGTGATTTGGTATATACAAAAGTGCACTTTGAACATATGTGTCTAGAATAGTATGATGTTTCGGATGCTTTGCTGCTAGGCGTTTGATATACAAAATAAAAATTGAACCCTCCGAGTATGGCATTCGAAATTCATATATATCCTGAGATTTTTAAAACTAATTTTATAGGATGCATTTTTAAAGATTTGGTTTTTTAAAACTGATTTTATAGAATGCATCTTTAAAGATTTGGTTTTGTTCAATTTTTAATGTTAAAACAATAGAGACATCTTAACTAAATCCAAAAGTATCATAACTACACAATTAACTTGAACGCTAAAATCGTTCTTCGTTTGTAGGAAATGTAAAATTCATATATATCCTGAGATTTTTAAAACTAATTTTATAGGATGCATTTTTAAAGATTTGGTTTTTTAAAACTGATTTTATAGAATGCATCTTTAAAGATTTGGTTTTGTTCAATTTTTAATGTTAAAACAATAGAGACATCTTAACTAAATCCAAAAGTATCATAACTACACAATTAACTTGAACGCTAAAATCGTTCTTCGTTTGTAGGAAATGTATATAGACAACATCATCCACAAATTCTAAAACAAAGGGAAGTCATCATATTTTAAAAGCTCATATTTAACTAACTTCATATGTATACCAACAGATACAGACATACAGTTATTCAAGTAGCTTTGAAAGAAAATTGATCTATGATGACCATGTATATGACTATATGGTATTGGGTGAATTAGTAAAACTGCATAGGTCACTAAATTTAACTAGCTTCATTTCTTTTTGGGAAAGTTGTCCAAATATACATTCAACTTGCCATCTTTTACTATTGTATGCACTGAACTTTTTTTTTCCTATTGTATACACAAACTTTACTAATCACCCTTATTATATCAATAAAATGCCTTTTTGATGACTAATCATCCCTATTGTATCAACGTGCCACGTCAGCAAAAAGGCGTTTTATTGATACAATAAGGGTGATTAGTAAAGTTTGTGTATATAATAGGAAAAAAAAAAGTTCAGTGCATATAATAGTAAAATGTGGCAAGTTGAATGTATATTTGGATAATTTTCCCTTTCTTTTTCTATAAAACTATTTCTACATTTAGTCCCACATTGGTTCAAAGAAGAAAATGTTTGGTAGTTAATATTACAATTTGAGATTATTCATTGGGTTGTAGCTAAGATTTATAATTACGATTTGTGAATTCATATAAACTCATAAACTTTTTTTAATCTATATGAACTCCGTATATATGTTTTACAAATGTTTAGAATCCATTTAGGTCATTTACTACGGTAAAATATAAAAACTATAAAATTCAGATATATCACTAACTTATAAACTTTTTTGTTTGTATAAACCTATCTCCACTATAAATAAACTTCTTAAAGTTCTATGAGTTACTCATTAAATTGTGTCACCAATCGATCACATTCATGGGTATAGCATTTCACACCAATATTGTTTTTTGTACTTTCTGTTTATTCCCCCACATTGTAATCCAGACTCGCTCAGTTGTTTTTTGCATCGATTTTCTTTCTATTGCTTTTGTGAGTATGTGTAGGTTTGTGCTTTACATGGAAAAAGACATGATTCAGAAGATGAAAAATGAAGAACAAAAGAAAGTATATCCAAAGTGGAAATATGCTTCAGGTGTGATTGAGCCTTGCTTGACTTAGAGCTCGGTGGCGGCTTAAGTCTTGTAAAGTTGGTTATAATCTTATGATCGATGACATGTTTAAACTTGACTCGTGAAGGGTCATTGAGTGAAAGTTGAAGTTTTAACCTTTCCTTAAAACAGGTGCTACTGGTTGACCACAAGCCAAGTCCTTAAGTTGATCATGTTATTTGTTAACTTGACGAGTAGTTTTGAATTATGCTCTACTCGGTACGAGAAGGAGCTGGACGAGTGTGTAATAGAGTACTCAATGAATAATCTCAGATCCAAGAGCATCATTGGCTTTAAAATTCAATATCACCTATCTTAGTAACTTCTAACTTCAAAAGATAAAAACCTTTTACGATAGCGAAAATGCATGTATCCTTAATACATAAGAACAATAATTTATATAAACTAATGTGATTCTTTATATTTTTGTTCTTAGAAATTATAATCCTAAAGTATGGTTTAGTACATTAGTTGGAATAGTAAGACCTTTATTTGCATCAAATGCATTAGTAAACAACATTTAGATACTTAATGGATTTTTTCAATAAAGACATTCTAGCATTACATCCCACATAGATACTTAGTTATATACAACACTTCACATGAAACGGATGTGTCTAGAACAATATGATGTTTCGGATGCCTTTGCTGCTATGGGAGTTCAACATGCAAAATAAAAATAGAACTTGCATATCCGAAAGGATCCTGAATTTATATATGTTCTTAAATTTTTGATATTTATTTTATTAAGTGGCCTTTTATGGCCTTTGGATCTAGCTAACTCATGTATATAGACGGTATCACAGTATTATCTACAAAATCTAATAAGATATTATTGTAGAAAATACCATCTAAATGGAGAAAAACTTTGATTTTTAATGTTAAACTTAAAACAGTGGCATTCCTAAATCCGATAATAACGTTAAGCATTATGCCTTTATGGTTGGTTTCTTACAGCCCACTATATAAATCATTTGGCCCCAAATCAAGCACAGGATACTAGGGTGTTCTTCGGTTGGTTTTCGGGTTTTTTAAGATTTTTTGAGGCAAAATTGAAAGTCGAACTGAACCGAATTCACAATGGATCAAGCTGAAATCAAATATGAATTTGGGTCGCTTTGGTTTTCAGATCTTGTGAGTAATACCCGAAGTGTGAACTCGTCGGGAAACACATTTGCCATACCGGAAGTAATACGCGTCATTGCTAAGTCCATCAACATCCTCCTAACCCCAACTATTGAAAGTTTGAAACTAAGTTCCCTCGAGGGCTCGAACTAGTCGATTTCATATTGTCAAAACATGTCCGTATGTTGCTAATGATAAGAGCACTCAATGAATAATCTCAAATCCGAGAGCATCGGCATTAAAATTCGGTATCGGCTATCTCAGTAACTTCAAAAGATAAAAAGCTTTTACAAATGAATCCTAGTATATATGAACAAGAATTTATACAGTATAAAATGATGTGATTCTTTTTTTTTCTTTGGTTAGAAACTAAACTATGACTACAGCGGCACATTAGTTGTAATAATAAGATCTTTATTTGCTCCAAATGAATTAGCTGCATTGTCACTTAATCTTACTTGGCATCATTTATGGGCTTGTGGTCCACTGGGCATGTCTTATTCAGTTAAGCGTGCCTAGTGGAGAGTAGTACCGGTTTGGGTGACCAAACCGGGAAGTCCTCCCTTGTGGACCACTGCCCTGTCGGTACGATTTCAAAGTCCTTCAATGAAGGTTTCAACCCACAAGGGTTCGAATCTGGAGAAGGCAGAGTTTACTTCAATTTAAGTGTCGTGCCTTCGGGCGGCTTAAGTTGAAGGTTTTCCCCCCATCGGGTTTCAAATTGGACTTGGATTTCCCCAATGAAAGTCAATTTTCAAAAAAAAAAAAAAAAACCTCAATTCTTTAAAAGACAAACTTTACATAATAAACACATAAGTGATATACATTATAGAATACAAAAAATGCATGAGTCAACAACATTTAGATACTTACTAGATCATTTCAATAAAACCATTCTTGCATTACATCCCACATAGATTAGAGAAAGAAAGGTAACTTGGTTATATACAACAGTGCAAATGGAATGAATGTGTCTAGAATAGTATGATATTTCCGATACTTTGTTTCTGGATTTCAATATAGGAATAAAAATTGAAATCCACAGCTGCAATAATATCTGAAAATTCATATACAATCAAAGATTTTTAATGTGTTAAAAGATATGACGTTTTTACTATAATGCCCTCCTAATTTATTCTTACTTGTATATTATTAAAAACTAACAATATTTGGTAATTTTAAGTGAAGACTAATCACTTTCATCTCACTTTTGAGAAAAAAGTTGGTGACTAAAAATCATATCATTCCATCTATTTTCTTTTCCTTCCCCCACCAAAAAATATCTTTAAGACACCCACATTTTTTTTTAAAAATTTTCTTTCTTTACTTTTCTTGCTAAACTATACTCTAGAAATAGCTGTTAGTTTAAACCCATTCAGTCCCACATTGATTCAAAGAAGAAAATGTTGGTATTAATATACCATAGTTTGTATGGCTCATGTATGTGTGAATTTGTATGATGTTTACAAGTTTGGTTATGGGTGAGCTAGATAAAAATTTAGTGACTCTATAATCATAATTTGTGAATTCATATAAACCGAGACTTTTTCGTAACCTATATGAACTCCGTGTACATGATTCACAAAAATTTAGAATCCGTTTTTTTGCGTATCATAATTAAGGCATCTACTATTGTAAACATATAAAAAAAATTATTAAATTGAGATATGTCACCAATTTATAAACCTTTTGATTATATAAACCTATCTCCACTATAAATAAATTTCTTAAAGTTCTATAAATAACTCATTAAATTATGTCACTGAATCGATCCCATTAATGGGTATAGGATTTCACAGCAATGGTAATCCAGACTAGTTCAATTGTTTTTGTACCGATTAAGTTTCTTTCTATTGCTTTTGCGAGTATGGTGTAGGTTTGTGCTTTTGCGAGTATGGTGTGATTGAGCCTTGCTTGATTTTGAGCTTGGTAGCGGCTCAAGTCTCGTAATGATGACATGTTATGTGCTACTGGGTTGACCACAAGCCAATTAGTCCTTAAGTTGATCATGTTAGGCTACGCTCAAACTCGATTTGTTAACTTGATGTCTTGATGAGTAGTTTTAAATTATGCTCAACTTGGTACGAGAAAGCCTTGGACGAGTTTGAGCTCTAGCTAAGATATTACTCTAGTAATTAGTACCAAAAAAATACTATCTAAACAGAGAAAAACTTTATTTTTTTATGTTAAACTTCAAACAATGGCATTCCTAAATCCGATAATGACATTAAAGCTTTATGGCTGGTTTCTTACAACCCACTATATGAGTGATTTGGCCCCAAATCAAGCACAAAAACTAGGGGTGTTTGTTAGTTTAGTTTTCGGGTTTTTTGAAATTTTTTGAGATAAAAGTGGAAACCGAATTAAATCAAATTCAAAATGGATCAACTCGAACCGAAAACCGAATCTAAGTTCAAGTCGTTTCGGTTTTCCAATCCTGTAAGTAATACCCGAATTGTGAACTTGCCGGGAAACACATTTGTCATACCGGAAGTAATATGCATCATTGCTAAGTCCATCAACATCCTCCTAAGCCCAACTATTCAAAGTTTGAAACTGAGTTTCCTCGAGGGCTCGAACTAGTCGATTTCATATTGTCGAAACATGTTAGTGTGTTGTGATTGACAGAGTACTCAACGAATAATCTCAAATCCAACTGCATTGCCTTTTACAAATGAGACTAAATACTGCAGATTAGGATAGCGAAACTGCATGTATCCTTATTATATAAGAACAATAATTTATATAAACTAATGTCATTCTTTTTATTTTATTTTTGTTAGAAACTAAACTCTAACTACATTTGCTTCAAATGAATTAGTTGCATAGTCACTTAACGATCGTCTATACATTAACCTGACATCATTTATTAGAGTAACATCAGTTCTTTAAAAGATAAACGTTGTATAATAATAAACACATAAATGAGTAAACAACATTTAGATACTTATTGGATTTTTTCAATAAAATCATTCTAGCATTACATCCCACATAGGTTAGAGAAGTGAAAGGTGATTTGGTTATATACAAAAGTGCACTTTGAACATATGTGTCTAGAATAGTATGATGTTTCGGATGCTTTGTTGCTAGGCGTTTGATATACAAAATAAAAATTGAACCCTCCCAGTATGGCATCTAAATTCATATATATCCTGAGATTTTTAAAACTAATTTGCATTTTTAAAGCTTCAGTTTTTTAAAACTGATTTTATAGAATGCATCTTTAAAGATTTGGTTTTGTTCAATTTCTAATGTTAAAAAAATAGAGACATCTTAATTAAATCCAAAACTATCATAACTACACAATTAACTTGAACGCTAAAATCGTTCTTCGTTTGTAGGAAATGTATATAGACAACATCATCTACAAATTCTAAAACAAAGGGACGTCATCATATTTTAAAAGCTCATATTTAACTAACTTCATATGTATACCAACAGATACATACATACATACAGTTATTCAAGTAGCTTTGAAAGAAAATTGATCTATGATGACCATGTATATGAGTATATCTATCTATATCTATATCTATATCTATATCTATATCTATATCTATATCTTCTAATAAATCAAAATAATTTACAACTCAATAAAGCACCTTTTGTAATTAATTCGCTGATGTGTCTCGAATCTGATTGGTCGATGATTTAATGCGTACAAGTAGTCTATGCATCCATTTTATTGTAAAACTTCCGTAAAATACATTTTAGTGATAAATAATGAAATACCATCCCATTTTTTAGAAAGTCATTAACTGTAACACCCCCAAAATTTGATACAGCGGAAGACTCAACAAGCTTTCGGGGTGCTACGGGGATTGGTATCCAACACAAGACAATATAGAACGAGATAAAGTAAACATAGTAAAAACACAACCAAAATACGGGGTTTTAAGGTTTACATTTATCCCAACATCATTTCAGAGTCAGGCCCAAAATAAAATAACAATAGGTCCAAATTTAATTATCAGAGTTTAGAAAATATAGATCCATAACCGTGTGCCACAGCCGAGCCTTCCAATCCAAGCATGCACCTCAACACTTAATTACCTGAGAAAACGTGCTAAAAGTCAGCTTTCGCTGGTGAGATCATAGGTTTAAGTTCAACTAATAATATAGTGGACATATACGCAAAACGCTTGCTAGCTAGACTAAGGATTCGCTAAAAGCCTGCGGATACCCTCCGCTCTCAACATAACACACGGAAACCCTTCCGCAATAACCAAAACACACGGATACCCTTCCGTACTAACAAAACACACGGATACCCTTCCGTACTAACATAGATATTCGGGTAACCCCCGCAATACCAATAAATACTCGGATAACCTCCGAAGTATTAATAACCTATAGGTGCACACTATAGTATCTAAATAAGTCAACCTTGAATAGTACACACAACATATATGCGACTAAAGCTGACAATTCCAAATAACCAAATAAGTCAACCTTGAATAGTACACACAACATATATGTGACTAAAGCTGACAATCCATCAATAACCAAATAAGCCAACCTTGAATAGTACACACGACATGTGTGACTAAAGCTGACAATAGATCTTAGTCCATACGCATAGCAAGTTTAAAAAGAATATAAAAGCGAGAACAGTCCACGTAAAAAGATTTGCACGTTTCTCACCCCAATCATTGAAAACATAGTTCAAGAGTAAAAAGTGGGGCTATGACTCACCTCAAGTCCAGAAAATAGCAAGACGAGGTAGGTAGAAATAAGATGTATGATAACTCACGAAACAGCAACTACGGACTTGGCACGACCTAACAATATTAACTCTTTCAGAAATCATTTCCTCAAATATATAATATTCCCAAACCCGGACGAGAATCCGTTTTATTTCCGAAAATCCATTTCGTATTAGTTTGGTGTATTTGCGTTTGGTATCCATACGGGTGGTGGGTCGACTCAAAACAAACCAACAAGATCACACGTAGAAGATATAATAGACTATAGATCTAATATTAGCCCAATATATCATTTAAATAAATCGCCAAAGTTTACCAAATCCGTCGATTTGATAATCCTCATATTTATTTACGTAATATACCGTTCCAAGATTACACCCAATCTAAAGCACATATAAAGCACATAGCACGTAATTACTATATAGTATATATCATAGTTTAATAAATTCCTTGTATATATCGTCAAATTGGCCAGATTTCCCGATATATACACTCGCAATCTATTACACTTTACATATACTACAACCTATGGGCGTCGTAGGATACGATGCCCACTAATATGTTCGTTTCATATAACCAAATAACCCAGCTCAACCTTACGGTTAAGTGGTTATTTAATTATAGAAAACGTCTATATTAGTCGTCATATATCCGTGACAACACGAACGTCACAAATAATAACTTACCTGGACCCGAGTGACAACAATTTCGCCTAACTCAATAAATTTATCCGTTGTATATTCGAAATGACATTTTATTAAATGTTTCATAATTGTCGGGAGTTTCCCGTTTTATAACACAATTTTTATAATAATAATACGTTTAATAATATTACGCCACTTTCGTAGCCTAATATATATCTAATCGTATTATTTATAATACGACTCGTGATTATTATTATTATTAATATACGCGTTTATATAGTTATATATACGTTATTCACGTATATACTTTCGTATAAACGTTCATATTATTAATAATTATTATTACGAGTTTTATTATTCTCGCTTCACTTTTAATATTTATTGAGTTACACGAAATGGTCATATGTCCGAGTCATGACTCTCGGCTCATTGTCCAAGTCCAATAATAAACCAAAGTCATAAATAATAAATCTCCGTCCAATCACAATCTCAACCACGGGCTACAACAATAAGGTCCGACTACGGTACCCGACTAACCTATCTCCGTCATCTAACGACCGTCTCATAACCGGTCCTCATATCACATACCACTCGACAACAACTTCTCAATTACCAAAACCATAACCAATATCCAATTCGACCCAAAGTATTCGGCCGAGAAATAAATACCACAACAATATATACCAACGACAATAATAACCAATAATAATATAACACTTAGTTCACATTTACCACAAAATAACATTTAACCAAATTAGTGTTCGGGTCGGTTTACCAAGTCGAACCCGAGGCAACACTTCACCACAACTAGTGTGGTTCCCACCCGAGACCTCCATGGTCTCGGCTAGCTCTAAATGAGCCAAACAAGCTACACAACCTACTAGGGTCGTCGGCCCAAAAATCCATACGACAACCATGGTTAACCGTGACCATCAATAACCGGTCAAACAACCAAAAATGAGGTTCCAACCATCCTCATTCGAACACCAATAATCACTAAAGACCAACTATTCGGCCAAACAAGCACCATCCGAGGGTTTCACCCTCGGGTACACCTCGACCCGACGAAAAATAAACCAACCCGGATACCAAACTTCTTTTTAAACCATTTTTATTGAAACCCACATGATTCTTGTAACAAGAATCATAACCATTCGAAAGAAAATATGAAATCCGTGACTCTTGGTCACGATTCGAACCAACAACTCGAGTTAAAACTCGTCCTACCTTCCAAAATAGAGCCAAATCGAAGAGATCTTCAAGAAATAGTAAGAATATGATGATGAACTTGTGATTATTTGGTTCGGATTTGGTGTTAATGGGGGAGTTATGGCGCGTGTTCTAGCTCAAAAGAAAGAGGGGAAAGAGAGGAGTAAATTGGTGGTGTTATTTTTGATGGGTGACCGGCGGTGTGGCGGCGGCTGGCCGGAATAGTGTTCGGCGGCTAGGGTTAGGGCTAGTGAGGAAGATGAGAGAGAGATGAGAGTAAGGTTGGTGTTGTGTGTGTGGTTACAAACCGGCCAAACGCACCCTTATATTAACTCTTCTCTTTTCTTTTCTTTTTTTTTTTTTTTTTTAAAGTTAAATGTAATAATAATAATAATAAGAGTAATAATAAAGATATTATTACGGTTGAGCGGGTAATGTGGGTAGATGTAAAAACACGTGGCCCGAACCCGAACTCATTTTAAAATGTCCATATCACACGAGAACCCTCTCGTAATAAATTAGAATATATAACGGACTCGTTAAGACGAATCATAAAACTATGTTAGGAAATCCTAGTGCCAAAGTCAACGTAGTACCAAGTGAGAATTCAAATATACATCACCGATCACATAATCAAAAATGAATTATGAACATAATTCACGAATTCCATAACGTCATTAATTAAAATATCCATAACATAGGTCTTACAAGTTCGTTGTGAAATGAAAATTTCAAATAATAATTATGAACGAACTTAAGTTGAAATGCGGGTTTTAAAAATAGCTCCCTATACTGCCGGTTGTCACATCCTCCCCGTCTCAGAAGGAAACCCGTCCCGGGTTTCACTCGGAAAAATTTATCTACGAAGTGAAAGGCTTCGGATATCTCTTCCTGAACTCGTCCTCACGTTCCCACGTAAACTCTGGTCCATGTCGGGAATTCCAACGAACCTTGACGAGCGGAATGCGACTCCTCTTGAGTCGTTTAACCTCACGATCTAAAATCTCAATCGGTTCCTCCACGAAATTCAGTTTCTCATTAACACGAATGTCCCTCATTGGAATGACGGGCATTTCATCAGAAAGACATTTCTTCAGGTTACTTACGTGGAACACGTCGTGAACTTTGCTCAGTTCGGACGGTAATTCCAACCTATAAGCCACGGGCCCAATTCTTTCTAAGATCAAGAATGGTCCAATGTAGCGTGGGTTGAGTTTACCACGTTTCCCGAAACGTATTACACCTTTCCAAGGCGAGACTTTCAGCATCACTTTGTCTCCAACCTGGAACTCTAAAGGTTTACGTCTCTGATCGGCGTAGCTCTTCTGCCTATCTCTGGCGGCTTGCAACCGATCACGAATCTGAGTTACTTTCTCGGTAGTTTCCAGAATAAGCTCAGGGCCTGTAAGTTGACTATCACCAACTTCTGCCCAACCAATAGGCGAACGACACTTTCTGCCATACAAAGCTTCGAATGGTGCAGCCTTAAGACTTGTATGGTAGCTATTATTATAGGAGAACTCCGCAAGGGGTAAATACTTCTCCCAGCCTTTACCGAAGTCTATGATGCATGCACGAAGCATATCCTCTAACGTCTGAATGGTCCTCTCACTTTGACCATCGGTTTGGGGATGATATGCAGTACTCATATCAAGCCTCGTCCCCAAAGCCGTTTGAAGTGATCGCCACAAAGCTGACGTAAAACGACTATCACGATCTGAAATAATAGATATCGGGACTCCATGAGGCGAAATAATTTCCTTCACATATAACCTTGCAAGCTTATCCACACTATCATCTTCACTAATAGCTAAGAAATGAGCAGACTTTGTCAGACGATCCACAATTACCCAGATAGCGTCACAACCGCTAGCTGTTCTCGGTAATTTGGTAATGAAGTCCATAGTAATCCGCTCCCATTTCCAGACTGGAAGTTCTGGTTGCGTTAGTAGTCCTGACGGTCTCTGGTGTTCAGCCTTAACCTTGGCGCATGTCAAGCACTTACTAACGTACGATGCTATATCTGCCTTCATATTTGGCCACCAATAGAACTTCTTAAGATCTTGATACATTTTATCGGAACCAGGGTGAATGGAGTACTTTGACTTATGCGACTCATGCATAATCACTTCTCGAATTTCTCCATATAACGGTACCCAAATCCGATCTCCAAAACATAATAATCCATCCGAACGCTCAACAAATCCTTTCTCATTATCAGCCATCCCAAATATATTCTCGGCAGGTCTATTTTCTGCCTTCAACGCTTCCGTTTGAGCTTCAAGTATTTGAGATGGTAATGGCGATACGATAGTCATTCCCAATGACCTAACTCGTAATGGTGGTACTCTTTCCTTTCGACTAAGAGCATCAGCAACAACGTTTGCTTTACCAGGATGATAGCGAATTTCACAATCATAATCGCTTAGCAACTTGATCCAATGTCGTTGTTTCATGTTGAGCTCTTTTTGATTCAAGATGTGTTGTAGACTTTTGTGGTCGGTAAACACAACACACTTGGTTCCGTACAAGTAATGTCTCCATATTCTTAAAGCAAAAACCACAGCACCGAGCTCCAAATCATGGGTAGTGTAGTTTTTCTCATGCTTTTTGAGCTGTCGGGAAGCATAAGCTATCACCTTCTCTCGTTGCATTAACACGGCTCCTAAACCTTTATGTGAGGCGTCACAATAGACAACGAAATCCTCGTTACCTTCTGGTAACGCTAAGATAGGAGCACTACACAACATTTTCTTAAGCAATTGAAACGCTTCCTCTTCTTTATCTCCCCATTCATACGTAACACTCTTTTGGGTCAATTTGGTCAATGGTTTAGCTATCTTCGAAAATCCCTCGATGAATCTTCGGTAATAACCAGCTAAACCCAAAAATTGACGAACTTCGGTTGGGGTTGTAGGTGCAGCCCAATCTTTTATCGCCTCAATCTTAGCAGGATCCACATGGACTCCTTGTCTGTCAATCACATGACCCAAAAATTGTACTGTCGGAATCCAAAATTCGCATTTCGAAAACTTGGCATAAAGTTTCTCCTTCCTGAGCAATTCCAAAATGAGTCTTAAATGTTCCTCATGCTCTTTCTCACTCTTTGAATAAATCAGAATGTCATCGATGAATACAATCACGAACTTATCCAAGTAAGGCTTACACACACGATTCATGAGATCCATGAATATTGCTGGTGCGTTAGTCAACCCAAACGGCATCACCTGAAACTCGTAATGCCCGTAACGGGTTCTGAAAGCCGTTTTCGGAATATCTTCCTCGCGAACTCGAAGTTGATGATATCCCGATCTCAAATCGATCTTCGAATACACACTTGATCCTTGAAGTTGATCGAACAAGTCATCGATCCTAGGTAACGGGTATCGATTCTTCACCGTTAACTTATTCAACTCTCTATAGTCAATACACATACGAAATGATCCATCCTTCTTCTTCACGAATAAGACTGGGGCTCCCCAAGGTGAAGAACTTGGTCTTATGAATCCCTTTTCGGCTAACTCCGCCAATTGTTTCGACAATTCTTCCAGTTCGGTAGGTGCAAGACGATAAGGTGCTCGTGCTACAGGCGCAGCACCAGGTATCAACTCAATCTGAAACTCCACTTGTCTACTTGGTGGGATTCCCGGCAAATCATCGGGGAACACATCAGGAAAATCACGAACTATAGGCACATCTCCAATGCCCCTTTCCTTTTTCTTCGTCTCTCCCTTCTCAGAAATTTGAGCTAAGAAAAGATAACATCCCTTCTCCATTAGCTTCGGTAGCTTAGTGCAAGAAATCACTGCCAATCGGGATGGGCTCCTAGAATCCTTTCGGTCTCCTAATATATTTAGGACCTCCTTTCCGTATGGTACACGCACGATCTTCTCGTCGCAAAGTATGTGAGCACGATACTTCGACAACCAATCCATACCAATGATTACATCAAAACTTCCTAACGTGACGGGTAGAAGATCTATGTTGAAAGGGTGGTTCAAGAAATTTAACGTACAACCGCGAATGATGGTATTAATCCTTTCTAGGTTTCCATTAGCTAACTCAATATCATATCCAATTCCTAAGGCCATCGGGGGTTTCTCTAGTAGGGGTGCAAATGTAGTGGACACAAAACTTCTATCGGCACCAGTATCAAACAGTATGGAAGCATAACGATTATTGAGAAGGAACGTACCAGTAACGACGTTCGGATCTTCTCCTCTCTCGTTCCCGAGTGCATACACTCTTCCCTGAGCAGCTCCAGCTTCCACACGTTGGTCCCCATTATCTTGTCGTCCACGATTTCCTCCAGCTCCATGGTTTCCATAATTGTACCCATTACCACCCGAGCCTTGATTTCCACGGTTCCGCGATTCTCTACACTCATTCCTATAGTGTCCCTTCCTTCCACACCCATAACAGGTAACATCTGCCTTGTTTCTCATTTCAGGAGCAGCTTGAACCAGAGCAAGAGGTCGAGCTCTACAGTCCCTAGCTGTGTGTCCTTTCCTTGAGCAATTCTGGCATTTCACACTACACCATCCAGTATGATGCTGACGGCAACGATCACACTTGGGTGCATCACCGTTCTGATTCTTCTTATCTCCATTCCCAATAGCATAAGCCTTAGCTTGTCTCTTGCTTCGGTGATCATTACTCTTAGAGTGACGGTCTCTCTTTCTCTTTCCATTCTTCTCCTTATCAGCTTCTTCTAATTCCAACGAATCCATAAGTTGTTGAGCAATTGTGATTGCCTCATGGATGTTTGCAGGCCTAGCAGAAATTACATCATTCCTCGTAGCTACAGGCAATCCATCAGTATACCTCTCAATCTTTTGAGTCTCGGTTTTCACCATATCAGGGCACAACAAGGCTAACTCCTGGTAACGACGATTGTAAGTCGCCATATCATTACCTTTCACCTTGTGGTTCCAAAACTCAATCTCTAGCTTCTTGACCTCATTCCTTGGGCAATAAGTCTGAATCAGCAAGGACTTAAATTGCTCCCAAGTCATAGCATAAGCTACATCACTCCCAACTGCATTTCGGTAGTTGTTCCACCAAGTCAAAGCTTCATCCTTGAAAGTAAAAGAAGCAAACTTTACCTTTGCATTCTCCGCACAACCACTAACATTAAACACTGACTCAGTCTTCTCAATCCATCTGACTAAGTAAACCACTCCTTCATTTCCACCAAACTCAATGGGTCCACAAATCTTGAATTCCTTGTATTGACATCCATTAGCACGAACAGGTGGAAAAGTTCCAGCAGAATTGTTGGAATGATTTGACTCAGCTAGTAGTTCAGCAACTCTTTGCTCCACGAGTTGGTTGATCATTGCTTGATCCACAGTTGGTGCATTAAGTGGAACATGACCATTGTCTCCCTGAACATCAACATTTTGATTCCTGTTGTTACGGTTAGTGGTGTCCAGGTTGTCAGGAGTAGGGGTTTCAACATTTCGAGTAGGTCGACGACCTCGGCGAGCAGGAGTAGTCACAGCAGGACCAGTCCTGGTAGACCTAACAGGGTTTCGACGGGGTGCCACTGATCACGTAACACAAATAAGCGAATAAGGACTCAATTTCTATAACCCCCAAAATCACATAATACCATATACTAATAACCATCAACCATACCATAGCGATCTAACATCGTTCCAACTAACGGATAACACAAAACATACTAATCGTTCCAAAAGAGACGAATACCGTACAAAATTCATCAAAATATGATAACTAGCTTTTCTAACCGAACACTCCTCGGCTAAGAAAGCAACAAGATAATATAACTCAAACAACTAGCCACGTGGCTGACGGAGAATCCTCAACTCCTGCCTCAAGCCATCAAGATCCCTCCATAACGATCCTAACTCCACGCTATGGGTGTCTCGGTCTCTCTTGAGGTCAGCCACCTCCTTCTCTAGCTCGGCATTCCTTTGCCAAAGCTTGCGGTCGGCCTCACGAGCAGTAACAAATCCTCGCTGCAAACTATCGATATGCTCGTGGACATCCATCATAACTCTCCTCAGCTCAGTAGTCCTGCCCACAACGACAGTCAAATCAACTCTCAAATCTGCTAAAAACTCTCCAATAACTCGCTCAAGTCGATCAGATACATGTGCAACTCTGTCACTAAACTCAGTAATCCGAGCCCACAACCTGCCAATCTCACCCAACTCTGCATGCTCAGCAGAAATCTCAGAAGATGCATCCGACTCCACTGGACTACCAGGTGGCAACTCAAACAAGAACGGATGATCAGGTGAATCGGGCTCAATCGGGTGTACAGGTGAATCAGGCTCCTCAGCCTGAGCTGGTGGTGCTAACTCATCATTATCATCATCAGGCATCTCATCCTCCTGAGGGTCATCCTCCTCCTCAGGGTCTTCATCATCACCATGCTCAGCCTCCTGAGGGTCATCCTCCCGCTCAGGGTCATCAGCCTCATCCTCACCCTCGTACTCCTCCTCCTCCTCATCGGAAGAGTACCTCATCACTCGTCGTCTCCTACTGGGTGAACCATGTGAAGATGTAGTAGGTGATCTAGGACGACGACGCAGTGATGTGGGCGGTGCCTCAGACAGAAGAGAATGAGCATCAATCTGTAAAGGTGATGGAGTAGGGCGTACCGACATGCGTGCCGTAGCTCGGTGGGCAAAGCGTGGTGCCATACGAGCCAAAGCCTGATGAAGAGTAAGCTGCCTCGATGTACCAGGGAGCCCTAAAGAAGATGAGGGTCCCTGCGTAGATGCAGCAGGTAGTGCTGAAGTAGAAGCTGCCTGTGATACAGTAGCTGAAGACATGGCCATCTGGTAAAGGTCATCAGATGCCATCGTGAACTGTGCAGGTAAAACCGGTGCAGTAAAAATATCCTCGACGACATCGGGCATATGGGAGGCCATGGTTTGTGACAACGGCGTAGGGTAGGTGTAAGTGTTTCAAAACAACTAAATCACAACTCATAATTCCATACCAAATATACTCATCAAATAGTTCAATATATAATCTCAAACACCGCATTACTAAAATGTTTATAAAACATATAGACCCTATAAATCCTCGAGAACGCCATCTTATTACTAAAATCCATAAACCTCAAATCATCTCAAATATCTCATAATACCTCAAATAATAGAAGATGCTTCGGCTTGGCGGGCTGGCGGGCGGTAGTCAAGGATCATTTTCTATAAAAATACGGTTATAGTTTAGGCGTTTATTTACCTAGTTCTCTATAACCTTGGCTCTGATACCAATCTGTAACACCCCCAAAATTTGATACAGCGGAAGACTCAACAAGCTTTCGGGGTGCTACGGGGATTGGTATCCAACACAAGACAATATAGAACGAGATAAAGTAAACATAGTAAAAACACAACCAAAATACGGGGTTTTAAGGTTTACATTTATCCCAACATCATTTCAGAGTCAGGCCCAAAATAAAATAACAATAGGTCCAAATTTAATTATCAGAGTTTAGAAAATATAGATCCATAACCGTGTGCCACAGCCGAGCCTTCCAATCCAAGCATGCACCTCAACACTTAATTACCTGAGAAAACGTGCTAAAAGTCAGCTTTCGCTGGTGAGATCATAGGTTTAAGTTCAACTAATAATATAGTGGACATATACGCAAAACGCTTGCTAGCTAGACTAAGGATTCGCTAAAAGCCTGCGGATACCCTCCGCTCTCAACATAACACACGGAAACCCTTCCGCAATAACCAAAACACACGGATACCCTTCCGTACTAACAAAACACACGGATACCCTTCCGTACTAACATAGATATTCGGGTAACCCCCGCAATACCAATAAATACTCGGATAACCTCCGAAGTATTAATAACCTATAGGTGCACACTATAGTATCTAAATAAGTCAACCTTGAATAGTACACACAACATATATGCGACTAAAGCTGACAATTCCAAATAACCAAATAAGTCAACCTTGAATAGTACACACAACATATATGTGACTAAAGCTGACAATCCATCAATAACCAAATAAGCCAACCTTGAATAGTACACACGACATGTGTGACTAAAGCTGACAATAGATCTTAGTCCATACGCATAGCAAGTTTAAAAAGAATATAAAAGCGAGAACAGTCCACGTAAAAAGATTTGCACGTTTCTCACCCCAATCATTGAAAACATAGTTCAAGAGTAAAAAGTGGGGCTATGACTCACCTCAAGTCCAGAAAATAGCAAGACGAGGTAGGTAGAAATAAGATGTATGATAACTCACGAAACAGCAACTACGGACTTGGCACGACCTAACAATATTAACTCTTTCAGAAATCATTTCCTCAAATATATAATATTCCCAAACCCGGACGAGAATCCGTTTTATTTCCGAAAATCCATTTCGTATTAGTTTGGTGTATTTGCGTTTGGTATCCATACGGGTGGTGGGTCGACTCAAAACAAACCAACAAGATCACACGTAGAAGATATAATAGACTATAGATCTAATATTAGCCCAATATATCATTTAAATAAATCGCCAAAGTTTACCAAATCCGTCGATTTGATAATCCTCATATTTATTTACGTAATATACCGTTCCAAGATTACACCCAATCTAAAGCACATATAAAGCACATAGCACGTAATTACTATATAGTATATATCATAGTTTAATAAATTCCTTGTATATATCGTCAAATTGGCCAGATTTCCCGATATATACACTCGCAATCTATTACACTTTACATATACTACAACCTATGGGCGTCGTAGGATATGATGCCCACTAATATGTTCGTTTCATATAACCAAATAACCCGGCTCAACCTTACGGTTAAGTGGTTATTTAATTATAGAAAACGTCTATATTAGTCGTCATATATCCGTGACAACACGAACGTCACAAATAATAACTTACCTGGACCCGAGTGACAACAATTTCGCCTAACTCAATAAATTTATCCGTTGTATATTCGAAATGACATTTTATTAAATGTTTCATAATTGTCGGGAGTTTCCCGTTTTATAACACAATTTTTATAATAATAATACGTTTAATAATATTACGCCACTTTCGTAGCCTAATATATATCTAATCGTATTATTTATAATACGACTCGTGATTATTATTATTATTAATATACGCGTTTATATAGTTATATATACGTTATTCACGTATATACTTTCGTATAAACGTTCATATTATTAATAATTATTATTACGAGTTTTATTATTCTCGCTTCACTTTTAATATTTATTGAGTTACACGAAATGGTCATATGTCCGAGTCATGACTCTCGGCTCATTGTCCAAGTCCAATAATAAACCAAAGTCATAAATAATAAATCTCTGTCCAATCACAATCTCAACCACGGGCTACAACAATAAGGTCCGACTACGGTACCCGACTAACCTATCTCCGTCATCTAACGACCGTCTCATAACCGGTCCTCATATCACATACCACTCGACAACAACTTCTCAATTACCAAAACCATAACCAATATCCAATTCGACCCAAAGTATTCGGCCGAGAAATAAATACCACAACAATATATACCAACGACAATAATAACCAATAATAATATAACACTTAGTTCACATTTACCACAAAATAACATTTAACCAAATTAGTGTTCGGGTCGGTTTACCAAGCCGAACCCGAGGCAACACTTCACCACAACTAGTGTGGTTCCCACCCGAGACCTCCATGGTCTCGGCTAGCTCTAAATGAGCCAAACAAGCTACACAACCTACTAGGGTCGTCGGCCCAAAAATCCATACGACAACCATGGTTAACCGTGACCATCAATAACCGGTCAAACAACCAAAAATGAGGTTCCAACCATCCTCATTCGAACACCAATAATCACTAAAGACCAACTATTCGGCCAAACAAGCACCATCCGAGGGTTTCACCCTCGGGTACACCTCGACCCGACGAAAAATAAACCAACCCGGATACCAAACTTCTTTTTAAACCATTTTTATTGAAACCCACATGATTCTTGTAACAAGAATCATAACCATTCGAAAGAAAATATGAAATCCGTGACTCTTGGTCACGATTCGAACCAACAACTCGAGTTAAAACTCGTCCTACCTTCCAAAATAGAGCCAAATCGAAGAGATCTTCAAGAAATAGTAAGAATATGATGATGAACTTGTGATTATTTGGTTCGGATTTGGTGTTAATGGGGGAGTTATGGCGCGTGTTCTAGCTCAAAAGAAAGAGGGGAAAGAGAGGAGTAAATTGGTGGTGTTATTTTTGATGGGTGACCGGCGGTGTGGCGGCGGCTGGCCGGAATAGTGTTCGGCGGCTAGGGTTAGGGCTAGTGAGGAAGATGAGAGAGAGATGAGAGTAAGGTTGGTGTTGTGTGTTTGTGTTGTGTGTGTGGTTACAAACCGGCCAAACGCACCCTTATATTAACTCTTCTCTTTTCTTTTTTTTTTTTTTTTTTTTTTTTAAAAGTTAAATGTAATAATAATAATAATAAGAGTAATAATAAAGATATTATTACGGTTGAGCGGGTAATGTGGGTAGATGTAAAAACACGTGGCCCGAACCCGAACTCATTTTAAAATGTCCATATCACACGAGAACCCTCTCGTAATAAATTAGAATATATAACGGACTCGTTAAGACGAATCATAAAACTATGTTAGGAAATCCTAGTGCCAAAGTCAACGTAGTACCAAGTGAGAATTCAAATATACATCACCGATCACATAATCAAAAATGAATTATGAACATAATTCACGAATTCCATAACGTCATTAATTAAAATATCCATAACATAGGTCTTACAAGTTCGTTGTGAAATGAAAATTTCAAATAATAATTATGAACGAACTTAAGTTGAAATGCGGGTTTTAAAAATAGCTCCCTATACTGCCGGTTGTCACATTAACACACTTTAATGAAAAACCAGTCAAACATGACTTTTTCAATACATCCACGCTCCTCCTTCACACACTCTCCTCCATTTTTTAAAAAGTCATAAATTCGGTTTGTAACTGTTCTTCAATAAAACGCATAAACCATATCAAAACCAATTAATTAGTTTCCACCTCCAATTAAATCTTCCTCTACACGCTCCCTAAATCATTTCATTATTAGCTCCACCGATTCAACCCAGATTAAAAAAACTACATCGCTTATGGTTCCATCGATTCAAAAAACTACACTTTCAACATCCTTTTAGATTTGAATCATGCAATTATTCGACAGATTCAAAAAATGACATTCCTTCATAGAATCAGCCACATAGGTATTAAATTCATAAAGAAAAGCGTTTAATTTTCGTTTCTGTTTTTTAATTTATATTTATGACGATTTTGGTACCCATTATGTTATTTTGCAGCAATGGCGTGCCCAACGGATTGCAGATATATACGCTCCTCTTTGTATCATCTCATCAGTTTTTCCCATTATCTCAATCGGTAATCACTAACTTTCAATGTTTTATATTTGATTTTAATCTTGATGATGTTGATTTCAATTGTGATATTGAGGACTCTTTTTTTTTTGGTTTATAATTGAAGGTCAAGGGTTAAAAGTCTTGGATCTGGTCAACACGGGGATTCAGTGTAGTCTT
The DNA here is from genome assembly GCA_030686995.1 of Artemisia argyi. Classification (NCBI taxonomy): domain Eukaryota; kingdom Viridiplantae; phylum Streptophyta; class Magnoliopsida; order Asterales; family Asteraceae; genus Artemisia; species Artemisia argyi. The sequence continues at coordinate 192,714,957 of CM060683.1, read as the reverse complement.
AGGCAACTACTCGAGTATGGTTGCAAAGATCTGAAACATGCTTTATTGGATTTAAAGGTTAGTTTTTGTTATGTGTTTTTGTCGGTGCTTTGTTACATGAAATGTCTGCTTAAAAGATTTTGTTTAAGTGTGTTTTATGCACTCAAACCGTTTGATGAAATGTGTAGTTTAAAGATTTGAAAAAATTAAGTATGAATGAATAGCCATGTGTAGTCACCATGTTACTCATAGCTAAGCTAAGTTGTTGGAGTGTAAAGAAACTTTCTCATTTTCTTTTCTCTTTGTTCCATTAAATACAACACAGAGATTCTCTATAATCAACCCAAGGCTAAGGATGAGAATCGCTTGAATATGGGAATGCAAGATTGTGTTTATGCTCTCAAAAGCACATGAAGAACTAGAAGTGCGGGATTAAAGGTTTATTTTTCTTTAATATATTTTTGTTCTTAGACAGCTTATGAAAGATTGAAGATGCATAATTATATTAAATTTGGTTCACATATAAATTGCATTTCTCCTACATTTCTTTTATGTTTAACATAAGGCCAAGTTTTGAATTATTAATACTTTTTGTTGGTTTTACTCTTATGACCAGGTCCATTAGAATACTTTTTGTTTCAAACTTGGTTTTTAATCTATACATCTTATGGGCAGCATAAGGGTAAACTTAAATGTTTTAATCAAATGAAAACACATCAGATGGGCCAACGCCAAGCATATTAGAAGTTACCCCAAGTGTATGTTTGATTAGTAACATTTTAAATATCTTAGCGCACAAATTATATTTATATAGTAACAATATACTTGCTGCAAGTTATATAGAGGTATTAAGTATAGTAAGTTTGCGTGTTTCATTTGGTTAGAGGTGTAACATAATGTAGCAAACAAAAATGGTTTTATACACTACACGTGCTAGAAGTTATATAGAGGTATTTAAGTAGATATAAGCTCAAATTATTATAGCCTCTTCATTTGTCACCAATATTTGGTCAAAAGGCTTATTTGATCATTCAAGGGTTAGAGCAAATAAAGCATAATCAACTATGTCAAAAGGCTTATTTGATCATTCAAGGGTTAGAGCAAATAAAGCATAATCCACTATATTCAATGATGCAGGTAGATCACATGGACGTCATTGGGAGTAGTTGTATGATGAAATTCATCTATTAAGGTAATCGTATGCACTTTTCTTCTATCAGTATTATTAAGTTCGTGCGTTTCAACAAGAAAAATATTATTATTAGCTTTATGGTTAATTGAGGTTTACTTTTCCGGACATTTATGTGATATCTAATAAGGTTTTTAGAATCAAGAAATAGTATTTTTGTTGGTGATTTTTAGAACATCAGCTATCTTAGGTAATTGTTTTTTGTTTTTGTTTTTGTTTTTTTTTTGTTTTTGTTTTTTTGTTTTTTTTTGTAGTGTTGTTAGATTATGTGACAAGATTTATGTATTCATTTGAAGCTCAGAAGTATTAGTGTGTTTGCTAATTGAGCCGAGGAAACTTAATACTCACATTGTTGGTTTGAACCGATAAAAACAAATGCTTACACATTTATCATTTTGACAAATAATCGCACATTAATACTCACACTATTGGTTGAAGGTGATTGCTTTGTGTTTGGGAGACTTTTGAGGAGGGCGAGAAGCTGGAACCACTATGCACGCCATTTATGCACAAACTAAGGCAATTGCAGGTATATATTTAAACACTTTTAGGTGCCGTAAATTTTTGTCTAAAAGGGTGTTTGGTTGCTAATTTTAATGCCTAATGTTGTATAAGAAAATGTTTGGCTACTAATGTGTGAGTGTTTGTTTGTTGATGTTTAAAGGTTGCTTAAATGGGTGTTTGGCTTATGTTGTTTATTGTTACTGCTATCTAAATGGTGTTTGTATAATGCTAATTCAAGGGATGTGTGGTTGCTGCAGTTGTTGGTTACTCATATTTAAAGGGGTTGATCGTAATATTTGTCACAGAAGTTGAAATTTGAGGTGAAAAGCAATCGTGGATGGTGTAACAATCAGGGTTACTTGGTCATGCTACTGATGCGTGGGAATCGCAACAGGCTTTACCTCTCGAGGGATCTCGAGAAGCTTACAACCCCCACCAGGCAGTGTACCTGATCGTTGTAGTATAGTATAGTGACAAGTACCGGGGGATTGATCGTTCAGCTTAGGAATAGTGTCGCTAGGATTAGAAAGCCTAAATACTAGTTCTAAAGGTGAGGGATGATTATTTTTGTATTTTTATATTTTTTAGAAAGCAATTAAAATCTCGGGTTTTAGAAGAGTTGGCGGAATTAGTTGCTATTCAACTAACCCAAAACTAAGATGCAATCAAAATAAAATACTAAAAATGAAAATAAACTAATTAAACTAAAGTTGTGAGCAGTAATTGAAGAAAATGTGTTTACTTAGATTTCACTACTCCCTAGATATCTTTTACACGTTAATTACTTGTTATAATTGCATGGATGACAGATCGTATTCCTTAATACCATTCATGGGGTGGCATACATAACTCCCCAATTCTATGAGCTCTTATCTCTTCCTACACCATGCCCAGCACAACTATAGGGATTGTAAACAGTGGCTTATGCATTAAATACAACCAATAAAGACCTAGTACGCCTCGGTTCATGTTTCTTAAGACGTTCAAGCATGTTACCATTTGGAGATCTGCCAGTTTTCTTAAGCCTAACATATAAATCATTCATCCAAGACAAGAATAAACAAGTAATCAACACATAATCAATATCTAGGTTTCATTAGATCTAAGCAAACACAAAAGAGATCTAGCCTAGCATGATAGAATTAAGACAAGAACAAGATATAGACAACCAACACATAGACATATTGATTGAATTAGAAGAACACTTATCTTGATTAATCATGCAAGGTATCAAGGGGTTGGAACCCTTGAAAAACCTGTAAAGTTACACCAAAATCGTCTTTAGGGTTTCTCCCAAAACTTCTCTCTTTTTAATGTGAAAAACTAGAAAACTATATATACGAAAATAGGGATGACGGCGTCAAGAACAAGGGTGTGACGCCGTCATCTCGCCGCCAAATACTTCCTCGGACGGCCTTGATCTACTTCTGACGCCGTCAAGGCCTAGGCCGTCACACAAATTACTCTTGACGCCCTGTGTGTGACGCCGTCATCAACTACGGATTTTAATTCTTGGGGTTTTGACGCCGTCAGGAAAACTCTTGACGCCTTCATGAACTCTCGGATTTTATTATTGAGGTTTGACGCCGTCAGGAAATTACTCTTGACGCCGTCACCTACTGTTCCCAGCATGGAAAATTGAGACTTTGCCGTTTTCTTCACTTTTATGCTCCAAAAACGTCCAAAATGGCTTCTTTTCCAGAATTCACTCTCCAAGTACCTAAAATCACTAAAGGAACGATTTAGGGCAATATTTGATCAAATAAATTCGGATTCGGGCTTAAATGACCCCCTAAAAACGGATCATTTTTCGCCTCATCAGCTACTTTAAACATACTGTAACCATACCCCCAAATCAGATTAATGCTCAACAATAACATGACATAGTCTACCTTTATAACTAATCCTAATGTTACTCATAACGATGTTATGTGGTGGTTATATGTTAAATTTCATTAAACCGTATTAGTTGAAAATTCTGTTGGTCATGGTATTGTAAATAAGTGTGTGAATCTTGGGTTATTAGAAAAGGCACATGTAGTTAGAATGATTGTTGCATCGCGTATATTTTAGATCACCATGGTACATGTTTAGAGATAGCTTAATGTAGGTCCAGGTTGGAAAAGGGTTATTAGAAAAAGCACATGTAGTTAAAATGGGTAGCTTTTGGTAGAGGTCAAATTGTAGGCGGGCTATGGTGAGATGACATAATTGTCTAATTTTTCAAATATGTTACTAAAACTTGTGTCATGTTCTCTTGCCAAGTACTGAAAGTTTTGTTGTTGCACTGAACAGTAAAACAGAACATCCGCTCTCGAATTCCATATTATGATGGCTGGCATCCGATCTTGACTGTTGAAGAAATTGATGGATTGAACCCGACGAGACAAATGTGCGCTTGAATATTCAGGTGTTTATTAATATGTTTATTATTAGCTAATAACTGGCGCCAACTATTTGAATAGTAAACAAGTAATGAAAAGGAAGAAAGACATTGCAATATCACTAAGTAATTAAACTAAGTTCAATTTCTGAATTGTATTCATCCTACAATACAAGCCAACAACATTAGTTGAAAAGTCAACTTCAAACCAATAGACATAACAGAAAAATGATGGTGTGTCAATACTCTTAACATGATGGATAATTAATGTGATGTGTTGCTAACATTCCTTTTCTTATGATTATTCAGCATGATGCATTTTTCACTCAACAAAATTTGAGTATGAGAAATTTTGTGATTGCTACCACTAAAAGCGTTGGCGTCTGTTATGGACAACTTAGGTGTTTGACGGAATAAAGATGGACTACGCAAGTGTTTGACGTTGACCACATACATTTACTATTCAAGACTAACTACGAGTTGGAGAAGACGATACATACACATTTTAAAATGTAGTCGTATCCACACATGGTGTTTAGCACTTAGTGTTAGTAAAATAAATAAACTCACTCATTGATAAATAGATACAAACATACGAACTGTTATCTCTATCTCTTTTTATATCTTATTGTATTATAATGGTGTCTTAAATTGCATAGTTGTAGTTTGTTCTTTATGTTTGGTATCTAAAGCATGCTATTTGACCTGCTTTAGATAACTACAATTTAAAGTATTGTTGTAAGATAACTACAATTAAACATTTGTGTGCTACTGATATTCGTGAATTTCTTAAGATAAGATTAATGGTAGCAACCAGTGAACGTTATGGGATGAGAATGTGGTTGGTCATAGATTTTAGATAAGATTAATGGCACCAACCAGTGAAGGTTTTCATTTATGATTTAGATGATAATATTTCAAAAAGTAGTACATATGTTGTATACAAAGAAGTACTTCAAGGTTTATGATCAATGTTTAATAGATACGTGCAACTATAAAATTGACATGTTGTATACTATTTTTTACCTTTGCATATACTCTTATCAACAAATTCCTTTTAGTTTGACTTTTTTCAAATTACTTTTTACGTGTTTATGGTATGAAAATTGGTTACTCAAGTGTTTGACGCTTACTGCATACCTTTGCTCTTCAAGTCTATCAAAGTTGGAGAAGACGATACATTCACGTTTCTTATTTTAATACTTACAAACCAAATTGCTTATTGTATCATTGACATATAACTTATTATTCACTTCAAGAAATAATAGAACCTATTTGCATTGGTTGTTGGTTGTTAATTTATTCACACACGTAATGGATGAATCTAGGTGAGGGATGGTTTATCTAAGTTGCTACAACATTTATAAAACTAATTGTGGAGCATCCATAGATGAATTTGTTTTCTCACAAGAACTTATCAACATATTAAAATTCTTAGGTGTTCCAAAAGAACTTCTATTCAACCACATATAATTAAAGGAACACATTTTGAAAATAAGGTTAGAACACCAAGGTTGAGAATTACTCCGTCTGATAAACTTTTACTGCTAAATATAGATGAAACAATATACTGCTAAAGAGCCAAGGGCAATCACTTTCAAAGTGAGTTGTACGTGTCACGTCATGTTTTCGCACATGAACAACTATATGTGGCTATTTCATGCGTCAAAAGCAAAAAAGGTATGAAGGTTGTTTGTGATGCAGATTGTAAGCTATCAAAAACTACTACAAATGCAGTTTACAAAGAAGTTCTCCAAGGCTTATATCAAGGTTTAAGAGGTATGTACAAATGTATACAATACACATATGACATATTTTATGTCATTTTTTAGATTTACATATATTATAAATCACAAATTTCGTTTACTTGCGCATTTTTTTAAAACTTATTAGGTGCTCATGGAATGGACATTGGCTTATCACTTAATTAACGCTCACTAAATATATTTGCTTTTCAAGACCATAAAAATTGGAGGACACGATGCATGAACGTTTATTACATTAATAGTTACAAACATAGAAGTTTATAGTATCATTAACATGTTACTTATTATTCTTTTAAAAAATAGTTCAACATGTTTACGTTTATTGTGCTTTCTTACTTTATTCACATACTTTAATTTTTGATGCATTATTTCTTTTAAAACCCCGCGATTCCGCGGGTCAATAAGCTAGTACTTTCTAATAAACCAGAATAATTTACAAGTACTTTATGCATGCGATGCAATTAATTTGCTGATATGTCTTGGCTGTGATTGGTCGGTTATTTAATGCGTACAACACTTATGCGTCTACTTCTTCACAGCTTATCATCAAAAACGTCCCAACAAACACATTCAATTACTCATTCAAAAAAATCAAATCAATTCTCTTATTTTTGGTAACTAATTAATGATTCAAAATCAAAAAAACAGTTTCAATTTCAACACATATTGTTGAAATCACCTATTCAAAACACCAAACCACAGTAGTTTCATTCTTTACCATAAGACCCATTCAAAAACACCGGTTATCAATTCAATTCATTCTATGATGAACAATTGGTAGGTAACACATAATTCCATGTTTATTTAGGGTTTCGATTTAACATATTACATCTATTTTGTTTCGATTTAGTTATAATAGATTATAATCTTCTTATTTGCTACATGTATTATTGATTGATGTTTTAAATATTGACTAATGTTCTATGTTTAGTTTAGTATGATTTAGGATTGGTTTTTGAATTTTTTTGTTCATTTAAATAATCCATTTTGTATACACCAGTTTCATCTCAATCCAGTTAAGTTTAATTTTCTTTTTCCTCACGATTTAACTTTAACTAATGATATTGTATTTTTCTTTTTTTTTTCTTTATAATGATAGGTTTCATAAGCGAATCATCTATTCGAGTCCTAATTTTAATCTATGACGAGGTAAGCTTTGAGTTTCTTACTTGATTTTTTTATTTTTTTATTTTTTATTTTTTTTTCCGTATTTCGTATCTTTGTTATTTGTTATGTTTTATGTTGTGTTTTTATGCCTTTTTACTACCATTTAATTTCGTGTATATGGTCATTTTTAGGCAGCTTATGCAGCGCACCCGACTGCTAATGGATTCATAAACTTTGCATCATTTAGAGGGTATTGTGTAAGTCACACTATAGCACCCATCAATTAAATGAGGATCGTTAGTTTTGTAAAATATGCTTATTGTTATAGCAGAAACTTATTGATATTTTGCAAATGTGTATAGTGTGGTTGCTTCATCAAAGCTTGCTCTTAAACAACCTACCATCAAGGTTGTAGCTTAAAATAGCTGAGTGAGTTCTTGAATCTGACACTAAGGAGTTGATTTCCTATGTAAGGTTAAACAACAAAGTAAGGGTTCTAACTTTCAACCATTGGCTAAAACTTTGTAACAAGACTGTTTGAAGCTCTATCAAGTATATAATTTTCCTAAAAATAGTAATAAAAGGAAATCATGCAAACAATATGTTCAAACCGGTATCAATCTTTTTTCCTTAGCGATTACCAATCGATTATGGGTATAGCATTTCACAACAATGGTGTTGTTTTCGTACCTTCTGTTTATTCCCCCCACATTGTAATCCAGACTCGTTCAGTAGTTTTTGTACCGAGTAAGTTTCTTTCTATTGCTTTTGCGAGTATGGTATAGGTTTGTGCTTTTGCGAGTATGGTGTGATTGAGCCTTGCTTGACTTCGAGCTCGGTAGCGGCTCAAGTCTCTTAAAGTTGGTTATAATCTTATGATGACATGTTATGTGCTAATGGGTTGACCACAAGCCAAGTCCTTAAGTCGAAGAACTCGATTTGTTAACTTGACGAGTAGTTTTGAATTATGCTCAACTCGGTACGAGAAAGCCTTAGACGAGTTTGAGCTCTAGCTAAGATATTACTGTAGTAATTAGTACAAATACTATCTAAATAGAGATTTTTTTATTTTTGTATTATTATTATTATTATTATTATTATTATTATTATTATTTACTTAAGACAATGGCATTCCTAAATCCGATAATGACATTAAGCTTTATGCCTTTATGGTTGTTTTCTTACAGCCCACTACATGAATTATTTGGCCCCAAATCAAGTACAGGAAACTAGAGGTGTTCGTCGGTTTGGTTTTCAGGTTTTTTGAGATTATTTTGAGACAAAATTGAACACTCAACTGAACCAAATTCAAAAAGGATTAACTCGAACTAAAACCGAATTTGAATTCTTGTCGCTTCGGTTTTCGGATCTTGTGAGTAATAACCGAATTGTGAACTCGCTGCGAAACACTTGTCATACCGGAAGTAATACGCTTCGTTGTTAAGTCCATCGATATCCATTAAGCCTAACTATTGAAAGTTTGAAACTGAGTTTCCTCGAGGGCTCGAACTAGTCGATTTCATATTGTCGAAACATGTCCGTGTGTTGCGAATGATAAGAGCACTCGATGAATAATCTCAAATCCGAGAGCATCGGCATTAAAATTCGGTATCAGCTATCTCAGTAACTTCAAAAGATAAAAAGCTTTTATAAATGAATCCTAGTATATATGAACAAGAATTTATACAGTATAAAATGATGTGATTTTTATTTATTTATTTATTTTTTTTAATTTTTTTTTTTTTTTTGGGTTAGAAACTAAACTCTGACTACAGCATGGTTTAGCACATTAGTTGTAATAATAAGATCTTTATTTGCTCCAAATGAATTAGCTACATTGTCACTTAATCTTACTTGGCATCATTTATTAGAGTAACCTCAATTCTTTAAAAGATAAACTTTACATAATAAACACATAAGTTATATAGATTATAGAATACTAAAAATGCATGAGTCAACAACATTTAGATACTTACAAGATCATTTCAATAAAACCGTTCTTGCATTACATCCCACATAGATTAGAGAAAGAAAGGTAACTTGGTTATATACAACAGTGCAAATGGAATGAATGTGTCTAGAATAGTATGATATTTCCGATACTTTGTTTCTGGGAGATTTCAATATACGAATAAAAATTGAAATCTGCAGCTTCAATAATATCTGAAAATTCATATACAATCAAAGATTTTTAATGTGTTAAAAGATATGACGTTTTTACTATAATGCCCTCCTAATTTATTCTTACTTGTATATTATTAAAAACTAACAATATTTGGTAATTTTAAGTGAAGACTAATCACTTTCATCTCACTTTTGAGAAAAAAGTTGGTGGCTAAAAATCATATCATTCCATCTATTTTCTTTTCCTCCCCCACCAAAAAATATCTTTAAGACACCCACATTTTTTTTTTTAAATTTTCTTTCTTTACTTTTCTTGCTAAATTATACTCTAGAAATAGCTGTTAGTTTAAACCCATTCAGTCCCACATTGATTCAAAGAAGAAAATGTTGGTATTAATATACCATAGTTTGTATGGCTCATGTATGTGTGAATTTGTATGATGTTTACAAGTTTTGTTATGGGTGAGCTAGATAAAAATTTAGTGACTCTATAATCATAATTTGTGAATTCATATAAACCGAGACTTTTTCGTAACCTATATGAACTCCTTGTATATGATTCACAAAAATTTAGCATCCGTTTTTTTTGCGTATTACATATTTAAGGCATCTACTATTGTAAACATATAAAAAAAATTATAAAATTGAGATATGTCACCAACTTATAAACCTTTTGATTATATAAACCTATTTCCACTATAAATAAATTTCTTAAAGTTCTATAAATAACTCATTAAATTGTCACTGAATCAATCCCATTAATGGGTATAGGATTTCACAGCAATGGTAATCCAGACTAGTTCAATTGTTTTTGTACCGATTAAGTTTCTTTCTATTGCTTTTGCGAGTATGGTATAGGTTTGTGCTTTTCTGAATTGCGAGTATGGTGTGATTCAGCCTTGCTAAACTTTGAGCTTGGTAGCAGCTCAAGTCTCGTAATGATGACATGTTATGTGCTACTGGGTTGACCACAAGCCAATTAGTCCTTAAGTTGATCATGTTAGGCTACGCTCGAACTCGATTTGTTAACTTGACGTCTTGATGAGTAGTTTTAAATTATGCTCAACTTGGTACGAGAAAGCCTTGGACGAGTTTGAGCTCTAGCTAAGATATTACTCTAGTAATTAGTACAAAAAAAAAAAATACTATCTAAATAGAGAAAAACTTTATTTTTTTTATGTTAAACTTAAAACAATGGCATTCCTAAATCCTATAATGACATTAAACTTTATGGTTGTTTTCTTACAACCCACTATATGAGTCATTTGGCCCCAAATCAAGCACATGAAACTAGGGGTGTTTGTTAGTTTAGTTTTCTGGTTTTTTGAAATTTTTTTGAGATAAAAGTGGAAACCGAATTGAATCAAATTCTAAATGGATCAACTCGAACCGAAAACCGAATCTAAGTTCAAGTCGTTTCGGTTTCCAATCCTGTAAGTAATACCCAAATTGTGAACTCGCCCGGGAAACACATTTGTCATACTTGAAATAATATGCGTCGTTGCTAAGTCCATCAACATCCTCCTAAGCCCAATTAATGAAAGTTTGAAACTGAGTTTCCTTGAGGGCTCGAACTAGTCGATTTCATATTGTCAAAACATGTCCATGTGTTGCGATTGATGGAGTACTCAATGAATAATCTCAATCCAACTGCATTGGCTTTAAAACCTTTTACAAATGAAATAATGCAGATTAGGATAGCCAAAATGCATGTATCCTTATTACATAAGAACAATAATTTATATAAACTAATGTGATTCTTTTTATTTTATCTTTGTTAGAAACTAAACTCTAACTACACTATGGTTTTAGTACATAAGTTAGAATAGTAAGACCTTTATTTTCTTCATTAGTTGCATTGTCACTTAACGATCGTCTATACATTAACCTGACATCATTTATTAGAGTAACATCAATTCTTTAAGATAAACGTTGTATAATAAACACATAAATGAGTAAACATCATTTAGATACTTACTGGATTTTTTCAATAAAATCAGTCTAGCATTACATCCCACATAGGTCAGAGAAGTGAAAGGTGACTTGGTTATATACAAAAGGGCACACGGAGATTCGGATGCTTTGCTGCTAGAAGAGTTCGATATACGAAATAAAAATTGAACTCCACTTGTAGCAACGCGTTCGGAATTCATATATGTCCTAAGATTTTTAAAAGGAATTCATATATGTCCTAAGATTTTTAAAATTGATTTTGCAGAATGCATCTTTTTTGCCTTTGAATCTAACTAACACACAACCTTAAGCGTACACCTTTTCAAGAGAATCATTTGTGCTCTTCATTGATATATCAAACACATGTATAAGATTTGAAGTTATTATCACAAAAAACGGAGATTATAAAGTCCGAAGATTTGGTTTTGTTCAATTTCTAATGTTAAAACAACAGATTCATCTTAATTAAATCTAAAAAATCTAAAACTGTCATATAACTACACAACTTATGTGAATATGTAAAGCGTTGTTAGTTTGTAGGAAAACGGATAGAGACAATATCATCTGCAAATTTCTAAAACAAAGGGATGCCATCATGTTCTAAAGCTGATATTTAACAAACTTCATATGTAAACAAACATATACATTTATTCAAGTAGCTTTGAAAGAAAATTGATCTATGATGACCATGTATATAGTTGTTTTTCGATAAAACCCATTCACTCCCACATTGGCTCAAAGAAGAAAATGTTGGTAGTTAATATACTAAAGTGTATATGGCTCACATGTGAGTGAATTAGTATGATGTTTACATGTGTATTTGTAGAATGCCTAAATAAAAGATTTAGTATTCTATAATTACGATTTGTGAGTTCGTATAAATTCAAAAACCTTTTTTTTAAATGATCTCCGTATACTTCAATAATTCAATGTATTCATTATCAGTTTAAAATAATCGATTTCTTTATGTGGTACATATATATAGTACAATAAGTAATTTTGAAACTTCGATACTATTTACATACATGGTCTCTCTTAGGTCATGTGTGTAAATAATTGATAAGAAGGTTACATGACAATGTCAAAAACATATTATGAGAAGATCCTAATAAATCACCTCAAGTAAATAAGCAATGGGTTAAATAAACTTTTGTTAATGATCATTTTTGCCTCATTGCCAATGGCATGTTAAAACTTAGGGTAAATTGCAAAATTGGTCCTTCACGTTCCACAAAATTGCAAAAACGGGACCGAGACAAAAAGTAGCGCAAAAAAGCCACCCACGTTCCACATTTTCGCAAAATCGCCACTGAGAGCCATTTTCCGTTAATTTTCCCGTTAAGTGCCACGTAGTTGAGGGTAGTATCGTCATTTCACGGTTCCCGCCTAAAATAATATTAGACCCACCGAACAAGCACATTAATACCCTGATCCAAACACTCCCTTGCCCAAAGTCAATCGCATTTTTTGCCCTAAAGTTTCCAATTACGATTTCCGTACCGCGAAAAGTTGAAGAAGATGGTTAGTTTATTTGGGAAAAACCGCGAACGATCGTCCCCGATCCCTAATCTTCATCAACTTTACGGTATGTTTTGGGCATTGTTAATTGTATCGATTTTTTTATCTACAGTGGTATGTGATTGTAATGAACAATACGAATAGGATGTGGATTATACATTAAGTTGATTTTTCATGTTGTTGGTGTGTGTGTTGATGTTTATTGTTTGCATACAGAATCAAAGCGGACCTACTTCACTCTGAAAGTAACCCACGGTGGAAAATTTACGCCACTACCAGGAAGGATGTATGTTGATCCAGTTATTTCGTGGTATGATTGTGTGGATTATGACTTGTTTAGCTTTTACGCCTTTCAAGACTTGGTAGATGACATAGGTGTGAAAGGTGGGGTTGCAGGCTATTATTATAGGATACTAGGCGAGACGTTGGATGTTGGGTTGTACCCGTTGGAGTCTGATGAGGATGTGATGAAAATGTTGGATTTGATTCCAACGCATAGAGAGATTGAGGTGTATGTTGAGTTGAAACGCAGAAGACCCAAAAGAGGCCGAAAATGTAAAATAACGGATGAAGTACTGGTGGAGCCTTCAAATGATCCTACCATCGATCCAGAACAAGCTGAGACTTCAATTGATGGTACCAATGGTCAATCACCTGTGCCTATGATTGCTGGTCAAGAACAACAAGCTGAAGATAATGTTGGTGTGGGAGACGATTTGATTACAGACACTCCTTCTGCGCAACCACATGTAAGCCGAGTTGTTGGTGACACAGACACTCATGCTGCGCAACAACCTGTAAGTGGCGTTGATGGCCCAGAACAAGTTGATGGCCCAGAACAAGTTGAGCAACAATCTCAACATACAGATGAGGACTTGTACCAATTTGCCATTCCTGGAGATAATGTTGGTGTGGGAGACGACTTGATTACAGACATGGTTGCAGAACTTGACCAGAGTGAGGATGTGGTTTTAGAGCTCAACAAAAACTATGTTGATTTAGAAGAAGTAGTGGAAAGGGATGATGTGGAAAGGGATGATGTTGAAATCGATGATGTTGAAAGGGATGATGTGGGCACCCCAAGACAGCAGGTAAACGAGGAAGAACATGTTGTACATGTGTCTGAGTTTGAAGATGAAGAGGATGATGTGACAGCCCCTATTGAGCCACAAGTGGAAATGACGGACTTTAAGTTTGATTTTGATCCCCACTTTGAGAATGTAGCAAAGTTAGCTGATGAGTGTATGGCGGATTATACGGATCATGATAGTGGCTATAACTTTGATGATGATTTTCATAGTGATGAAAAAGGCAATAATAACAAATTTGTCACCCTGCGCAAGATAAGGTTAAAAGAAATAAGGAAGGAGTATGAGGGTAGGGCGAATGTCAAGAAGGGAGAGTTTTTTGTAACAGAAACATTTAAACACCCCAAGGAAATCAAAGATAAGCTCAGAATGTATGCGTTGGAGTCCCGAAGAGATATTAGGATTGAAAAGTGTGACCAAGAAAGGATTCGAGCGATGTGTAGAGGGACTGTTGTGGGTTATGGCAGAAATGATACAGGAAGTTGTCAACCATCAGCTTCTTCTTCGCAGTCAAAGGGCAAATTTGCAAGTACCAAAACCTACAAAAAAAAGAGCAAGGCCATGTGCGAATGGTCCCTACATGTGTCAAAAGTGGGTGATGAAAGGAGTTGGAGTGTCAAAACATTAAATGATGAACATAAATGCCTACAAACAAGAAAAATTAAATTGTTGACTGCACGATTCCTTTCATCCGAGGTTGCTAAAATTCTTGTTAGGGACCGCACAGCGCCGACAGCTGCAATAGCAATGGAAATAAATGAAAAATTGCAGCTTGATGTCCCGACCACAAAGATATCAAGAGCAAGGGAATTTGCTCAGAAACAAATTGACGGCGACCATGAAGAACAATATGCCAGTCTTAGGGATTACGCTTTGGAATTGAAGAATAGAAACCCAGATACAACTGTGAAGATTGAAGTTGAAGCAAACCCTAATTCAAGTGTTTCTTCAAGGGTTTTCAGACGGATCTATGTTTGTATTGATGCATTGAAAAAAGGTTACAAAGCAGGCAAAAGGGACATACTAGGGCTGGATGGGGCGTTTATCAAAGGACATCACACTGGTCAAGTCTTAACTGCTGTTGGTGTCGATAGCAATAATGGCCTCTATCCAGTTGCTTATGCAGTGGTTGAAACTGAGTCCAAGAGTTCATGGTTATGGTTCCTTAGCAATCTTGGAGATGACCTTGATTTGCAACCAAATTCAAACTTCACCTTTATATCCGACAGACAAAAGGTATAAACATTGTGTAAATTCAGTTACTTGATGTCCAATCCAATTCAATCCTCATTACCATAGTAAGTTTTGTACCAATGTACAGGGAATATTACCAGCCATTGCAGAACTGTTTCCTGCTGTTGAACATCGCTTCTGTGTGCGACACATATATGACAACATGAAGCAGTTATTTAAGGGGGAGAGTATCAAAGAGCTTGTTTGGAGGTGTGCCAGAGTATCAACAATCCCTGAGTTTAATAGAGGAATGGAAGAGCTAAAATCAATCGACTCTAAAGCTTATGACTGGTTAAGGAAGATACCAACATCATCATGGTCAAGGTCACATTTTTCAGGTACACTATACACATATTATGACTTTCATCTGTACTATTAATAATATTGAAAATGATTTTGATATTATGACTGTCATCTGTAATGTTAATAAGATTAAAAGTGATGTTGATATTATGACTGTCATCTGTAATATTAATAAGATTAAAAGTGATGTTGAAATTGATATATTGGTTACATGGAGAGCTAAATGTGACATCCTTCTTAACAACTTATGTGAATCGTTCAATAGCAAGTTAGTGGGCGGCAGAGATCAACCAATCATTGGTTGTTTGTAGTACACCAGGCAGTATCTTGTGAAGAGAAGTGTTAGTGTGCAGCATGTAATAGACAGATGTGAAGGTCTCTTAACCCCAACAGCAACTAAAATTTTAGAAACCATCAAGGAGGAAGCAAATGAGTATAAGGTTTTATGGAGTGGGGGGGATACATACCAGTGTGCGGGAGGTTGGGGTGACCAATGTGTTGTGAATATGCCGAAAATGGAATGCATATGTAGGAGATGGGAACTCACTGGTATTCCATGTAAGCATGCTGTTGCGGCTATCAGCGACATGGCTAAACACAGCAAGGAATCAACTGACAACATGGTTGTGATCCCAGAGGATTATGTGCACCAATGCTATTGGTTAACCACATGGAGGGCGATATATCAACACAAGATTGAAGGAATTGCTGGTCGACACTTTTGGCCCAATTGCCTTATCCCTAGTGAACTAAAGTCACCTCACTACCATGTTCCAATTGGGAGACCACGGAAGAAGAGAAGAGTGTCAAGGGATGAGATTGCTGAACAGGTTATGAAAAAATCAATGGTCAAGAATGGGAAGCTGTCAAAAAGGGGCAAGACTGTCAAATGTGGTGCATGTGGTGGGCAGGGTCATAATAAGAAAGCTTGTACTGGACGAAGAGGCAACCAAGGGACAAGAAGAAGGGAAGGAGTACCAGATGAGGGAAGGAGTACCAGATGAGGTAATAAAAAGAGCCAACTAAAAATAAGAAACTTGTTGAGCTTCTTAATCCGCTGATCCTTCTCCCTCATCAACCTCACCTGCTCCTCCAACTCTTCTTCAAACTCGTTCCTCGCCCTCAACAGGCCAGGAATCACAACAACTGCTCGGCAACACATTGGAGGATCCGTCCATCCAATAAACCCACATGAAGGACAACAGTAGAATCGTCGTCCTGGGTTCCTGTTTGTCCAGCTTGTTTTGATTGTTGCTTGTTTCCCACAGTCACAGATCACGATCATATTTTTTGCCGGATTTCGGAAAGTGTGAAAGTTTGATGTGCTGCAACGTTCATATTTAATTGGGAGTGGATATTATACCGTTTGTAAAAAAGGCAAACAATCGCTTGCAAATTTAGTCCCTCAAGCTACAGTGTCACTAGCTTAGTACCTGATGAACAGTGAAATGACGATACTACCCTCAACTACGTGGCACTTAACGGGAAAATTAACGGAAAGGGCTCTCAGTGGCGATTTTGGGAAAATATGGTACGTGGGTGGCTTTTTTGCGCTACTTTTTGTCTCGGTCCCGTTTTTGCAAATTTGTGGAACGTTATGGACCATTTTTGCAATTTACCCTAAAACTTAAGAGAACAAGGTGTGGATGTTTGAGAACTTAAGCCAAGTCCTTAAGTTGATCATGTTAAGCTATGCTCGAACTCAATTTGTTAACTTGACTAGTGGTTCTGAATTATGCTCAACTCGGAACGAGAAAGACTTGGACAAGTGTGAACTCTAGCTAAGATATTACTGTAGTATTAGTACAAATAACATCTAAATAGAGAAAAACTTTGTTTTTTTATGTTAAACTTAAAACAATGGCATTCCTAAATCCGATAATGACATTAAGCTTTATGCTTTTATAATTGTTTTCTTACATCCCACTATATGAGTCATTTGGCCCCAAATCAAGCACAGGATACTAGGGTGTTTTTCAGTTTGGTTTTCGGGTTTTTTGAAACTTTTTTGAGACAAAATTGGAAACCGAATTGAATCGAATTCAAAATGGATCAACTCGAACTGAAAACCGAATCTAAGTTCAAGTCGTTTCGGTTTTCGAATCCTTAAGTTTGAAACTGAGTTTCCTCGAGGGCTTGACCTAGTCGATTTCATATTGTCGAAACATGTCGGTGTGTTGCGAATGATAGAGTACTTAATGAATAATATCTCAAAACCAAGAGCATTGACTTTAAAACTCAATATCACCTATTTCAGTAACTTCAAAATATAAAAACCTTTTACAAATGAGAATAAATAATGCAGATCACAATATCACCTAGTCGATTCCAAGAGCATGTATCCTTGTTACATACGAACAATAATTTATTAATTTATATAAACTAATGTTATTCATTTTATTTTATTTTTGTTAGAAATTATACTCTAACTACAATATGATTTAGTAACATCAATTCTTTAAAAGATTAGCTTTGTATAATAAACACACAAGTGATACGTAGTATAGATTATATAATACTAAAAATGCATTAGTAAAAAACATTTAGATACTTATTGGATTTTTTCAATAAAGTCATTCTAACATTACATCCCACATAGGTTAGAGAAAGGGAAGATAACTTAGTTATATACAGCACTTCACGTGGAACAGATGTGTCTAGAGCAATATGATGTTTCTGATGCCTTTGCTGCTATGGGAGTCGTTCAATATATGCAAAATAAAAATGGAACTACCAAATCGGTAAAGGTCCGGAATTCATATATGTTCTTAAATTTTTGATATTTATTTTAGTAAGTGGCCTTTTATTGCCTTTGGATCTAGCTAACTCATAACCTAATCGTACATATTTTCAAGAGAAGAACGTATGTTCTTAAATGATATAACAAAAACACATGTATAAGATTTCTGTTGGGATATCACCCGATCACACAACGATTGCACAACAATAACGAAAATGAAAAACAATACACACACTTTTTACGTGCAAAACCTCTTAAACAAATGTCAAAACCACGGGACCGTAGGCAGGGACGGAACCATGACCAAATATGACCGGGTGAAAAAAAAAATTTAGAACCGTAATATAGAAGTACATTTCGATGGACCGAGTGCATTTAAGAAGAACTGATATTTTTTCCAAAACTTAACACTGCATCGAAAAAATCCATAGGGGTCCCGGGAACTTCCTAATATTAGATAAATAAGTTAGTTGGCCCAAGCCCAACTTGTTAGATGTGTCCATTAGGGTTTCCAGGTATATTGCTTTATAAACACCTGACGAATAAACATTATAGCCTACGGGTTTATCATTGTCTAACACCTAACTCCGTCCCTGCCCGTAGGCCACCTAACATCCACTATATGAAAGATATTACATAATTGGAGATGCTTAGCTCTCGACATTCTTATATATTCTCACACCACCCTCAATGGTTGATTAGTGTAACTTTAAAAGATAAAAACCTTTACAAATGAGACTAAATAATGCAAATTAGGATAGCGAAAATGTATGTATTCCTTATTAAATAAGAACAATAATTTATATAAACTAACTTTTTGTGGGAGAAAACTTAATTTACTCAGTGGGTAGTCTACTCATGTGTTTATAATATGTGTCATGTACAAGTCATTAAATGGAATAAAACCACAATTAATGATTTGTTCCTTCTCTTACAATGACTGAATTACATCTCATCCGGGTAAACTATCCAGTGGGTAGGTGTATCAATCTCCAAGTTGTAATTAAGTGGCACAAAAAGAGAGATGGATACACCTACCCACTGGGTAGTTTACCCAGATGAGGTGTAATTCAGTCATTGAGAGAGATGGAATAAGGCATTAATTGTGTTTTTATTTGTTTCAATGACATTTACATGCCACATATTATAAGAACATGAGTAGACTACCCACTGGGTAAATTAAGTTTTCTCCGTACAACTTCATTATTCTCACCTTTAACACCAACACATCAAAATACCCCTCATGAATCACAAGTAACATGTCAAAACACATTATTTTATTTTATTTTTCATTTGTTCAAACAAACATATTTTTCGTTCGTTAAATAAAAATACAAATTACAAAGTATAAAACTTAATGGCACTAAAACTTCAAACTAACATTCTAAAATGTTTAAAAAAAACTAAAAAAATAAAATTTCATCTTCCTCACGCCATACGAACACCATACCCCAGACAAAAACACACACTAAAAACTCAAATACACACACCATACGAACACTATAAACAAACTAAAAAAAGCAAAAAAAATAATAATAAATAAATAAATAAACAAAATAAAGAAATAAAATAAAAAATAAAAAGCAACTCCAACGCGCATTGATACACCAACGCCAGCCCCAACAACGTTGGTTTTGGTCCTTCTCGAGTGTGGTTACGCCGGAAACACCAATGACATGTCGGCATACCGCTGACCCTAACTTTACCACAGCCAAGCCTCTTAATGATCATTTTTGCCTCACTGCCATTGGTTTGTTCAAATTTAAGCACCATTCTAACCTCCTAAACTTCAAAAAGAAATATCAACCTAGTTGGGTTAGTACATGAGAACAATAATTTATATAAACTAACGTGATTTTATTTATTTATTCATTTAGGCTAGAAACTAAACTCTAACTACATCATGTTTTAGTACATTAATTGGAATAGTAAGACCTTTATTTGCATCAAATGAATTAGTTGCATTTGTCACTTAACAATCGTATATACATATTAACTTGGCATCATTTATCACAGTAACATCAATTCTTTAAATGATAAACTTTGTATAATATACACAAAAATGATTTAGATTATAGAATACTAAAAATGGACGAGTCAGTAACATTTAGATACTTACTATATATTTTTAACAAAACTATTCTAGCATTACATCCCACATAGGTTAGAGAAATGAAATGTAACTTGATTATATACAACAGTGCACATGGAGCATACGTGTTTAGAATAGTGTGACGTTTCGGGTACTTTGTTGGTAGGGGAGTTTAATTTTCAAAAGAAAAATTAAATTACCTCGTCAATGACGTACTCGAAATTAAATTTGTACGATTTTTAATACTAGACGAATACCCATGCAAATCGACAGTATATAATTATATGAAATTGTAATTATAGCTTGGCACTTGATGCAAAACTTGTGAGCAGTTTATAATTATATGAAATTGTAATTATAGCTTGGCACTTGAGGCAAAACTTGTGAGTTTCAAATAGAAACAATAAAATAATAATGTTTTCGTTTAGTTGGTGAAAAATATCCCAATTTCATAAGAAATTTTTCATCTGAAAATGAAAAAAAATTAAAAATCCGTTTATTCACATTTTTTCCATAAATTTTCAAAAAAAAAAAAAATGAAATTACTATTTTCTAAATTACAACTAAGAAATTGAAAAACATATTCTACCATTCTTACTTTTCTCTTTCTAATTTTTTTCTCAACTCCAAAAAAGACATCGCCGCCACGGCCCACCGTTGCTGCCACTGCCCGCCATCGCCGCCACCGTCGCAATTTGAGGTAATCTTCTTAATTGAACACATTTTCAAGAAAATAACTTATGTTCTTCATTGATATATCAAACACATGTAGAAGACTTCAAGTTAATATAATAGAAACGGCAATTCCATATTTCCCCAATATAAATATCAAAATTTCATATTTCTCCAAACATGCATCAAAATCATTGCACATTATGATGTTTATATCCCTTACAAAAACATAGATAATAAATTCACAAATTTGATTTTGTTCAATTTTTAATGTTAAAACAATAGTCATATTAATTAAAATCCAAAACTATCATAACTACACAATTAAGTTGAATACTAAAATCGTTCTTCGTTTGTAGAAAAACGTATACAGACAACATTATCTACAAATTCTGAAACAAAGGGATGCCATCATGCTCTAAAGCTGATATTTAACACACTTCATATGCATATACAGATATGTATTAGTTATCCAAGTAGCTTTGAAAGAAAATTTACCTATAATGCCCATGTATATGATATAGGTTGTATTAGTAAAACTTGCACATCTTATTTAACACCTTTGTTCTTTTTCGATGAAACCCATCCATTCCCACATCGGTTCAAAGAAGAAAATGTTAGTAACTAATATACCATTTAGTATATATGGCTCATGTATGTGTGAATTAGTATGATGTTTACAAGTTTGGTTATTAGGTAAAAGATGATTCTATAATCATGATTCGTGAATTCATATAAACTAATAGACTTTTTTTAATCTATATGAACTCGATGTATATGCGTTAATGGGTATAGCATTTCACACCAATGGCGTTGTTTTTGTACCTTCTGTTTATACCCCCCACATTATAATCCAGACTCGTTCACTTGTTTTTGTACTGATTAAGTTTCTTTCTATTGCTTTTGCGAGTATCGTATAGGTTTAATTTGTGCTTTAAGTTGAAAAAGATGAAAAAAATAGATATGATTCTGAAGATGAAAATGAAGAACAAAAGAAAAGTATATCCAAGTGGTAATATGTTTCGGGTGTGTTTGAGCCTTGCTTGACTTAGCTTGGAGCTCGGTAACGGCTCAGGTCTCATAAAGTTGGTTATAATCTTATGATTACATGTTTAAACTTGACTCGTCTAGGGTCATTGAGTGAAAGCTAAATCATTTTTAACGTCTCTCTAAAACATGTGCGACCGGGTTGACCATAAGCCAAGTCATTAAGTTGATCATATTAGGTTATGCTCGAACTCAATCTTTTAACTTGACGAATAGTTCTGAACTATGCTAAGCTCGGTACGAGAAAGACTTGGACGAGTGTGAGCTCTAATTAAGATATTACTATAGTAATTAGTACAAACACCATCAAAATTGAGAAAACCTTTTTTTTTTTTTTTTTTTTTTTTTTTTTTTTTTTTTTTAACTGCCCTTAGGGTTGTTATTAACAACTACTTTCCGAAATTTTTGGTAAGACAATACACAATGTCCAAACAAAACCATTCAAAATTATCCAAAATTACTAACCATATCCTAAAGTTTTTCACACACAAATTCAATTCACTCTTCTTATTGGCCATTTTAGCGAAAAATACGGAGGATGTTTCTCACTATATCTTAATGTTAGCAAATTTTATGAATAGTTTGTTGTTATCAACAACCCTAAGGGTTGTCGTTAGCATTTCCCTAAACTTAAAACAAAATGGCATTAAGCTTTATGGTTGTTTCTTACTTTGGCCCCAAATCAAGCACCGGAAACTAGGGTGCTCATCAGTTTTGTTTTCGGGTTTTTTTTGGTTCGGGTTCAAATTTTCTTGAGACAAAATCAAAAACCAAATTCAAAACGAATCAACTCGAGCAGAAAACCGAATTATAATTCAAGTTGTGAGTAATACCCGAATTATGAACTCATCGAGAAACACATTTATCACACCGGAAGTAATACGCGTCGTTGTTAAGTCCATCGACATCCTCCCAATCCCAACTATTGAAAGTGTGAAACTGAGTTTCCTCCAGGGCTCTAAAAAGTCAAATTCATATTGTCGAAACATGTCGCGAATGATAGACTACTCAATGAATAATCTCATATCCAAGAGCAATGGCTTTAAAACTCAATATCACTTATCTCAGTATCTTCAAAGGACAATGATTTATATAAACTAATGTGATTTGGTTTTGTTAGAAACTAAACTCTAACTACACTATGGCTTAGTAGTTGGTACATTTGTTGGAACAGTAAGACCTTTATTTGCTTCAAATGAATTAGTTGTATTGTCACTTAACAATCGTGTATACATTAAGTTGGCATCATTTATCAGAGTTATATCAATTCTTTAAAAGATAAACTTTGTATATTAAACACATAAATGATATAGATTATAGAATACAAAAAATGCATGAGAACAACAATTAGATACTTGATTTTTTTTAATAAAATCATTCCGCACAACATCCCTTAGAGAAATGAAATGTAAATTATTTATATACAACACTACACATGGAATCAATGTGTTTAGAATAGTATCATGTTTCGGATACTTTGTAGTTCGGGAGTTCAATTTTAAAAATAAAAATTGAATTCCCATAAACTCAAAGTCTTCGAAATTTGTACATGTTTCTAAATTTTTAATATTTGTTTTATAAAAGACTTTTTTATTTCACATGCTATCTTATTGTTCAAGAGAACAATTTATGTTCTTCATCAGTATATCAAACACAAATTAACATTAACACCTTATTCAATTAGGAGAATTCTTCAAATCATCTATCAATATAAATTTTTCTCTCAACATAATAGAAAACTTATTTATTTCAACAGTCAAGACTTATCAAATAAAAACGTCCCCAACAACGATTTAAGATCGAAAATCATGTACATGTTTCTTAACAGGTTGTTGTTAGTCCCAGAGCCGGACAACCCACCAAACCCGGTGATCCAAACCCATCCTTTAACAGTTCCACATTGTTTCACGTTGGTTAAGTGTGTAGGATTTCAAATTATCTAATCTTACTCTTTTATAGTAGTACATGTATAGCATTGTCTTAGAATTTAAATAAGTACAGTTATTAAAGCAAATTGTACAACAACTATAAGCCAACAGTTAATACAAATATTGAGCAGTACAACTCTTTATACTAATTGTGTAACACTCAGGCTACCCACATTGGTGACGTGCAGACGACCTGCCATATCAGCTTTCTTTCTCCGACGACCTGACGACGACCAAGTTGTCACAGTGGCGACCAAGTTATTTTTTTATTTTTTATTTTTTAAATAAAATAAAGTATTACATATAAATTAATTTTTATACATTCTCTATGCTAAAATATACGAAAGTTAAACTGAAAATTAATTATTTTTACTAAAAAAATAATAATAAAAAATGGACTTATTAGTCTTCTTCTACCTCTTGCAGATCTCACACACAAACTCTTTTTTTTTTTAATAATAATAATAATAATAATAATAATAATAATAATAATAATAATAATAATAATAATAATAATAATAAAATGGAGAATAGTGAGAAATAAAAGGTATTTTGGAATAAAGTGTGTAATCAAAACTCAATCGTTTATATGAACTAGTTCGTGTGATTCTTGCCCGACGACCGATCACGACCGAACCCCAGAGTTGGGACGACCGACGACGACCCACAAGGTCGACCAACCCACCGTGGGCAGTCTTAATAGCCAACCATTTATATATTTGTAACCAACTAATATCGAAATTAAAAAGATTTATGATGTAGTAACGTTTTAATTTAGAATGTTTTAAGTTTATAGTTAAATGTTACTACTATTTAACTCATAAAAATCAAATTGATTTGAGTTATGAGATTCTTTGATCAAACATATATATAGTTATATATATCCTTATGTAAGGTATATGGCAGGATCACTCTGGGAATGTTTGAAGGCTTATTCATTTATGGAGTGGCTCGAAGATCCCGGTTTTGAACTCTTTTGGGGATTGGGATAATTGGATTGTGTTTTGACACGCTCCAAAGGAGTCTAAATATCATGCGTATGTCATTTTTGCTGCGACATGTTGGGTGTTATGGCGCTATCGTAATAATATCACATTTAACTCTCAATGTATGAGAAGTGTGACATCTTTGATAACATTTGTCTTTTTTCTTTTTCTTGGCTTAAGCATAGAGGTAAAAAATGTATTAGTTGGAACGATTGGTTAAAATTGCCTTTCTAATTTGCTAGCTTCTTGCTAGTTTTTCTTATAATATAAATCGCTGTTCAAAAAAAAAATGGTAGGATCACTCTAAGAAGTATGAGAGGTGAAAATTATGAGGTATCACTTCAAATCGTCTACTCATAAATAAATATGTAATCAACCTTTCCCCCTCACTACCCAACTACTTCCACACACACTATAACGAGAAATCATGCTATCAAAGATAACTTAAATGTGTTTTTCGCTACTATTAAGACTCGCTGACCACTTTTATTTATCACCGAATTCTCACTATCATCGCAATATAACGCAGATACCATGCTAGTTATTATAAAACAAAGGTAATAAATCCACAAATTTGATTTTGTGCAATTTTCAACGTTATAAACAATAGAGACATCTTAATTAAATCCAAAACTCTCATAACTACACAGTAAATTTGAATACTAAAATAGTTCATATACACAACATCATCTACATATTCTAAAACAAAAGGATGCCTTCATATTCTAAAACTGATATTTAACACACTTCATGTGCATACAAGTGGGTATTAGTCATTCGAGTAGCTTTGAAAGAAAAGTGATCTATGATGACCATGTATATGGTATAGTTCTTTTCGACAAAACTCATTTAGTCTCACATTGGTTGAAAAGAAGAAAATTTTGGTAGTCAATAAACTACTTTAGTTTATGTGGTTCATGTGGTGTGAATTATTATGATGTTTACATGTCGTGTTCTAGATCATCTAAATAAAAGATTTAGCAAGTCTATAATACGATTTGTGAATTCATATAAATTCAAAACTTAAAAAAAAAAAAAAATGACAATCGTATGCTTCAACTTATTCGTTATCAGTTTCATATAATCCATTTCGTTAAGTGGTACATTCTTTTAGTACGATAATTAATTTTGAAACTTGTGTGTATATAACTGATAAGAAGGTTACATGACAATGTCAAAAACACCTTATGAGAAAATCAAAATAAATCACCTCAAGTAAATAAGCAAATGGACAGAATACACTCTTTTGTTAATGATCATTTTTGCCCAACTATTGAAAGTTTGAAACTGAGTTTCCTCAAGGGCTCAAACTAGTCGATTTCATATTGCCGAAACATGTCCGTGCGTTGCAATTGATAGAGTACTCAATGAATAATCTCAAATCCAACTGCATTGGCTTTAAAACTCAATATCACCTATCTCGGTAGCTTCAAAAGATAAAAACCTTTTATAAATGAGACTAAATAATGCAGATTAGGATAGCAAAAATGCATGTATCCTTAGAGCATTAGGTGTAGTCAACAAGCTTCACCTCTTCATTCGGGCCCCACGTGTGCCACATCACCCAACACCTCTTTACAACTAACCCTCTCCTCACCAAACAACAAACCTCAACTTCTTCATTAGAGCTCCACCACTTACACTTTTATTTTTTTTATTCAAATTTACAACTTTATCAAAATAACAAAAAGTCATTTTATTCAAATAATATTATAAAATAACATTTTTTATAAAAAAGGTTAAAAAAAAATCTGATAAAAACGTTATCATTTCTTGTACACAAATTCCAGCCCAAATTGATCCAACATTGACCAGCCCACTTCCATCACTACTTGTACCCAAATTCAAGCCCATTAGAAAAAAAAAAAAAAAAAAAAAAAAAAAAAAAAAAAACCGTTATCATCTTCTTCATTCATTCATGCGCACACAGTTTACACACACTTTATTTTTCAACAAAAACACACAAACACGAATAAAACCCAGAAAAAGCTGCAACATATCCCCTTTTCCTTTTCGCCGTGCCCACGAACATCAACCCAACGGAGAAGAACGACGAGGGTCTCCTGGTGTGGCAGCGAGGAACGGCTTGCCGTTTCCCCCTCCACGTAGGACGGCGAGGCTAGACGACAAGCCTACATTGAGTGCTCTTATTACATAAGAACAATTATTTAGGTGCAGTTTGTTTGATGGTTTAGGATGGGGAAATGATTTGCACACTCCATCTTTTTATTGGGACACTCCTCCATGGCATTAAACTATTTTACGATGGATGTACAGTGTTTTAACCGGTTGTACATATGAGTGTCTCAATCAAAAAATAAAATGTGTCAATCATCTCTCTTTAAGATGGATTTAGTGGGATCTGGACACCAAACCAATGTTTGGTATATTTCCTTTGACTTTTTATAAGGTACTCATCCCCAATTAGTAGAGGAGAGAGAATTCCGGTCCAGCCCCTATAGACACCACCATTGTATTTTATTATTATTATTATTATTATTATTATTATTATTATTTTTAGTTTATTTTCTTACATTCATTTATGTCCACACATTTATATAATTGTGGTCCATTTTATTATTTTTAATATTTTAAAAAAAGTTTATATAAATAAAATATATAAATTATACATTTTCTCTCTCAAACATTAAACCCAAATTCTAATCTTAATCCAAATTTAAATCTTAATCCAAATTCAAATCCTAAACCCACTTACAAACCAAACAAGCCCTTATAAACTAATGTGATTCATTTTATTTATTTATTATTTTTTTTGTTTGAAACTAAACTCTAACTACAATATGGTTTACTACAGTAGTTGGAATATTAAGGGCCCGTTTGGTTTCTTGAAGGTTTAGGATGTGGATTTGATTTGGATTTCGAATTGGATTTGGTTTAAGATTTGGATTTGGAAAGAGAAAAAAAATATGTAATTAAAAAAAATAATATTTTAAAAGTTAGTTAATAAAATATTATAAAAAATTAATGATAGTTATAATATTTTATTAATTCATTGAATATGTTGTGAGAGAGTAAATAAAGGTGGGACCCATTTTGAGTATGGAATGGCCAAAAGACACCATATTGGTGTGGAATCATATTTTGCTAGCATGACCCACATAAACCCATTCCTATTTTGTACCAAACAATAGTTTTTAGGTTTGAAAAAACTTATTGAATCCAAAAGTACCAAACCAAACGAGCCCTAAGACCTTTATTTGCTTCAAATGAATTAGTTGCATTCTCACTTAACAATCGTATATACATGATGAACTTGGCATCATTTAGCAAAGTAACATCAATTCATTAATAAACACGTAAATGATATAGATAATACTCATAATAGAATACTAAAATGCACGAGTCAACAACATTTAGATACTCACTAGATTGTTTCAATAAAATTATTCTAGAATTACATCCCACATAGGTTAGGGAAGGGAAAGGTAATTTAGCTATTGAAGTTCAATATACCAAATATAAATTGAACTTAAATGGTTGGTAAATGTTCGATTGGATTTTTAATATTTATTTTATAAAAGGGTCTCTTTGTTACCTTCGAATAAAATCATTTAACTAACTCATAACCTTCATCAAACAGGTTTTCAAGAAAAGAACTTATGTTCTTCATTGATAGATCAAACACATGTATAAAACTTCAAGTTATCTATACTACATTACAATACATTTGTGACTATTATATAATTAGAAAAACTTAAAATTCATACTTTTTTCTTACTTATTATGGAAAGATTTCAAAATTAATTTGTTATAAAACAAGTTGTTTAGGAAGCGATTGGTTGTTCAAACTAAAATTATTTGGCTTAATCATCTCCAATATCTTTACTTATAAAGCATGAAGACAACTAAACGTGTAAACAAATAACGCAAAATATAATCACATGGTACCCGCCGCCGCATTGCGCGGGTAACATTCTAGTTATTACAAAAACATAGATAATAAATAAACAAATTTGTTTTTGTTCAATTTTAATGTTAAAAACATAGAGTCATCTTTATTTAATCCAAAACTATCATAACGTATATAGACCAAATTATCTACAAATTCTGAAATCGTTCTTCGTTTGTAGGAAAACGTGTATAGACAGTATCACAGAGTTATCTACAAATTCTAAAACAAAGGGATTCCATTATGTTACAAAATTCTCGTAACTACACTTCATATGCATACAAATAGGTATTATTTATTCGAGTAGCTTTGAAAGAAAATTGATCTATGATGACCATGTATATGGTATAGTTCTTTTTTAATAAAACTCATTTAGTCCCACATCGGTTGAAAGAAGAAAATGTTTGTAGTTAATAAACTACCTTAGTGTATGTTATTCATGTGTGTGAATTAGTATGATGTTTACACTTTTGATTCGGAGGTGCTAGATGAAAAATTTAATAACTCATAATCATGACGTGTGAATTCATACAAATCCAAAGTTTTTTTAAGTAAATGATTAGAGCCGGCAATTTTGACACGAAACCTGTTAACACGACATGACACGGCCTGTTCTTAACAGGTTTCGTGTTTGACCTTAACAGGTTTCGTGTCTTAACAGGTTAGACCTGTTAAGATCTGTTAATAGGTCAAGACCTGTTATGATGTTGTATATATAAGTTCTGAAACTCCTAACCCTAAATATTTGTCCGCCCCCCATCTTACCTACCTCTCTCCTGCCTTATCTCTCCCACAAGAATATCAAATCTGATCTATCATTCTATCTTTATCAAATATGAGAAATATATCATTTGATAATTCACATCATCAGTCTATATTTATCATCTTCACCTAATCTGTTCGGGATTAGTCTTACTCTTTAGTGATGGGGATTAGTCGTACTCTTTAGCGATGGTTTTCTTTTGGGTGTGAATCTTTAATTCCAACGAAACGTTGGATTTTGAAGGAGGGTTTTGAGTGATTTGAGAGAATGATGAAAGTGATGAAGGGATTTCAAGATTTTGATCTTTCAAGCTTCTAAATAATTGGTGTGATTTTTCATTTTACAACTATGTACATTTTTGTTTATAAATCTTTCAATGCAATTTTGACTTTGGTACACTGGTGCATAAAGGGCGTCTTGTTTTATACTTTTTGTGAGTTACATTGATGAAAACATTTGAACTATGCTCACATAAATGAATGGTACAAACAATACTGATTTTCGTAACTGATAACAAATCAAGTCAAAAGAAATAAAATGCAAAGATGCCAAACTCTTAAATTACGAGAAGGTTGTGGATTTGTTGTTTGATTTGGTTGTGGATTTGTTGTTTAATTAGTCGGATTAGATTAGTCGGATCTGTGATTAGATTAGTCGGATTTTGTTAACAGGTCTTAACGTGCACCTGTTAATTTTCGTGTCGTGTTCGTGTTTGAGAAAAATGACACGATTAGTTAACATGTCGTGTTCGTGTCTTAACAGGTTCGTGTGACCTGTTATGCCAGCCCTATACATGATCTCAATACATTTCGATGGGTTGGTTATCTTTTTTATAGACCACTTTTGTGTATCACCGAATTCTCGCTATCATCGCAACATAACGCAGATACCATGCTAGTTATTATAAAAACAAAGGTAATAAATCCACAAATTTGATTTTGTTCAATTTTTAATGTTAAAACAATAGGGACATCTTTTAATTAAATCCAAAACTCTCATAACTACACAATTAACTTGAATACTAAAATCGTTCATATATACACAACATCATCTACATATTCTAAAACAAAGGGATTCTAAAGTTGATATTTAACACACTTTATATGCATACAAATAGTATTGGTTATTCGAGTAGCTTTGAAAGAAAATTGATCTATGATAACCATGTATATGGTACAATTGTTTTTGGATAAAACCCATTCAGTCCCA
The DNA here is from genome assembly GCA_030686995.1 of Artemisia argyi. Classification (NCBI taxonomy): domain Eukaryota; kingdom Viridiplantae; phylum Streptophyta; class Magnoliopsida; order Asterales; family Asteraceae; genus Artemisia; species Artemisia argyi. The sequence continues at coordinate 192,684,463 of CM060683.1, read as the reverse complement.
CATTGGTTCAAAGAAGAAAATGTTGGTAATTAATATACCATAGTGTAATATGGCTCATATGTGTGTGAATTAGTATGATGTTTACAACTCGTAGTTGTAGAATCCCTAAATAAAAGATTTAGTGATTCTATAATTACGATTTGTGAATTCATATAAATTCAAAACTTTTTTTTTAAATGATCTCCGTATACTTCAATGTATTACACATTATCGGTTTAAAATAATCGATTTCTTTATGCGGCACATAAATTTAGTACAAGCCTCGTGCTTGGTTTCAACGCTTTGCAGCTTATGCTATGCGAGTTAGTTTTCATTGAGTCGATGCGACTCGTCACTCTTTATTTACATGAATGGTGCCGAGGTAGCTTATTTGTTGATCTATGTTGATGACATTATACTCACGGCTTCTTCTACTGATTTATTGTATCGTATTATTGCTTCATTACATACATAGTTTGAGATGACTCATTTGGGGCCTCTAAATTATTTTTGGTGTAACTCCAAGGGTATGTTTCTCTCTCAGAAAAAATATGCTTTGGATTTGCTAGATAGGGCACATATGACTACATGTAACTCTACTCGGACTCCAGTTGGCATGGAATCTAAACTTGCTTCAGACGGGGATCCTGTTTCTGATCCCAAATTATATCGTAGTCTTGCAGGTGACTTTCACACGTCCAAACATTTCTTATGTAGTGCAACAAGTGTGCCTTCATATGCATGATCCTCGAGAGCCTCATTTGCTGCTCTCAAGCGAGTTCTCCGTTATGTCCGTGGTACATTGGACTTTGGTCTCCAACTTTATGCATCATCTACTGGTTCTCTGGTTGCTTATTCTGACGCTGATTGGACTGGCTGCTAGGGCTGTCATTCGGGTTGACCCGGTCGGGTTCGGGTCAACTCGGGTCAGGTCAACTCGGGTCAAGCCTCCAAAAAATATACCCGAACCGACCCTATTTAGAACTCGGGTCAACTCGGGTCGGGTCAATTCGGGTTTGGGGTCTACCCGAGTATTTTTACATTGCAAAGTGTTAGTTTAGTCGGGTCAAGTCAGGTTCGGGTTGGGTCAAAGCTAAAAAAGCATACCCGAACCCGACGTTGTTTAGAACTCGGGTCAATTCGGGTTGACCCGAATATGATTTTTGACCCGAGTTGACCCGAACCCGGTCGGGTTTGGGTCGGGTTTTGTGACACCCCTATTGGCTGCCCTACTACCCGACGTTGTACTTCTCGCTAGTATGTTTTCTTGGGTGATAATCTTTTGTCATGGTCATCCAAACGTCAAAATACACTGTCTCGATCGAGTGCTGAAGTGGAATACCGTGGAGTGGCTAATGATGTCACTGAAACAACCTAGCTTTGTAACCTCCTACGCGAGCTTCATTCCCAATTATTATCAGCCACGCTTGTCTATTGTGACAATGTCAGTGCTATTTACTTGACAGCGAATCCGGTTCAGCATCAGCAGACTAAACACATTGAAATAGATATTCACTTTGTTTGCGATATGGTTGCTACAGGTCATGTTCGCGTGCTTCATGTGTCCTCTAGATATCAGTATGCCGACATTTTTACCAAGGGTTTACTGACTGCGTTGTTTGAAGAGTTTCGAGCCAGTTTGAGTGTTAGACGTACATTATGTTGCTTACGGGCTTTGTAATTTGTTTATAGGCTTAGCTCATCTTATTACTTGTTCTAGAATACTCCACATGGGTTATATATTGAAATTGTCATTTACTGTATAATCAAGCCAACTATTATTCTTACACAAATACTCGTACCATCTAAATAGAGAAAAACTTTGTTTTTTATGTTAAACTTAAAACAATGGCATTCCTAAATCTCATAATGACATTAAGCTTTTTGACTTTATGGTTGTTTTCTTACAGCCCACTATATGAGTCAGTTTGGTTTTCAGGTTTTTGAAACTTTTTTGAGACAAAATTGGAAACCGACTTGAATCAAATTCAAAATGGATCAACTCGAACCGAAACTGAATTTGAATTCGGGTCGATTCGGTTTTTAGATCTTGTGAGTAATACCCAAATTGTGAACTCGCCTAGAAACACATTTATCATATTGGAAGTAATACTCTTCGTTGTTAAGTCCATCGACATCCTCTTAAGCCCAACTATTGAAAGTTTGAAACCGAGTTTCCTCCACGGTTCTAACTAGTCGATTCCATATTGTCGAAACATGCCGTGAATGATAGCGTACTCAATGAATAATCACAGATCCAAGAGCATTGGCTCTAACTCGATATCACCTATCTCATTAACTTCAAAAGATAAAAACCTTTCATAAAAAACTAATTTGATTCTTTTTATTTTATTTTTATTAGAAACCAATCTCTAACTACAGTACGGTTTAGTACATTAGTTGGAATAATAAGTCCTTTATGTATATATATTAACTTGGGAAAAATCACCTCAATTACTCCCCAACAATTTTCCCCAATTTTCATCCATCAGAATTAGGGTTTCAAGATGGGGTCTTATAAATCAATGGAAGATGATGTCATGAAGATCTCTACGTCGATCTTTGTCACAAATTTCCCGGAACAAACAAGTGCGAAAGATCTATGGATGGCTTGTAAACAATACGGGCAGGTGGTAGATGCCTTCATTCCGATGAGAAGGTCGAAGATTGGTAAGCGTTTTGGTTTTGTCCGTTTCATAATTTTTTTTGATGTGGAGCGATTGGTAAACAATCTATGTACGGTGTGGATTGGGAGTCATAGGTTACATGCAAATGTTGCGAGGTTTCAAAGAGGGAGTGTGCAGAACAGTAACAATTATGGTAGTGTTAAGGGGGAGAGTAGGAAAGCAAACGTGGAAATGAAACCTGTTTCGGGGGATGTAGGAGTTAACAAGTCATTTGCGCGTGTTGTGAAAGGAGGGATTCAGGGGTGTAATGTATCTGAGGACAAACCGGTGATGGTTTTGGATGACGATTGTGTGAATAAGGAAGAGTATAAATGGGGATTGCATGGCAAGGTTAAAGAATTCGGTTTGTTACACAACTTGAAGACGGCTTTGGGTAAAGAAGGTTTTGGTGATGTTGGCTTAAGTTACTTGGGTGGATTGTGGGTTATGCTTGATTTTAAATCTTTGGAAGCTAAAGTAAACTTCGAGTCTAAGGCAGGTGTATGTTCTTGGTTTTCTCAGATTATTCAAGCGTCTAATGATTTTGTGGTTGATGAAAGGATTGCTTGGGTAGAGGTAGAGGGGGTTCCTTTAAAAGTGTGGATGGATAATACTTTTAGGAAGATATCTGCTAAATGGGGATTACTTGTGGATGTTGCTAACTCGGACGAAGGGGGTTTCTTTAGTAAAAGGTTGTGTTTGTGTGTGAAGGGTATGGAACCGATATTTGAGTCGTTTAAAATCATTTTTAAAGGTAAGTCGTTCACGATTCGGGCTAAAGAAATGTCGGGGTGGTCTCCAGATTTTGAGGATCATGATGATGAGGAAAGTGAATTAGAAGAAGGTCAGTTCGATGGGGAGTTTAAAGTTGAACAGGTTAACAGTGATGTGGACTTAGAGGAAGAGGATGAAGTAAATGAGGTTCCTGAAACGGTTTATGAGGTTGAGACTTCTAATCATAATGGAGAAGCTGATACTGACAAAAAATCAGCAGATCCGTTTGGTATATATTCATTGCTTCGTAAGAATATAGGTGAAAAGAAGATGGATGATAGTTCAAGCGAGAGTTTGAAATTTCCACCGGGTTTTACACCAATGGAAAATAAAGACGAACATGTTCAAGAAGTAGATCCAGAACAAGGTAATAATGATGAGCAAGACAATATAGTGGGGGCTGAAAAGCAGGTGCATAAAGAGAAGGGTTCGGATAGTAAGCGTGATATAGAAGATAGATCAGAATCTGTAGGATCAAGATCCTTTATAAAATAAAGTGTTCCATGTACAGGAGGATCGTTACTAAACGTGATGGATGAATTGATAAAAGTGGGACAAACTATGGGATACAATATGGAAGGGTGTATAAAAAATATTGAGGAGATTATTGATTTACAAGGAGATAATGAGGTGGTCCGATGAATATGTTATCATTAAATATTTAAGGCCTTAATAAAAAGGCCAAAAAGGAGTGGGTAAGGGAGTTATGTGTATCGTATAAGGTGAATTTTCTTTCTTTACAAGAGACTAAAATGGAGAATATTGGGTTGTTTGATATAAAGAGGTGTTGGGGAAATTTTGTGTTTGATTATGTTCAGAGCGATTCGGTTGGAAATTCGGCTGGTATTCTTTGTGTATGGGATTCTAATTCTTTTAAGAAACATAATGCTACGGTATTGGATTACTTTGTGTTGATTAGAGGTGTATGGGTTGCTACTAATAAGCCACTTCTTATCATTTCGGTGTATGCTCCACAAGATTTGAATGAGAAGAAGTTGTTATGGGAGTATTTGTGTCATGTGATTATTAGTTGGAAAGGTGAGGTTATTATTATGGGGGATTTTAATGAGGTGCGTAATAAGAATGAGAGATTCGGTTCGATTTTTAATGTTCAAGGGGCGCATGTGTTCAATTCGTTCATTGTGAAGGCGGGTCTTGTGGAAGTCCTTCTTGGAGGGTGTTCTTTTACATGGTGTCACAAATCAGCTTCCAAAATGAGTAAGCTTGATAGGTTTCTAGTTTCCGAGAGCTTTATAAGTGCTTATCCGAATCTTTCAGCTATTAATTTAGATAGATATCTTTCGGATCATCGTCCTATTTTATTACGAGATGTCACGCATGATTATGGCCCCATTCCGTTCCGTTTCTTCCATTACTGGTTGGAAATGGATGGCTTTGTTAAGTTTGTTTCTGATGCTTGGAGAGAGTATTCGGTTAATGGAGATAATTTGATGTTAAATCTGATGTATAAGTTAAAGAACATTAAAAATAATATTCGTGCTTGGAATGTGTCGAGACAAAATATGAAAAATGAAAAGAAGAAGCTGGTGGCTGATCTTAAGGAGGTGGATGCTATTATTGATAGTGGTAGAAGTTCGGATGATATCATGTGTAAAAGATCAGAGCTTGTTAAGAATATTCAAGAGATGGACAAATTTCAGTCGATGGAAGTGGCTCAGAAAGCTAAGATTAAATGGGCAATTGAAGGAGATGAAAATTCTGTTGACATAAATAATGTCTTAAAACATTGTTATCATATTAACAATGTCTCTATGTTTTGATAATTATAAAGCATAAACTCATTAATCTAAAACTTATGACGTAAACAAGTTTTTAGTGCTTAATATTTGTCTTTGCTTCTATATCACTTAAGGTATGAACAAACAAAGGGTTTATTGCATTTCATGATAAAAGGAAATTTCTCTAATCACTAGAATTTTTATAAAATGTATTAAACATCTTATATCTTTTACAAAATTACTTTTGGAATTAAAAGAATATGTTTAATTCATTATAAATATATGATTTCAAATTTTCAACCAAAAATGGCAAATTTTATCCAGAAAAATATTCCCCACTAAAAGACAAGAAAAACCAATGTTCTGAAGGGGCGGCCCCCTTAATTCCTTAGGCGGCCCCCTTAATCATTAAGGGGACCGGCCATTAATTAAGGGGACCGACCACGCTCTAGAACAATATTTTTCTCCCCTATAAATACTGGTTCATCCCTCAGAATTTTCTCACCTTTTGCACTTCTAAACTTTCTGATCTAGATCCACATTTCTATTCTCTTATCCTTTGATCATAAGTGTATAATTCTTTGTTTCAAAGTGATTCAAACTTTATCCTCTCAAGTGCAAGAGAAGAATACTTCTATCCCCCAAGACAAGAAGTATTACAACTTGTTATGATCTCCACATCCAAGTTGTTGGTGCATCATCAAAGATCATTTACATTATTCTTTGTGAAGATTGTTGTGAATATTTGATTGTAGATAGTTGTGCTAGATATATAGATTGTGTGATTAGTTAGTAGCTTGGTGTGAAGAAGAAAAGTTAGGAATTAGATTGTAGTGAAGAAGCTAGGTGTGGAGTAGTTAGTTGTGAAGTGAATTGGTGTGAAGAAGATAGGTGTGGAGTAGTTAGTTGTGAAGTAGATTGATTTGAAGAAGTTGTGACTTAGGTGTGAAGAAGTTGTGGTGTGTTAATTGGTGTGTAAATTGGTGTGTAAGGTTTTCTCCGCCATAAGGGAGCTTGTTGATATAGTGAAGAAAACTCTTGAGTTAGGTGCTCGGGGAGTGGAGTAGGGCAAGGAAGGTGTCCTTGTAGCCGAACCACTATAAATCTCTTGTCTCGCGGTTCAATCTTTCCATCTCTTACTTATTTCATTACTTATCATTGTTATATATTATTTATTGATAGTTGTTTATATTGTGCAAGACTTGAGATCACATATTATCGAATCTAAGTTTTCAAAAGCTAAGAAAACACTAAAACTATATTTTACAACGAATTAAAAAGACGTAAAACTATTCAACCCCCTTCTAGTTTTCCACAATTGGTATCAAGAGCCACGTTTAGCAAGATTTTTTAAAATATATTGTATTTTAAAACTTGTAACGATCTATGGAATCTGAAAAATATTTAGAAGGACAATCTATGCAAACACCACCACTATTTGAAAGTGATGGATTTTTATATTGAAAAAATAGATTCGAAACGTATGTGAAATCAAAAGATCTTGATCTTTTGCATATTATTACCTTTGGTGATTTTCCTCCTATTCAATATAATGTTGAAACTAAAATGAATGAAATTGTATCTTTCGAAGAACAAAATGATGATTTGAAAAAGAAATTAGCAAAAAATATTGAGGCTAAAATGGTCATTTATAATGCGTTACCACGCAAAGAATATGAAAGAATTTTTATGTGTAAAACCGCCAAAGAAATTTGGGATTCTTTACTAATTACTCACCAAGGTAATAGCCAAGTCAAAGATAATAAAATAGATCTTCTTGTACAACAATATGAACAATTTACGATTCCGGAAGAGGAATCAATTGATAATGCTTTTGCTAAGTTTAACACTATTATCACAAATTTAAAAGCACTTGATGAGACATTTTCTAGTAAAAATTGTGTTAGGAAATTTCTTAGGGCATTGCATCCAAAATGGCGAGCTAAGGTCACGGCAATTGAAGAATCAAAGAACTTGATGACGTTATCACTAGATGAACTAATTGGCAACTTGAAGGTTCATGAAGAAATCATAAGAAGAGATTCGGAAACGTTCAAAGTCAAGAAAGAACAAACCAAATCCATTGCTCTAAAAGCCAAAAAGGAACCTAGTGATGATGATGATTCAAGTGACGAAAGTGAAGACGGAGAATATGCAATGGTCGTAAGAGAATTTAAGAAGTTCTTCAAGAGACGAGGAAGATTCACTAGATCATCACGAGACGAAAGAAAAGCATTCCAAAGAAATAGAAGTGACAACTACGAGAAAAGAAAGTGCTTTAGATGTGGAAGTTCAAATCATCTCATTGGCGAATGTCTAAAGCCATCGGGTTATGAAAATCAAGGCGCCTTTGTTAGTGGAACATGGAGTGATAGTGACAAAGAAGAAGTTGAAAAGCCAAGAGACAAAAAGTGTTTCATGGCAAAAGAAACCGACGAAATATGTTTAGGAATTGACTTGGAACCTGACGAATGGATCAAAGATAGCGGATGTTCGAGGCACATGATGGGGAACCGCAAGCTAGTCTCTACATACAAGGCATACAATGGAGGTAACGTTATTTTTGGTAGTGACTTACGTGGAAAAATCATTGGCAAAGGTACGATTTCTCAAGACTCTCTTACTATTGAAAATGTAGAGCATGTAGATAATTTAACATATAACTTGCTTAGTGTAGGACAAATATGTGATAATAAATGTAGAGTCACATTTACCGAAGAAGATAGCGAAATAGTTAAGAATGAAAAAATTATAGGTAGAGGAATTAGGAAAGGTGGCATATATGTTATGAAACTAGGAACAAGCTTGAGGATAGGATATGCCTAACGACCCTAGATGAAAACTCTACATTGTGGCATAGGAGATTAGGACATGCTAACATGCAACAAATACAATCTTTGGCCTCTAAGGAATTAGTTAGAAATTTGCCTAATCTAAAATATGACAAGCATTTTTGTGATGCATGTAAAATTGGAAAACAAGCTCATGCTAGTCACAAAGCTAAGAATATAGTATCCACTACTAGGAGTCTAGAATTATTACATATGGATCTTTTCGGTCCATCCGCTGTGCGGAGCTATGGAGGAAACAAATATACCTTAGTAATAGTAGATGACTACTCACGATACACGTGGACTAGGTTTTTAAGTGACAAAACCCAAGCCTTTGAAAAATTCGAAATATTTAGTAAAATGATTCAAAATAAATTAGGATGCTCAATAGTTGCCATTAGGACGGACCATGGTAGGGAATTTGATAACGAAGTACAATTCGGAAAATATTGCGAGTTAAATGGAATATCTCACAATTTCTCCGCTCCTCGTACTCCTCAATCAAATGGCGTAGTAGAAAGAAAAAATAGGTCACTACAAGAAATGAGTAGAACTATGTTAAATGAACAATCCATCCCACAAAAATTTTGGTGTCACGCCGTAGATACATCAAGTTATATTTTAAATAGGGTATCAATTAGGAGAATTCTAGGAAAAACTCTTTATGAGTTATTAAGAGGTAGAAAACCAAACTTAAGCTACTTTAGGGTATTTGGAAGTAAATGTTATATTCTAAACACTAAGGATTACCTCACTAAGTTTGATCCAAAATCATATGAAGGAATATTTTTAGGATACTCACAAAATAGCAAAGCATATATAATACTTAACAAACACTCCGTGAAAGTAGAGGAATCACTAAATGTAACATTTGATGAAACACCACCACCTCCTAAAACATTACCTTTAGAAGATGATGATTTAGTCGAAGATAAAGCTGTTGAGGTTAGTAAAACTAAACCCATAGGAAATGATAATGAAGACATTCACTTAGAAAATAACGAAACTGTTAATATTAAAGAATCTAGATCACATCCATTAGATAATATAATAGGACATCTCAACCAAAGAACCCTTAGGTCACAAGCCCAAGATAAAAACAATTTCTTTTGTTTCCTCTCAGCAATAGAACCTAAAAATATTAACGAGGCTTTAAAAGATGAAAGTTGGGTTATAGCTATGCAAGAAGAATTAAATCAATTTAAGGCAAATGATGTTTGGGAATTAGTCCCAAATCCAAAGAATATGACCATCATAGGAACCAAATGGGTATATAGGAATAAGTTAGATGAGAATGGAATAGTTACTAGGAATAAAGCTAGGTTAGTTGCCCAAGGTTATAATCAACAAGAAGGAATTGATTATGACGAAACTTATGCCCTCGTAGCTAGACTAGAATCGATTAGGATATTACTTGCCTATGCTTGCGCCCTAGATTTTAAGTTATTCCAAATGGACGTGAAAAGTGCATTCCTTAACGGTTTTATCAATGAGGAGGTATATGTGGCACAACCTCCAGAATTCATTGACTTCGCAAAACCTGATTATGTTTATACGTTAAAGAAAGCTTTGTATGGACTCAAACAAGCTCCCAAAGCTTGGTATGATCGATTAAAAGCTTTTCTTATTAAACATGATTATTCCATGGGAATGGTAGATAACACTCTTTTCACTAAAAGGAAAGACCCAAATCTCATCATTGTCCAAATATATGTCGTTGACATTATATTTGGATCGACTTGTCAAGACATGTGTGATGAATTTGCCAAAATCATGCATGATGAGTTTGAGATGAGTATGATGGGTGAACTTAACTTCTTCCTAGGATTACAAATAAAACAGTTAGAAGATGAAATATTTTTTAACCAATCTAAGTACATTAAGGAAATGCTTAAGAAATTTGGCCTAGAAGACTCAAAACCCATGAAAACTCCCATGTCTACGGAAGTAAAGCTCACAAAGGACGATGAAGGTGAGTCCGTAGATAACACCAAGTATAGAGGAATGATAGGTAGTTTACTATACTTGACGGCAAGTAGACCCGATATCATGTTTAGTGTCTGCCTTTGTGCCCGTTTTCAAGAGGATCCCAAAACCTCTCACCTAGAAGTGGTTAAGCGTATCTTCCGATACGTTAAAGGCACTATACACTTAGGATTATGGTATCCTAAGGGATCTGGCATAGAAACCATCGTCTATGCGGATTCGGATCATGCGGGAGACTACGTAAATAGAAAGAGCACTAGCGGTATTTGCACGTTTATGGGATGTTGTCTAACATCTTGGTTTTCGAAGAAGCAAACCGCTCTTGCTATTTCTACCACCGAAGCCGAATATGTAAGCGTTGGAAAGGCATGTCAACAAGCACTATGGATGAAACAAGCTCTCGTAGACTATGGCATTAGGCTATAAAATGTCCCCATTATGTGCGATAACAAAGGTGCAATAGATTTAAGTAAAAATCCGGTGCAACACTCTAGGACTAAACACATAGAAATACGCCACCATTTTCTTAGGGATAATGTACAAAAAGGAAATATATCTATAGAAAAGGTTGCATCGGAAGACAACATTGCAGATATATTCACAAAACCCCTTACGCGTGAATTATTCAACCACTTGCGTTTAGGATTAGGAATGATGGAACAAGTTGACTAAATTATATTAAATTAATACAAATTTATACTTCCATAAAATTTATTTTTCTTCCATTTCATCTTTTCTGAGTTTAGGAATCTATTTCGCACAAAAATAAAGATTGGGAAAATTTATTTTCCTTGCATAAACTCCTTTGTAAAACCTAATCAATTCTCTTTAAAAATTATTCTCACATCTAGGAATCACATGAAGATCATTTTCCTTGCATTGTTGACTAATACTAAAAACATTGTTTTTCAAAATCATGCATAAACTCTCACATAAATTGTCAAGGTATATAATCTAATATATGTCTTTGACATTAATGACCGAGCAAAAAAATTGAATCAAGGAGATCATTTGGATTGTTTCTTAGGATCGTTATTTCTTTTTGCATTTAGGAGTCGAAACAATCACAACTCCATATTTGTTGCATATAGACACACACTAGGACAAATTCACTAATAATGTTGTCATCTTGATCCATCACTAGTTTTTCACTCACTAGTTGCCTTTGCCTTTAATCTAAGATAGGTGCCTTAGGAAGTTTAAGTGATCTTGCCTTTACTTACCTCCTCTTGCTTATTATGTGTTGATTATTTGCTCTTTTGCCTATGTGTTCTTGCATGCATGCTATATCTTGATTAGATTAGATTCTATATTGCCTAAGGGAATTGAACTTGCTTGAACTCTAATCCAAACACACAACCTTTCTGCAAATTTTCTGCCAAAAACCCAATTCTGGCAACCTGGAAATCACCAGATGGGCGGCCCCCTTAATTTTGTAAGGCGGCCCCCTTAATCATTAAGGGGACCGCTCATCTGATGGTCGGGTTTACAGAATATTTTTTGCTTTTTAGCCCATTTCAGCCTACATTTCCCAATTTTCACCAACACATTTTGTCCTAATCTCCCAAACAAACTTTATCCATCCATAAACACACAAATCTTACACTATAAATACCCCCAATCCTCAAAACTCTTCACTCATCCCTTCATGGCTTCTCCAAACAAACCAAAACCAAAAGCCTCAAGGCTTGCAAGAATGACGGAAAAACCCGTTTGGCGAAGAAAAAGCCCTCGAAACAAATCCATCATAACAAATGAAGTTGGAAGTCACTCAACACCACCAACCACTTACTTCCCAAACTTTCCACCAAATTCACAAGGATATTCATTTGATCCTCTTTACAAACCATACAACATTGGCCAAACATCTTCCTTCATGCCAAACCACTCATCTCATCCTCCAATCACTTGTAATGATCCATACAAGTTTGATCAACCATCCCACTACAACTCCAACTACACAAACCCAATTCATCCATATCAACACAATGACTTTCTCCGTATTACCACGGAAAAGCAAAAGTTCCGTGATAAAATATCACAAATCCATGATCTTTGTGATCTCAATGCCATGCATCTTGCACAACGTAACAAAGGGCAACCTCCATCATCACCCTACAACAATTGCCTTCCTCACTCTCTCAACTTGGATCAAGTTACAAACCACACTCACTATTGCCCTTATTGCATCTTTCTTCAAAAACAAATCCTTTACTTAAGTGAAGATATTTCTTGGATTGAATATCTCCTCACTCGACCTCATCCCATTCCACACTTAACACGATACAATATCGTAAGGGCCACCTCTTCCGCTCCAAACCCCACTCCATATCCTTCTCCATCTAACAACTAAGCTTTATGCTTATGTTATCCTTCAAGCAAATAAAACAATCAACCATGAGTTGCAAGCAAGTCCAAGTGCTTTTTTAGGCAATATAGGACTATGTCTTTTCTTTTGTTTTATTATGATTAATATGCCTTAAGCATATTAATTGTTGTAATGCTTTCTATGATGCTTGAATGAATCTATTTTTATAATTATTGCTTTGCATGTATATGTGCCTTGTTCTCTTCTAATATTTTGTGTAGCCAAGATTTCCATAGCTCATTCCCTTGGTGCTCTCAAATGAGGGGGAGCATACATCAAGGGGGAGCATTAATCTTTTTGATTTTACAAAAAAGGGGGAGAAGAGAATGTTAAACTCTAAATTCTTGTCTAAAAATTATTTTTTAGACCTAATGAGTTTAAGGTTTTGTAATCATCAAAAAGGGGGAGATTGTTGACATAAATAATCTCTTAAAACATTGTTAGCATATTAACAATGTCTCTATGTTTTGATAATTACAAAGCATAAACTCATTAATCTAAAACTTATGACGTAAACAAGTTTTTAGTGCTTAATATTTGTCTTTGCTTCCATATCACTTAGGGTATGAATAAACAAAGGGTTTATTGCATTTCATGATCAAAGGAAATTTCTCTAATCACTAGAATTTTTATAAAATGTATTAAACATCTTATATCTTTTACAAAATTACTTTTGGAATTAAAAGAATATGTTTAATTCATTATAAATATATGATTTCAAATTTCCAACCAAAAATGGCAAATTTTATCCAGAAAAATATTCCCCACTAAAAGACAAGAAAAACCAACGTTCTGAAGGGGCGACCCCCTTAATTCCTTAGGCGGCCCCCTTAATCATTAAGGGGACTGGCCATTAATTAAGGGGACCGGCCACGCTCTAGAACATTATTTTTCTCCCCTATAAATACTGGTTCATCCCTCAGAATTTTCTCACCTTTTGCACTTCTAAACTTTCTGATCTAGATCCACATTTCTATTCTCTTATCCTTTGATCATAAGTGTATAATTCTTTGTTTCAAAGTGATTCAAACTTCATCCTCTCAAGTGCAAGAGAAGAATACTTCTATCCCCCAAGACGAGAAGTATTACAACTTGTTGTGATCTCCACATCCAAGTTGTTGGTGCATCATCAAAGATCATTTACATTATTCTTTGTGAAGATTGTTGTGAATATTTGATTGTAGATAGTTGTGCTAGATATATAGATTGTGTGATTAGTTAGTAGCTTGGTGTGAAGAAGAAAAGTTAGGAATTAGATTGTAGTGAAGAAGCTAGGTGTGGAGTAGTTAGTTGTGAAATGAATTGGTGTGAAGAAGATAGGTGTGGAGTAGTTAGTTGTGAAGTAGATTGATTTGAAGAAGTTGTGACTTAGGTGTGAAGAAGTTGTGGTGTGTTAATTGGTGTGTAAATTGGTGTGTAAATTAGTGTGTAAGATTTTCTCCGCCATAAGGGAGCTTGTTGATATAGTGAAGAAAACTCTCGAGTTAGGTGCTCAGGGAGTGGAGTAGGGCAAGGAAGGTGTCCTTGTAGCCGAACCACTATAAATCTCTTGTCTCGCGGTTTGATCTTTCCATCTCTTACTTATTTCATTATTTATCATTGTTATATATTATTTATTGATAGTTGTTTATATTATGCAAGACTTGAGATCACATATTATCGAATCTAAGTTTTCAAAAGCTAAGAAAACACTAAAACTATCTTTTACAACGAATTAAAAAGACGTAAAACTATTCAACCCCCCTTCTAGTTTTCCACAAATTCTAAATATTTTCATGGGATTCTTAATAAAAAACGGAACATTCTTTCTATTCGTGGGATCTTGAATGAGGGCTGTTGGATCGAAGATCCTAGAATGGTGAAAGGTGAGTTTCTGAATCATTTCAAAAACAGATTTGCGAGACCAAATCAGTTTCGTCCCATATTGATTGGAGAGTTTCCGAGGAAGTTGTCTTGTATTCAGCGAGAGGATTTGGAAGCCGTTGTGTCTGACGAAGAAATTAAAAAGGGAGTATGGGAATGTGGGATTGATAAGTCACCCGGGCCGAATGGATTTACTTTTGGTTTCTATAGGAAATATTTGAATGTCATTGAGAAAGACGTGGTAGCAGCCGTGAGATATTTTTTTCATCATGCGTCGATTCCTAAGGGTGTTAATTTTTCGTTCATTGCTCTAATCCCGAAGGTTATTGATGCGAAGATGGTTAAAGATTTTAGACCTATTAGTCTCATTGGTAGTTTATATAAAATTATAGCCAAGATATTGGCGAATCGTTTGGTGACGGTGTTAGATGACATTGTGAGTGTGGGTTAAACGGCGTTTGTGTCGGATAGACAAATTTTAGATGGCCCGTTTATCCTTAATGAAGTTTTCCAATGGTGTAAGGCGAAAAGTAAACATTCGTTTATTTTTAAGATAGATTTTGAGAAGGCTTATGATTCGGTGCGGTGGGATTATCTAGATGACGTTCTTAAAAAGTTTGGCTTCGGGTTGAAATGGTGTGGTTGGATTCGTGAATGCCTTCAATCTTCTTGGGGGTCGGTTATTGTGAACGGAAGTCCTACGGAGGAATTTAAATTTTTCAAGGGTCTTAAACAAGGGGATCCTCTTTCTCCTTTCCTATTTATCTTGATCATGGAAAGTCTTAATGTTTCCTTTCAAAAGGTGGTGGACGCGGGATTGTTTAAAGGTATCATTTTAAATCCTTCCTTGTCGTTATCTCATATGTTTTATGCGGATGATGCGGTGTTTATGGGACAATGGAGTAATTCGAATATGGACACTATTATATTTGCTTTTAAATGTTTCGAAAGGGCTTCCGGGCTTAGAATAAATTTGAATAAGAGCAAGATAATGGGAATAGGGGTGAATAAAGATAAAGTGGAAAATGCGGCGAATAGATTTGGTTGTGGCATTCTTAAAGTGCCTTTTGAATATCTTGGATCGAAGGTAGGGGGTAACATGGCTAGGATTCGTTATTGGGATGAGACTATGGAGAAGATGGTTAAGCGCCTTTCAAAATGGAAGATTAACACTCTTTCTATAGGTGGTAGACTAACCCTTCTCAAATCCATGTTAGGGTCAATGCCGTTGTATCATATGTCCTTATTCAAGGCTCCTTTGAAGGTGTTAAATGGGATGGAGTCATTAAGAAGTCGTTTTTTCAATGGTGTGATTTCGGGTAGTAAGAAACCGAGTTGGATAAGTTGGAACAAAGTTCTTACGTCTAAAGAAAGAGGAGGCCTTGGAGTCTCTAGTCTATATGCTTTAAATAGAGCTCTTCTATTTAAATGGGTGTGGCGTTTTATGTCTAAAAAAAATTCGCTATGGGCTAGGGTCATTATCGCGTTACATGGGGAGGATGGTAATATTAGGTTGTGCGCTAGAGGTGGTCATAAATCGTTATGGAGAGATATTGTGGTGGAGATGACAAAAATAAAGGAGCAGGGGCTGGATATCTTGGATCATATGAAAAGGAAGTTGGGAGATGGCGCAAACACTTTGTTTTGGGGGGATATATGGCTGGGAGATATGGCGTTTAAATTTAGATTTCCAAGGGTGTTTGCATTGGAAATGAACAAAGGAACTACTGTGGCTGATAAATTTGTTGCTGATGACTTTTGTAGTTCGTTTCGTAGGGTTCCGCGTGGAGGGTTGGAGAGGGAGCAGTACGACGAGTTGTATACTTTGGTATCAAACTTAATTCTTGTCGAGAAGAAGGACAGGTGGTTTTGGGACTTAGAAGGTTCTGGTGAGTTCTCAGTGGCCTCACTTAGAAAGTCGATTGATCTTATTCGTCTCCCGAAGGTGTCTTCTCAAACGTGTTGGGTTAAGGAGGTGCCTATTAAGATTAATGTTCTTGCTTGGAAGGTGAAATTAGATGCCTTGCCTTCTCGTTTTAATATTTCTAAGAGAGGTATGGACATTGCGTCTTTATCTTGTCCAATGTGTGATTGTGGTGTTGAGTCGACACATCATATATTTTTTGTTTGTCAAGTGGCTAGAGATATCCTTAGTAAGATTTGTAGATGGTGGAATGTGGATTATATGGAGGTGTCTTCTTATGAGGAATGACTTTGTTGGTTGATTAATATTAGAGTTTCAACTAAGTTGAAAAAGGTGTTGGAAGGCGTTTGTTATGGAGCTTGGTGGTATATTTGGTCTTTCCGGAATAGATGTGTTTTTGGCAAGGAGATTAGCACTAAAGAGAAGATTTTCGATGATGTAGTTTTAAATTCTTTTTCTTGGATTT
Source organism: Artemisia argyi (assembly GCA_030686995.1). Classification (NCBI taxonomy): domain Eukaryota; kingdom Viridiplantae; phylum Streptophyta; class Magnoliopsida; order Asterales; family Asteraceae; genus Artemisia; species Artemisia argyi. Next base: position 192,667,867 of record CM060683.1, on the reverse strand, counting down.
CGTCTCGTTGTAAGGCCTCTTTTAGTTGGGTTGATTTGTTAAAAAATCCATATCTTGTAAATTTGTAGTTTCCTAGCGTCTTGCTAGTGTTTTAATAAAATAGCTGTTAAAATATATATATATATATATATATATATATATATATATATATATATATATATATATATATATATATATATATATATATTAACTTGGCATCACTTATAAGAGTAACGTCAATTCTTTAGAAGATAGACTTTGTATCACATAAATGATATAGATACTTATTGGATTTTTTCAATAAAATCATTTTAGCATTAGATCCTACATAGGTTAGGGAAAGGAAAGGTAACTTGGTTATATACAAAAGTACACATGCAACACGTGTCTGTTTCAAATACTTTGCATCAAATGGAGTTCATTATACAAAAATAATAATAATAATAATAATAATAATAATAATAAAAAAAAAAATTAGAGATGTTAGGTGTTTGAAATTCATATACGTCCTTAGATTTTTAAAATAGTTTTTATAGAATGCATGTTTATTGTCTTTGGATCTAACTAACTCATAATCTTAATCGTACACATTTTCAAGAGAAGAAGGTATGTTCTTATTTGAATACTAATAGCGTTTTTAGTTTGTAGGCACGTTAAAACTTAAGCACGTTTGTAGGCACGTTAAAACTTAAGCACCATTTTAACCACCTAAACTTCGAAAAAAAAGATATAATTCTATCTCGACATGCATTATTGAGTTGATATTCTTTAGAAACAAACTTGACATCAGACTCGTTCAATTGTGTTTCTACCGATAAAGTTTCTTTCTATTGCTTTTGTGAGCATGGTGTAGGTTTGTCTCTAGAATAGTATGAAGTTTTGGATGCTTTGTTGCTTGAAGAGTTCAATATACAAAATGAAAATTGTACCCCTTATATAGTAAAGCGTCTGAAATTCATATGTGTCCTAAGATTTTTAAAAGTTATGATTACAAAAATATTGATGAGGAGAATTATTTTACATATCAAACTTGTATTTTAATATTTCACATATTTTTTATAATTTAAATATTCCTTAATTGAAAATTGTAACTCTTATGTAGTAAAGCGTCCGATATTCATATGTGTCCTAAGATTTTTAAAAGTTATGATTACAAAAATATTGATGAGGAGAATTATTTTACATATCAAACTTGTATTTTAATATTTCACGTATTTTTTATAATTTAAATATTCCTTAAACCGTTAAGAGAAAAATTACACTATCGCGACGAGCATTTAATTATCTTTTTATAGACGGACACTTTGATATAATTTCAATTTTTTTTCTCTTTTTTCGTTTTTTTTTCATTATTGAAATGTGCATGAAAAAACTTATGTAATATTAGTGTTAAATCACATATGATATATAATATCACATGTGATACTAATGTTAAATCACATATGATTTTTAATGCAAAATTCAGTAACGAAAAATACGTAAAAAAAATAAAAAACTCGAAAAAAAATAATTTTGTCGAAAGTATATCGAAGTGACTATGTATAGAAAAAACAATTAAATGCTTGTCGTAACGGTATGTTTTTTTCATTTAACGATTAACGGTTTGAAAGATATTAATATTTGAAAAAAAAAACAAAAATGGGGTTTTCAAATTGTTGTAATTAATCTCATCCATTAGATCAAATAAAGATGGAGGGTGGAGATTAATCTCTTAACATGTAAAAAAAAGTTTGATACTCAATTAATATTTTATAAACATTGATAATAAATCCATAAATTTGAGTTTGTTCAATTTCTAATGTTAAAACAAAAGAGACATCTTAATTAAATCCAAAACTATCATAACTACACAAGTAATTTGAACGCTAAAATCGTTCTTCGTTTGTAGGAAATGTATATAGACAACATCATCTACAAATTCTAAAACAAAGGGATGTCAATCATATTCTAAAGCTGATATTTAAAAAACTTCATATGTAAACAAACAGATACAGTTATTCAAGTAGCTTTGAAAGAAAATTGATCTATGATGATCATGATGACCATGTATATGACTATATATATGGTATTGGGTGAATTAGTAAAACTGCATAGGTCACTAAATCTAACAACCTTCATTTCTTTTTCTATAAAACGATTCCTACATTTAGTCCCACATTGGTCGAAAGAAGAAAATGTTGGTAGTTAATAAACTAAAGTGAATATCGCCCATATATGTGTGAATGAATATTATGTTTACATGTCGGGTTGTAGATTGACTAAATAAACTCATAAACTTAAATTTTTTTTAAGGGTGTTGATACTTACACCATTTTTTTTTTTTTTTATTATTTTTTTTTTTTTTTATACTTTTACTACAATGTTACACACTTAATGCATATGTTACAAGGTGAGATATGCATGATTGGGGGTGTTGATACTCACACCATTTTTATTTATTTTTTATTTTTTATTATTATTTTTTTTTATACTTTTACTACAATGTTACACACTTAATGCACATGTTACAAGGTGAGATATGCATGATTGGGGTGCAAGAATAAAAAAGAGTGGTGTGAGTATCAATGAACTTTTATTAATCTATATGGACTCCGTATATATGTTTTACAAAGATTTAGAATCCGTTTCTTTATGTGGTACATATATAGTTAGGACATTTAGTACGGTACACATATAAAAACTATAAAATTGAGATATGTCGCTAACTTATAAATCTTCTTGTTTGTATAAACCTATCTCCACTATAAATAAACTTCTTAAAAATTCTATAAATAGCTCAATAAATTACGTCACCAATTGATCACACTTAAGGGGTATATGTTCTGTTGAGTCTGATTATTCATTCATCTTGTCTTCTCCTTTGTATAGCAGCCAAGTTCAACTCCTTCTAGAGTTGGTTTTCTTCCCCCCTCATCTCTATAATAAAGAGGTGGGTGGGGGGGGGGGGGGGGGGGGTATTGTACCGTTCATTCTTTTCCTTTGATCAATAAACGTAAACGTTTAGGTCTCTCGTGTGTGTGCTATTTTTCAGTCGAGTTGAGGTAATCGAAGTGTGTCAATATATTCATAAAAGTCAGAATTCCGCATTCTAGCATCTTGGGTTGTTGGTAGATATCCAACAGTATAGCATTTCACACCTAGAGTGTTGTTCTGTACTTTCTGTTTATTCCCCCCCCCCCCCCCCCCCCCCCCCCCCCCCTCCACACCACCTTGTAATCCAGACTCGTTCAGTTGTTTTTGTACTGATTAAGTTTCTTTCTATTGCTTTTGTGAGTATGTGTAGGTGTGTGCTTTACATTGAAAAAGATATGATTTAGAAGATGAAAAATGAAGAACAAAAGAAAAAGCATACCCAAATTGGAAATATGCTTTAGGTGTGATTGAGCCTTGCTTGACTTAGAGCTCGATGGCGGCTTAAGTCTTGTAAAGTTGGTAATAATCTTATGATGATCGACATGTTTAAACTTGACTCGTGAAGGGTCATTGAGTGAAAGTTGAAGTTTTAACCTTTCTCTAAAAACAGGTGCTACTGGTTGACCACAAGCCAAGTCCTGAAGTTGATCATGTTATTTGTTAACTTGACGAGTAGTTTTGAATTATGCTCAACTCGGTACGAGAAGGAGCTGGACGAGTGTGTAATAGAGTACTCAATGAATAAACTACATTGGCTTTAAAACTCAATATCACCTATCTTTGTAACTTCAAAAGATAAAAACCTTTTACGATAGAGAAAATGCATGTATCCTTAATACATAAGAACAATAATTTATATAAACTAATGTGATTCTTTTTATTTATTTTCTTAGAAATTATAATCTAACTAAAGTATGGTTTAGTACATTAGTTGGAATAGTAAGACCTTTATTTGCATCAAATGAATTAGTTGCATTGTCACTTAACGATCGTATTTATATGCATTAACTTGGCATCATCTATCTGTGTAATATCAATTCTTTAAAAGATAAGCTTTGTATCATAAACACATAAATGATATTAGATTATACAATATTAAAAATGCATGAGTAAACAACATTTAGATACTTATTGGATTTTTTTTTTCAATAAAATCATTCTAGCATTACATCCCACATAGGTTAGAGAGGGGAAAGGTAACTTAGCTATATACAACACTTTACATGGAATAGATGTGTTAAGAACAATATGATGTTTCGGATGCCTTTGCTGGTAAGGGAGTTCAATATGCAAAATAAAAATCGAACTTCCATATCAGGGAAGGATCCTGAATTCATATATGTTCTTAAATTTTTGATATTTATTTTATTAAGTGGCCTTTTATTGCCTTTGGATCTAGCTAACTCATAAACCTTAATCGTACATATTTTCAAGAGAAGAACGTGTGTTCTAAATTGATATATCAAACACATGTATAAGATTTCTGTTGGGATCTCGCACCCATAACAATGGATCACACAAGGATTGCAAAACTTTAAAGAAAATGAAAAATAATACAAACACTAGTCTTTTTACGTGAAAAACCACTTAAACAAATGTAAAAACCACGAGACCAGTAGGCCACCCAACATCCAAAAGATATTACACAATTGGAGACGCTTAGCTCTCGACACTCTTGTATATCCTCACACCACTCTCAACGGTTGATTACTTCGCCTCCGTCATTATTGAATCACCGAGACCACCACACGAGACGGAGGGAGACTCTCATAACGCCTCTCCTTTTTCTCACCTCCTCTTAAAAAAAACCTAGCTAATGAATCCTATATATATAAGAAAACAATAGCTTGTTCTCCGAGCAACTCCTATTAGAATATATATGTTTTACAAAGATTTAGAATCCGTTTTTTATGTAGTACTTAGGTTATCTACTATGTTGAACGTATAAATAAATTTAAAATTAAAATATGTCAATAACTTATAAACCTCTTGGTTGTATAAACTTATCTCCCCTCTAAATTAACTTTAACTCATTCAATTATGTCACCAATCGGTTGCATTTTTGTTTTTGTACCTTCTGTTTATATTCCAGACTTGTTCAGTTGTTTTTTTTGCCGATTAAGTTTCTTTCTATTGCTTATGTGAGTATTGGAAAAAAATATGAAAAAAAGAGATGATTCAAAAGAAAAAGTATATCCAAAGTGGAAATATGGTTCGGGTGTGATTGAGCCTTGCTTGACTTGTAGCTCGATGGCGGCTCAAGTCTCGTAAAGTTGGTTATAATCTTATGATGACATGTTATGTGCTACTGGGTTGACCACAAGCCAAGTCCTTAAGTTGATCATGTTAGGATATGCTCGAACTCAATTTGTTAACTTAACGAGTAGTTTTGAATTATGCTCAATTTGGTGTGAGAAAACCTCGGACAAGTTTGAGCTCTAGCTATGATAGTACTGTAGTAAATTATTTTTTAGAACGGCTTTTACTGTGGCTACATGACTCCTAGCCCAGAAGGCATAGCGAGCCCTCACAGCCGGGGATGGACCTAGCCCAGAAGGCAATGGCGTCCAACCCTGTTACACGCACGCGCCAGGAAACCTCTATCATCCTCACCGAGTGGCTTTAACAAGGCTCGAACCCGAGACCTTGCGGAGGAGAGTAAAACCTGGATACCGCTGGACTAAACATCCATTGGTTATTACTGTAGTAATTAGTACAAATACTATCTAAATAGAGAAAAACTTTGTTTTCTTATGTACAATGGCATTCCTAAATCCGGTGATGACATTAAGCTTTATGCCTTTATAGTTGTTTTCGAATTAAGGTCGCTTCGGTTTTTGGATCTTGTGAGTAAGGCCAGAATTGTGAACTTGCCGGGATTTGTCATACCGGAAGTAATACTAGTCGTTGTTAAGTCCATTGACATCCTCCTAAACCCAACTATTGAAAGTTTGAAACTGAGTTTCCTCGAGGGCTCGAACTAGTCGATTTCATATTGTCGAAACATGTCTGCGTGTTGCAATAGATAGAGTACTCAATGAATAATCTCAAATCCAATTGCATTGCCTTTTACAAATGAGACTAAATACTGCATATTAGGAAAATGAAAATGCTTGTATCCTTGTTACAAACTAAACTCTAACTACAGTATGGTTTAGTAAATTAGTTGGAATAGTAAGACCTTTATTTGCTTCAAACGAATTAGTTGCATTGTCACTTAACGATCGCTATACATTAACCTGACATCATTTATTAGAGTAACATCAATTCTTTAAAAGATAAATGTCGTATAATAAACACATAAGTGAGTAAACAACATTTAGATACTTACTGGATTTTTTCAATAAAATCATTTTAGCAGTACATCCCACATAGGTTAGAGAAGTGAAAGGTGATTTGGTTACTTGACGAGTAGTTTTGAACATATGTGTCTAGAATAGTATGATGTTTCGGATGCTTTGTTGCTAGGCGTTTGATATACAAAATAAAAATTGAACCCTCCCAGGCATCCGAAATTCATATATATCCTGAGATTTTTAAAACTAATTTTATAGGATGCACATTTTTAAAGATTTGGTTTTTTAAAACTGATTTTATAGGATGCATCTTTAAAGATTTGGTTTTGTTCAATTTCTAATGTTAAAACAATAGAGACATCTTAATTAAATCCAAAACTATCATAACTACACAATTAACTTGAACGCTAAAATCGTTCTTCGTTTGTAGGAAATGTATATAGACAACATCATCTACAAATTCTAAAACAAAGGGACGTCATCATATTTTAAAAGCTCATATTTAACTAACTTCATATGTATACCAACAGATACAGACATACAGTTATTCAAGTAGCTTTGAAAGAAAATTGATCTATGATGACCATGTATATGACTATATGGTATTGGGTGAATTAGTAAAACTGCATAGGTCACTAAATCTAACAACCTTCATTTCTTTTTCTATAAAACGATTCCTACATTTAGTCCCACATTGGTTCAAAGAAGAAAATGTTTGGTAGTTAATATTACAATTTGAGATTATTCACTGGGTTGTAGATAAGATTTATAATTACGATTTGTGAATTCATATAAACTCATAAACTTTTTTTAATCTATATGAACTCCGTATATATGTTTTACAAATGTTTAGAATCCATTTAGGGCATTTACTACGGTAAAATATAAAAACTATAAAATTCAGATATATCACTAACTTATAAACTTTTTTGTTTGTATAAACCTATCTCCACTATAAATAAACTTCTTAAAGTTCTATGAGTTACTCATTAAATTGCGTCACCAATCGATCACATTCATGGGTATAGCATTTCACACCAATATTGTTTTTTGTACTTTCTGTTTATTCCCCCACATTGTAATCCAGACTCGCTCAGTTGTTTTTTGCATCGATTTTCTTTCTATTGCTTTTGTGAGTATGTGTAGGTTTGTGCTTTACATTGAAAAAGACATGATTCAGAAGACGAAAAATGAAGAACAAAAGAAAAGTATATCCAAAGTGGAAATATGCTTCAGGTGTGATTGAGCCTTGCTTGACTTAGAGCTCGGTGGCGGCTTAAGTCTTGTAAAGTCGGTTATAATCTTATGATCGATGACATGTTTAAACTTGACTCGTGGAGTCATGGAGGATCATTAAGTGAAAACTGAATCAGTTTAAACGTCTCTCTAAAACATGTGCTACTGGTTGACCACAAGCCAAGTCCTTAAGTTGATCATGTTATTTAATTTGTTAACTTGACGAGTAGTTTTGAATTATGCTCAACTCGGTACGAGAAGGAGTCGGACGAGTGTGAGCTCTAGCTAGGACTAATTGGACGAGTGTGTAATAGAGTACTCAATGAATTATCTCAAATCCAACTGCATTGGCTTTAAATTTCAGTGTCACCTATTTCAGTAACATCAAAAAGATAAAAACTCTTTATAAATGGACTAAATAATGCATATTACGACAGTGAAAATGCATGTATCCTTATTATATAAGAACAATAATTTATATAAACTAATGTGAGTTATTACTATTTTTTTTTTGTTAGAAAATAAACTCTAACTACTGTCACTTTATAATCTTATATACATTAACTTGGCATCATTTCTTTTAAAGATAAACTTTGTATAATAAACACATAAAATGATTTAGATTCTAGAATACTAAAAATGCATGAGTAAACTGTTGATATTTACAAGATTTTGTCAATTAAACGATTCTTGCATTACATCCCACATAGGTTAGAGAAATGAAAGGTAACTTGGTTATATACATCATTGTACATGGAACAGATGTGTCTAGAATAGTATGGTGTTTCGGATACTTTATTGCTAGAAGAGTTCAATATACTAATTAGGTATATCGTATAGGTTGAATTAGTAAAACTTGCACATTTTATTTAACTACATTTAGTTTTTTTTTTTTTTTTCGATAAAACCCATTCAGACCCACATTGGATCAAAGAAGAAAATGTTGGTAATTAATATATCATAGTGTAGATGGCTCATGTATGTATTAATTTGTATGATAGAAGATTAGGGGGTGACAATGGTGCCTAATGATGCCTAAAAAACAATTGTAATTAGCCAATCATGTTAAGCCAACTAATTTCATGTCTCTGGATGCCTAAGTCCATATGTTTAGTAGCAATGTTGCCTAACCATGCCTAAACATTATTTTATTTTATTTTATTTTATTTTGAAAATCCATCATTCAAATGGTAACTTGGTGGGTGTAACGTTCAAAAATCATAAATGCAAAGGTTTTACCGATTCGGTAAACCTTGCCGATCTACATGCCAATTTGGCCATGCCGAGGGTGTGGTTTTGTGTTGCCGATTCATGCCGAGGCTTCCCGACCCAATACCGACTACGATGCCACCCCCTTAGAAGATTTACTGACTCTATAATCATGATTTGTGAATTCATATAAACTCATAGATTTTTTTTTTTTAATCTATATGAACTCCATGTATATGTTTTACTAGGATTTACAATCCGATTCTTTATGTGGTACATAGTTAGGGCACCTACTATGCTAAACGTATAAAAAAGTATAAAATTGAGATATGTCACCAACTTATAAACATTTTGGTTGTATTAACATATCTCCACTGTAAATAAACTTTTTAAAATTCTATAAATAACTCATTAAATTACGTCATCAATTGATGGCAATAATGGGTATAGCATTATAACATATATACATTTATTGGGCTATTTTGCCAAACCTCACATGCCCCCACTGTAGAAACAACCACTTTAGAAACCATTTAGGCCGGGTTGGGTTTGAGCGGGGCGGGTCGGGACTAACGATCGTTAGTTAATAACTAACGATCGTTAGATATTTAACGGCTGTTAGCTAACGATCGTTATTTTTAACATTTTCTTTAAAAATCCATACGAAATTGGTCCTTCATCTCAGAAGTTCGTTGCATATTTAGTCCTCTCATAATTTACATGATTGGTCCTTCATGTTATACGTCCATTGCAAAGTCAGTCCTTAGTCACTAAATTGACGTTAAGTAGCTACCGGCCGTTATTACACTTTCCCTATTCGGAAAACACCCCGCGGAAACGCGCTGTTTTTTAACTAGTTTCACAACAAAGGTGTAGATTTTCAACCTTCTGTTTATTCTCCCTGCCATTGTAATCCATACTCGCTCAATTGTATTTGTACTGATTAAGTTTCTTTCTATTGCTTTTGTGAGTATGTGTAGGTTTCTGCTTTACATAGAAAAAGATATGAAAACAAGATATGGTTTAGAAGATGAAAAACGAAGAACAAAACAGAAAGTATATCCAAATTGGAAATATGCTTTGGGTGTGGTTGAGCCTTGCTTGACTTAGAGCTCGATGGCGGGTTAAGTCTTGTAAAGTTGGTTATAATCTTATGATCCATGACATGTTTAAACTTGACTCGTGGAGGGTCATTGAGTGAAAGTTGAAGTTTTAACCTTTCTCTAAAACAGGTGCTACTGGTTGACCACAAGCCAAGTCCTTAAGTTGATCATGTTATTTGTTAACTTGATGAGTAGTTTTGAATTATGCTCAACTCAGTACGAGAAGGAGCTGGACGAGTGTGTAATAGAGTGTTAGAGTTTGACAATCAAAGTACACATATTGCGGAAGCTAGGATCAAGTAATAACACGTATAAAGATTAACTAAAACATAAATAGAAAACATACCCGATGCACTTCAAATAAACCTTGATTCTTGTACAATTAGATCAATGATAAACCCCTTACCGTTTTGTTTATCGATCTCTTGATAATTACTAAAGTAAGTAATTACCTCGTTCTTGTACACACAAACTACCAACGAATAAAGGTTTGATGCAAGTAAACAAAACACTTAATTTGCTTATGAAAATTTCGATCCTAAAACCCTTATGGGAGTGAGGATCGATCGACCAAGAGAAGAAACAAGGAGAAGAAAACTTTAGGGTTTTGTGTGTGTGCACAAGAGATGTGAAACCCTAATCCTTGGCCTTGTATATATACTAGGTGATTCCTTGGAGCACAAGCAAGGGTGGATCGACCCATGGTGTGGGCTTCGACCGGCCTAGGCACCCTTGGGGTGTTTCTAGATCCTTCTTGACTCCCAAGTTACACTCTAGTCCTCGTTCTCTTATCCCTTAATAATAATTAATACTTACGTTTAATATTAATGATTATTTAGTCCCTTAAGTGTTTATAAATATATATATACGATACATTTAACATATATATATTTATTTACATTATTCTTGTTTGTAAAGTGTGCAATCCCGAGGTCTCGGGTTCGATACTAGACATTTACTAATTAATATTTATACGTAACTTTTAACAGCTCCCACTCGTATATCTATTAATAGTAAAATGACAATGGTTAGCGTCTTGCAACACTCCAATGCCCCTAGTTCGACCTGAGCTAGGTTTCCTGGAAAACCTTTAATGATTCATCATTATTATTATCCTTTCGCCTCTAATACTACATTAATAAAGATGTGAGGTTCTTTATTAAATTCTGTTTCTCGTCTCTTTATGATTGAACAAAATTACCAAAACATCTGAACGTATTCCAGATAGACTTTGGGCGTGGCCACGCAAACATTTTGTCAACCCTACGAGGGGCCCAGCAGTATTAAACTTCTGAACAAATCAGAAGGAGCGAATTCTCTCTTGACTACAAGAATAACCCATGAACTTTGCAACATTCTGAAAACAACCCTTATGACTTCCAATTACGGTAAGCGGTAGATTGCTCCACAAAATGCACTACATCCATGACACTTATCTGGTATCTCAAGTCTGAGGATAACTATTAAATATGATTCTCACAATAAATTTAAATCATATTGTTGGGATAAGTCCAATACTCAATTCATTGAATATCATGTGAAATTGGTATGACTACGCATCAATATACTTTCAAGTATATCCTAAACCAATACTCAAAATTGTCTTAGTTTAATGATATTCCCATATCATTAATCGACAACGGACTATTTAGAATAATAAATTATTCACGGATCTTAAACATGCAAATATAGGATATATTATTAATAAGACAATGAATAAATAAACATAACCAATATTTTATTTCAGTAAATATTAATAATTGTACATTACATCCTTTATCCAAATACTAATCACAAATGGGCATGAAACTATCAGCTAATTTAAGTCCTATTCCTTCAGCATGCTTGTAAAGCTTGGTGCCAGGTAAAGGCTTTGTAAATTGATCAGCTAAGTTTTCATCTGTGTGAACTTTGAGCATTTCGATTTCACCTATCTCAACTTGTTCTCTGACATAGTGGTGCTTAATCGGGAAATGTCTGGTGCCTCTCATGATTCCAGGTTCATTGGCAAATGTAATTGCGGCTGAGTTGTCACAATACATTTTTATAGGTCGCTGAATCGAAGGCATAACCCCAAGCCCTGAAACAAACTTCCTAATCCAAACAGCTTCCATTGCAGCTTCTGAAGCAGCTATATACTCACTTTCTGTAGCAGACATCGCCAGTACACTCTGCTTTTTGCTCCTCCAATCAACAGCTCCTCCATTAATGACAAAGACATAACCCGTCTGAGACTTCGTATCATCTTTATCACCTTTCCAAGAAGCATCGCAGTAACCTGTTACATCAAGCTCTGCAGATGGAGTACCCCCATATACTAAGAACATCTCTTTAGTAGCCCTAAGGTACTTAAGAATATTCTTAACAGCAGTCCAGTGTTTTTCACCTGGGTTCTGCTGATATCGACTGGTTAAATTCTGAGCAAACGCAACATCAGGCCTTGTGCTTTTTACCGCATACATTATAGATCCCACAGCCGAAGCATAAGGGACTCTCTTCATGCGTTGCACCTCTTCGGGTGTTGAAGCACAAACTTTGTTGCTCAAGCCATGTTGCTCTTGCATTGGCAAATATCCTTTCTTGGAATTTTGCATACTGAATCTTTTCAATATTTTATCAATGTAAGCACTTTGGCTTAATCCAATTAATCGCTGAGATCTATCTCTATATATCTTGATTCCCAGAATAAATGCAGCTTCCCCTAGATCTTTCATAGAAAAACAACTTCCAAGATATTCCTTAACCTTTTGTAAACTTGGAATGTCATTCCCCATGATCAATATGTCATCGACATATAATATAAGGAAAATTACATTACTCCCACTAGCTTTGTGATATACACATGGCTCATCAAGATTTTGAGTGAATCCATACTTCTTAATTTCACTATCAAATCTTTTATTCCATTGTCGTGATGCTTGCTTTAATCCATAAATGGATCTCTTAAGCTTGCATACACGATCTGGGAATTCTGGATTTACAAACCCCTCAGGCTGCGCCATATAGATGTCTTCATCTAGGCGACCATTTAAGAAGGCGGTTTTGACATCCATTTGCCAAATCTCATAGTCATAGTAAGCGGCTATGGCTATAAGAATCCTAATTGCCCTTATGTCAGCTACAGGAGAAAAGGTCTCCTCATAGTCAACACCTAAAGTTTGAGTATAGCCTTTAGCTACCAAACGGGCCTTATAGGTGTGTACAATGCCATCCATATCAGTCTTCTTCTTGTAGAGCCATTTACTCCCAACTAGCTTGGCACCCGGAGGTAGGTCTACTTCTTCCCAGACTTCATTATCTTTCATGGATTGCATTTCCCCATTCATAGCTCCCTGCCATTTTTCCTTTTCTGGACTATTCATAGCAGCTTTATAACTTGTAGGTTCATCAAGATCCCCTATCAAGTTGTCATCACACTCCATGTTTAAACATAGACGTGTAGGAGCCTTCACAGATCTTGAAGATCTGCGAACGGGAATCACTTCAACTTCTGGTGGAGGACCTAAACTTTCAGGTTCTTCAGGAAGTTGGCTAGTGTTTTCAGAAGGTGTCACATCTTCATGATCGTCTTCCAGATCATATACTCTCCCACTGAATTCTTGAGATATGAGCTCCTTTTCTAAGAAGTCTCCATGCCTTGCAACAAAAACCTTGTTTTCAGCTGGGTAATAAAAGTAGTAACCCATAGTTTCCTTAGGGTAACCTACGAAGATGCACTTTACAGATCTTTGTTGGAGTTTGTCTGCTGAGTCACGTTTAACATACGCCTCACAACCCCAGACCTTTAGATAAGACAAGTTAGGAACTTTCCCAGTCCATACTTCATATGGAGTCTTATCAACCTTCTTTGTTGGAACCATATTTAAAATGCGAACTGCAGATTCCAAGGCATAATCCCAAAACGAGTAAGGAAGAGTTGTTAGATTAAACATAGATCGTATCATATCTTGCAATGTACGATTCCTTCTTTCAGATACACCATTTTGTTGTGGAGTATATGGAGAAGTAAGGTGCTGGACAATTCCCTCCTTTGCTAAGTAATCTATAAACTCTTGACTCAGGTATTCACCACCTCTATCGGATCGAAGAGCTTTAATCTTCTTTCCTAGTTGCAACTCTACTTCTGCTTTAAACACTTTGAATGTCTCAAACACCTCATGTTTATGTTTAAGTAAATAAACATAACCATAACGGCTGTAGTCATCCGTAAATGTTAAGAAGTAGCTAGCACCTCTCCTTGACACATGTCTAAGTGGTCCACACACATCTGTGTGAATAAGACCAAGTAGATCATTCGCCCTTTCAATCCTATTTTTAAAGGGTTTCTTAGTCATTTTCCCAGCAATGCAAGATTCGCATTTATCAAATGATTCATCATTGATCTTTTCTAAAAGCCCATCATGTTGCAGCTTTTTCATGCGATCTTTGCCAATGTGAGCAAGTCGACAATGCCAAAGATAAGATGAATCCAGACCTTTCTTGATTCTCTTATTGTTGATGCTATACATTGAATTATTTTTAACAAAAGCTTTATCATCAATTTCAAAGACACCATTCACAGCAATAGCATTAAAATAAAAAACACCATTTAAAGAAACCGAAATTCCATTGCTAGAAATAGTATGCTCAAAACCAAGGTTCAACAAACATGAAAATGAAATTACACCTCTAACAATTGACGGTGCATAATGACAATTATTTAAAGATAGTACTAAGCCCGAAGGCAACACTAAATCATAAACTCCTATAGCTTCAACTCCTGCATGCGCTCCGTTACCAACGTGCAAGAATTGTTGTCCATAGGCCAGCTTTCTCTCAACTCTAAACCCCTGCAAGGTATTGCAAATATGAATGCCACATCCCGTATCATATACCCATGAATTCAATTTAGGAGTAAGAGTGAATAATTCAATCATAAAGAACGCACCTGATGAACTGGGGTTACCAGCTTCATTCCCCTGCTTCTTGAGTCGCAAGTCATGAATATAGAGAGGACAATTGCGCTTCCAATGGCCCTTTTCATGACAATGGTGACATGCCTGATCCTTCTTGTTTGGTGGATTCACCTTTTTCTGCTTAGGCTGATGTTGCTTCATCTTGGGTTCAGGTTGATAGGCCATGACCTGCTTGCCTTTGTTAACCTTCCCTTTGCCTTTGTTCACATGCGATTTCTTCTGGATTCTCCCACCATGAATTGCCAACACTTGCGGGGTAGGATTCTTGACCTTGGCTGGTAGACTTTTCTCATACTCAATAAGCAATGCGAGTAATTCAGATACTGTCTTCCCCGAGCAGTGCATATTGAAGTTCTGCACAAAACCAGCAAAGTCCTTGTTAAGGGACCTGTTGATCAAGTGCACTTGCACATTGTCAGGGTAACCAAATCCAATTCTGTGAAGCTGATCAAAAGATTCCTTCATCTCAGTCACATAATCTTCAACTGGTTTACCATCACCATGCTTGCAGTTATGTAGCTTGTCCAATTCATCATACAATTCAACTGCTGGTGGTTTCTCATAAGATTGCCTAAGAACATCAAGCATATCTTTTGGGAAAAAATACTCAAACTTCTTTTGCAATTGAGCACTCATGCTAGTGAGCATTAAACAAGCAACCTCATTAAACTTAGCATGTTCCACCCTCCATGCCGCCTTGACTGCTTCTGGTTCAGAAGCAGCAGGCTCAGCTGGGCATTCTTCGGTCAAATAGTCCATTTTACCGGTCGACCTCAAGACAATTCTAAGTGAGCGGTACCAATCATTGAAATTCTTTCCAGTCAGTTTCTCTCTCTCAAGATGACTCTTGAAAGCAGAAATCACAGATGGGGTATCGGGTTGAGCCATATCTACAGATAAAAGTTCAAACATTAGTATTTTCGATAATAAATATCTTCAAGAAAATAAAATACCCATTAGTTATATTCATATAACCACCAAAATTTTCTTGAAAACCTAGGATCTAACTTTACATAGTTCCACCACATCAGTTGATCTGCTAGTGGTGAAAGTACAAAAGATAGTAATCTGTCGAACAATAATTGGCAAACAAGATTTCCAATTCCTAGATCATTATGGGAATTACATCAAATTGATTCATCAATTTGCCTTGTAAGCATGTTTCATCCCATCTCATGCCTTAAGTTCTAGGTCTCACGCACAACTTAATTAAGTCGTCTACCTTAGAAACTGTAAAATTACAATTATGGTCTCACGCGTTAAAAGAATTTTACCTTGTTATAGTAATTTAGCCTAGGTCTCACGTTTACTAAATTAAAATTCCAAGTGTTTCTTATAGGTAGATGGCATGTAACTTAAATTATAAAGGGTATTTATTTTTGATATGTCAATCAAAATATGTACAAAGATGCATGCACTCATCTTTATAACATAAGTTTTCATAAAAACTTTTTATATCCAATTCGTGAAATTAATACACAAAGTTTTACTTGAGGTTTATGCCAAAACCCTAAGATGACTTTCTACAACATATGATTTTAAAAGTAATTCGTTTAAGACATATTCAAGATTGTGATAACCAAGGCAGACTCTAAGGCTCTTTTCTAAGCCTTCAAATCACGGTTATGAATATCATCTTAAAAGACTTAATTTTAAAAACATATTTGCACAAAACATCATTCAAGCAAAAGTTTATGGATTCAATCTCAAAATAGTAATAAAGTTTGAATTTTGCTAGTCTCGACTGGGAGCTGATTACCGTGCGAATCGGACCACGATTGTCAATAAGACCTTGCAAGATTCTTACTTTATCACTTTAGGGTTTCAAAATTATTAGTCCATATTATTTTCTTTTATGAAAATCACCCTTTTTATTGCTTACATCAAGTCAAACAATTAAGAAAACAATAAAACAAGTAATTTAAAGAAAATAAACAACTAATAATAAAACCTGAAACAATTAGCCACATGCAAACCATATTAAAAGATCCTAATAAAATCAATTCTAGGTATAATTATGCATGTAATCACCTAAGGCCTTCCCTTCTTAATGGAAGTGGAGCCACATACATTGACGAATCAATTGCGTAGGCCAAAGATAATATACACACCACATAGCATATAAATTGATTTTAATATATATGGAGTCTTCCCCAATTTTAGATCTATTTAAAACATGTGACATAAATAAACAAACAAGATCCATGACTAACATGCATGTTTCGTCACGGATTAACCTAACAATTAGCACATAGGTCACAAGTATGTTCACAAAAACCGGTTTAGACCTAGGGTTTCTATATGATTATTATATAATCAAGAAAACCACAAACCCTAATTAGGGTTTTATAGTGGAAATCGACCCCCCCCCTAAAATTAGGGTTAGGGTTACAAAAATTTTTAAAAAAATTAAAGAAAACCCTAGAAAAACATGTATCTAAAACAATTAAAGATCCGATTTTTATTACGTTTTAGTAATCAATTACATGTTATCCATGGCTCGTGATGCCACTGTTAGAGTTTGACAATCAAAGTACACATATTGCGGAAGCTAGGATCAAGTAATAACACGTATAAAGATTAACTAAAACATAAATAGAAAACATACCCGATGCACTTCAAATAAACCTTGATTCTTGTACAATTAGATCAATGATAAACCCCTTACCGTTTTGTTTATCGATCTCTTGATAATTACTAAAGTAAGTAATTACCTCGTTCTTGTACACACAAACTACCAACGAATAAAGGTTTGATGCAAGTAAACAAAACACTTAATTTGCTTATGAAAATTTCGATCCTAAAACCCTTATGGGAGTGAGGATCGATCGACCAAGAGAAGAAACAAGGAGAAGAAAACTTTAGGGTTTTGTGTGTGTGCACAAGAGATGTGAAACCCTAATCCTTGGCCTTGTATATATACTAGGTGATTCCTTGGAGCACAAGCAAGGGTGGATCGACCCATGGTGTGGGCTTCGACCGGCCTAGGCACCCTTGGGGTGTTTCTAGATCCTTCTTGACTCCCAAGTTACACTCTAGTCCTCGTTCTCTTATCCCTTAATAATAATTAATACTTACGTTTAATATTAATGATTATTTAGTCCCTTAAGTGTTTATAAATATATATATACGATACATTTAACATATATATATTTATTTACATTATTCTTGTTTGTAAAGTGTGCAATCCCGAGGTCTCGGGTTCGATACTAGACATTTACTAATTAATATTTATACGTAACTTTTAACATAGAGTACTCAATGAAATATCTCAGATCCAAGAGCATCATCGGCTTTAAAATTCAATATCACCTATCTTCGTAACTTCAAAAGATAAAAACCTTTTACGATAGAGAAAATGCATGTATCCTTAATACATAAGAACAATAATTTATATAAACTAATGTGATTCTTTTTATTTTTTTTCTTAGAAATTATAATCTAACTAAAGTATTGTTTAGTACATTAGTTGGAATAGTAAGACTTTTATTTGCTGCAAATGAATTAGTTGCATTGTCACTTAACAATCGTATATACATTAACTTGGCATCATTTTTGTAGTAACATCAATTCTTTGAAAGATAAGCCTTGTATAATAAACACATAAATGATATATGTTGGGTCACTGAATTCTCCAATCTTCTTCTGACAAGGATTTGAACGTAAAATAACCTAAGTGTAAACAAGTCACTGAGTGAACAGTAACTCAATAAGTCACCTTCAGGATGCTTAGACCGAGCTTAAGAAGAAATGTTCTCCATTCAGTGAGGCGAAACTTAGTGAGTGTGATCTAAGCCAAGAAGAAGGTGATGGGTTCAGTGAGGATGACAATAACTCACTGAACCCCAAGACTCCTCAACAACTATCATGGTACTGAAGACTGATGACTTGTAGACTGAAATTTTGGCGGGACTGAGCGGAAAAATTTGATCTGTTTCACTAAAGTGCTTTATCACTTTAAGGTCAAACTTTACCCAAATGGTTAAAACCAGTCTATCATCAGAAAGCACCTTTTGGACTTAACCCAAAGAAGTTTCCCTTACCAGAGAATAAAATATATCAAGATTTTATTAAGGAACAGTTAGGTCCATTGTATAATAGAGTTGTTCATATTTGTGTATAAATAGGTAGCATAAGTGAGGAGTAAAAGAGGACAAGTTTGTGCAATTAATGTAAAGCCTTCACAAACCACTTTTACTCCTCCAAAGAACAACATAGCCCCTGAGATAGCTCAGTGGGTCTTCAGTTGTCACTCAAACATTGTTTCGAGTTTAGAGAGGAGTCAATACCACACTTGTCATTTTCAATCCCAAGTGTTATTCCACAAACACTTGGGTACGATTCTTTTTTATTAACTTCTAATAAAGAATTAAACGTTGAAAATATTGTTTTTTATCTTTACGTTGCTTTATTGTTAATCATATACACATCTGAGTTAAAAGTCATATATCTTGGTTACATTAGCTATTTAGTTATTGATAACCAAGTAAAAGGGACCAACAATATAGATTATGCAATACTAAAAATGCATGAGTCAACAACATTTAGATACTTATTAAGTTATTGGATTTTTTTTCAATAAAATCATTCTAACATTAGATCCCACATAGGTTAGTGAAAGGAAAGGTAACTTGGTTATATACAAAAGTACACATGGAACAAATGTGTCTAGAATAGTATTATATGTCAAATACTTTGCTTCAAAAGTATTTCAATATACAAAATAAAAATTGATACTCTTGGTGTGAAGGAATTTGAAATTCATATACGTCCTTACATTTTTAAAATTGTTTTTATAGAATGTGTTTGGATTTAACTAACTCGTAACCTTAATCGTACACGTTTTCAAGAGAAGAACGTATTTTCTTCATTGATATATCAAACACATGTATAAGATTTCAAGTTATTAATACATAAACAGAGATACTAAAATCCGCAAATTTGATTTTGTTCGATTTTCTAATATTAAAACAATAGGGACATCTTAATTAAATCCAAAACTATCATAACAACACAACTTATCTGAATACTAATAGCGTTTTTAGTTTGTAGGAAAACATATATAGACATTAGACATATCATCTATAAACTATAAAACAAAACAATGCCATCATGTTCTAAAACTCATATTTAACACACGATTCAAAAAGAGTTATTCACTTATTCAAGTAACGTTGAAAGAAAATTGATCTATGATGACCATGTATACACTGAATTAGTAAAACTGCACAGGCCACTAAATTTAACTTCCTTCGTTTCCTTTTCTATAAAAAACTATTTCTTCATTTAGTCCCTCATTGGCACATAGAAGAAAATGTTGATAGTTAATACGCCTCATGTGTGTGTGAGTTGGTATGATTCTTACAAATTTTGATTATAGATGAACTAAATAAAAGTTTATTTATTTATTTATTTGGGTAAAGGGTTACCCCGGTAAAGTATATTAAACACTAAAACGTTTGAGTACACTCGAATGTGGCAAAAAGCACCACATTAACCTCAAGCCCACTGCATGACCGACCCTAACATTGAATGTGACATGCCACAACCGAAACTAGAAATATAAATCATAACATTAAATGAATCAGATTTCTAACTACCATAAAGCCTAAAATTAGGAGGCAGCTTCCACTTCGACAACAAACTTTTAACCACATTTGTATTCTTGAATCTAAATGTGGAGAGCTTGAGCTGAACCGTAACCATAATAATGTCTCTAAGCTCCTCTGGAGTTCTTCTAAGATTATTGAATAACCTATTATTTCGCTCAATCCATATGTAGTAAGAGGAAGCCGCCAATAGCAGCTTACCCACAACAATTTTAAACTTACGTTTCGAAGCCATAGGTTGCAACCATAGCATAATATCCTCCATTATGGGGGAGACGTGCTCCATTCCAGCTAAACCACGAATATAACACCAAACTTGAGAGGAGAAAGCACATTCAAAAAATAAGTGTTCATGCGAATCCTGTTGTGCACCACAGAGCGAACATCTAAGCAAACTCAAATTTGTTGAGGCATCTACATCCCAATGCCGAAGAGTGTCTTGAGTTTTAAGACTTCTTCTCATAACAAGCCACATGTGGAAGGCATGTCACGGAATGCATTGAGAAAACCAAACCGTGTGATGCCACCAAACCTCATTACCCCTCGGACGAATAGCCTCCCAAGCACCTTTAACTGAAAACTCAGTCAAGTTACCATTTCCATCACACCATCGCATATAATCTTGGCGAGAGCCATCAAGGGAAGGGGCCGGAATAAGGCCTAAATCCGGAGCTTTCAAAAGCCATGCATGAGGCCAATTCCAGGCCCCATTCAAAACCAAGTCTGCAACACGTGATTGGATGGAATAACCCTCCCTATTAATGTCTCTTGGAGATAGATAGTGAATATGGGGACAATAAGAACACCACACATCATACCAAGCAGACGCCTTCAAACCATTTCCAAGCTGAAACCAAAAGAAACCCTTCACGTGCTCACGAAGTTGGAGGATTTTTCGCCATTCCCAACCCATATCTGCTTTAGGCTGGATGTCCCATAAGGAGCGTCCTTTAAGTTTATACATTTGAATCCAACGAACCCAAAGCGATTCTTAATTAGAGACGATATTCCATATATGGGTAGTCATTAGCGCAAGGTTAAAAACCTCAAGACTACGTAAACCCAACCCCCTTCTCGTTTGGGAAGACAAATATGATCCCAAGCAACCTTAGCTTTTCCACGCTTAAACTCACCATTACACCAAAGAAACCCTCTAATGAGCTGTTGAATATCACTAATAATGCCCTTTAGGATGACGAGAACGGATGCCCGATAGATTTGCATAGAAGAGATGACGGACTTGCAAAGCTGCAGTCTACCGGCAAAGGACAAAGACTTGTTTTTCCATTCCCCGATACGATTACGAGCCTTTTCCACAAGAACTAAATAAAAGTTTAGTAACTCTATAATCTGGATTTGTAACAATTATCTAATTTCAAAAGTTTGTTTTTTTTTTTTTTTTTTTTTTTTCTTTTTTTTTTTTTCATGAACTTCATATATATTTATAGAGAAACTTGGAATCCATTTCTGTTTGTAATAAGTACTTATTTAGTCATCAATTTTGAAACTTCGATGCATTATATATATATTCTAAAAGGGATTGGGGGTATGTGAGTGTTTTGCACTGTTCATGCTACAGTGCAGAACAGTGCAAAACAGTGCCCACTTTTTTTTTTTTTTTTTTTTTTTTTTTTTTTTTTTTTCAATCCCTGACAAAGAACAGTGCAAGAACATAAAATTGCATAGAATCCACCATGACAAAGAACAAGAGTTGGTCACTACATCAACCACATACAAACCATAAAAAAAAGTCACTCACACCATACTTTTTGAACAAATCATTAAAATAACAAATAACAACACTCAACTCCCAAAACAATAACACTCAACTGCCTATCCAAACAACTAAAATAACAACAATATCATCCCCACCACCGCCCTAAGCCTCGGTGGTGGTTGTGGTCGGCTGTCGAGCACCCAACAAACCAAACGGACCCTCAAAACTAACATCAAACAAGAAAAATATACTCCCTTCGTCACCAAACAACAAACAACAACAAGAAAAAGTCAAAACCCTCACCGAGTCACGAGTTGACTCGGTGAGTCGAGACCGAGTCGCGTACAAACATAAATCCACACGAGTTTTTAAATGTAAAAACATTTATATAAAAGATTTAAAACAAAAACAATTTTTATAAAAGATTTTTAAGAAAAGATTTTTAAGAAAATAAAAACTAGGGTTTTTAAGGGTGGCGAGTGTAGAAAGGGTGGCGAGTGTGGTGGTTTACCGTCGGTAAAAGGGTGAAAGGAGGTGGTGGTGGCTCTCGGTGATGGTTGGGGTTCACGGTGGTAGCGCGTGGGGCGCGTACGAGGTGATTGAGGTTGCGGCGGTGGTACGAGGGTGTCGGGGGTGTCCCGATCTATTGATTGGTGTAAAAAGGTGGCTTGCCGGAAAAATTTTCCGGCAAGGATGGCCGGATTCTGCTGCTGTCGCCGGCGAGGTGGCGCCGGATTCTTCAAAGAGAGAGAGAGAGAGAATTCAGAGTGAAGAGAGAGAGAGAATTGAGAGTGAGTGTGTGTGTTATGAGTGAAAATGAGAAAAATAAATAAAAATGGGGTATATATATATAAAACAAAAGTATAGGGTAGGTTTGCTATTATTAGAAGTGTAAGGGGTGAAATGAAAAAAAATAATATAAGGGACTAACTATGCCAACGAGCTAAACTTCTCACGAAAACGCTTCGGGATCCGAACAACATAGCAAATGGACTCAAAAAATTACGAAACTTGCGTCATTGTTCACGAAATCATTTTTTCAATAAAATCGAGAATAAACTTCAAAGTTGTAGCACGTGAGGGAACATGCAATGTAACTACAGTTGGATGAACAGTACCTTTTTTTTTTTTTTTTTTTAAAGCAAACCGTCTACAAAGGAAAAGGGCCCAAAAAAAAATTCGATACACCCTATAGCCCAATAACAGTAAAAAAAAACTTTAGCCCAACTTTAGATAAAACACGATACCAAAAAACAAATACTCCGACAATTAAATAAAACAAAGAATATATATATATATATATATATATATATATATATATATATATATATATATATATATATATATATATATATATATAAAATCAAAAAATGAAAACACAAAACATACAAGTATAAAAAACCCTTACTATTAAAAAAAAATTACAAACATACTATTATAAAACACACCCGCAGCATCGCGCGGGCTCCCCCACTTGTTCATTATCAATTTCATTAAAAAAAAAAAAAAAAAAAAAAAAAAAAAAAAAAAAAAAAAACTGAGCTAACTTAGTTGGCCACCAAGGGTAACTTTGGGGAGGTATCTTTAGAGAGGTCTCAGGTTCGAGTCTTACCATGGACCTTAAGGGGCGGAAATAAATAGAAGCAGGAGTGAATAAGCAATGGATTAAAATTAAAGGGAAAATTCTTTTAAAACGTATCATACTTGTCCAAAAAATCACTTTTGAGTATCGATTTTTTTTCCTTATTGGATTACTAAACTTTCATTTTTGGCCTCTTTTACGCACTTTGAGACGTTTTTGCCCCTCAAAATTTTTGAAATCCAGGGGCAAAAATGTCATAAAAACGTCCCAAAGTGCGTAAAAGAGGCCAAAAAATGAAAATTTAGCACCACAATAACGAAAATTAAAAATACGTTACTCAAAAGTGATTTTTTTTACAAGTATAGTACGTTTTGAAAGAATTTTCCCTAAATTAAATACACCCTTGTTAATGATCATTTTTGCCTCCTTGTGAATGGCATGTTAAAACTTAAGCGCCATTTTAACCACCTAAACTTTGAAAAAAAAAATGATATAATTCTATCTCGACATGCATTATTGAGTGAATATTCTTTAGTAACAAACTTGACATCAGCCTCGTCGGTACCTTCTGTTTATTCCCCCATATTGTAATCCAGACTCGTTCAGTTGTGTTTCTACTGAAAAAGTTTATTTCTATTGCTTATGGGAGTATGGTGTAGGTTTGTGCTTTAAGTTGAAAAGATGAAAAATTATTATTCAGGAGATAAAAATTGAAGAACAAAAGAAAAGTATATCCAAAGTGGTAATATGCTTCGGGTGTGATTGAGTCTTGCTTGACTTGGAGCTTAATTGGTAACGGCTCAAGACACATAAAGTTTGTTATAATCTTATGATTACATGTTTAAACTTGACTCGTCTAGGGTCATTGAGTGAAAGCTGAATCATTTTTAACGTCTCTCTAAAACATGTGCGACCGGGTTGACCACAAGCCAAGTCCTTGAGTTGATCATGTTAGGCTATGCTCGAACTCGATTTCTTAACTTGAATATTTTTGAATTATGCAAAGCTGGGTACGAGAAAGACTTGGACGAATTTGAGCTCTAGCTAAGATAATACTGTAGTAACTAGTACAAATAGTATCTAAATAAAGTTTTTTTTTTTTTTTTTTTTTTTTTTTTTTTTTTTTTTTTTTTTTTTTTTTAACTTAAAACAATGGCATTGCTCAATCCGTTAATGACATTAAGCTTTATGGTTGTTATTTTACAGCCCGCTATATAATTCATTTGGCCCCAAATCAAGCATGGGAAACTAGGGGTGTTCATCGGTTTGGTTTTCGGGTTTTTTGCTTATGGTTGATGTTTTTTCAAGACAAAATCGAAAACCGAATTCAAAATGGATCAACTCGAACCAAAAATAGAATTTGAATTCGATTCGCTTTGATTTTCGGATCTTGTGACTAATACCCACAAATTGTGAACTCGCCGAGAAACTCATTTGTCATACTGGAAGTAATACGTGTCGTTGTTAAGTCCATCGACAACCCCCTAAGCCCAACTATTGAAGTTGAAACTAAGTTTCCTGGGCTCGAACTAGTCGATTTCATATTGTCAAAACATGTCCATGTGTTGCCATTGATAGAGTACTCGATGAATAATCTCAAATCCAACTCCATTGGCTTTAATTTAAAACTCAATATCACCTATCGATAAAAGCCTTTTACAAATGAGACTAAATAATGCAGATTAGGATAGAGAAAATGCATGTATCCTTATTACATAAGAACAATAATTTATATAAACTAACGTGATTTGTTTTGTTATAAACTAAACTCTAACTACATTATGGTTTAGTACATTTGTTCGAATAGTAAGACCTTTATTTGCTTCAAATCAGTTAGTTGCATTGTCACTTAACAATCGCATATACATTATGTTGGCATCACTTATCAGAGTAATATCAATTCTTTAAAATATAAACGTTGTATAATAAACACATAAATGAGTAAACAAATATTTAGATACTTACTGGATTTTTTCAATAAAATCATTCTAGCATTACATCCCACATAGGTTAGAGAAGCGAAAGGTGACGGGGTTATATACAAAAGGGCACATTGTATAGATGTCTCTAGAATAGTATGGTGTTTCGGATGCTTTGTTGCTTGGCGTTTGATATACAAAACAAAAATTGAATCCGGCTATCAAAGTGTTCCAAAATTCATATATGTCCTAAGATTTTTATTGATTTTGATTTTATAGAATGCATCTTTTACAAGAGAATAACTTATGTTCTTCATTGATATATCAAACACATGTATAAGATTTTAAGTTATCACAAAAACAGAGATGATAAAATCTGGAGATTCCGTTTTGTTCAATTTCAATGTTAAAACAATAGAGACATCTTAATTAAATCCAAAACAATCACAACTGCACAATTAATTTGAACGCTAAAATCGTTCTTTGTTTGTAGGAAATGTATATAGACAACATCATCTACAAATTCTAAAACAAAGGGATGTCATCATATTCTAAAGCTGATATTTAAAAAACTTCATACGTAAACAAACAGATACAGTTATTCAAGTAGCTTCGAAAGAAATTTGATGATGACCATGTATATGACTATATGGTATTGGGTCAATTAGTAAAACTGCATAGGTCACTAAATTTAACTACCTTCATTTCTTTTTCTATAAAACGATTTCTATATTTAGTCTCACATTGGTTCAAAGAAGAAAATGTTGGTAGTTTTTATTTTTTATTTTTATTTATTTATTTATTTATTTTTTTTAGAACGGCTTTGTTAGTATCGGCTTAGTGGTTACAGTTAGTAGGTGGGTTTTCAACCACCAGCGGTATTTGGCCTTCACGTCCCTGCAGCATAAGCCCAGGTTTCCCCACTCCTCGTCCGCCTGAAAGGAAAACCCCAAAGATTCGTCTCTAGCGAGAATCGAACCCTGGGTAACAACCTTTCCCCCAAGCCCCAGAAGGGCCCAAGGTGGCCAACTGCGCTAGGCAGTTGGTTAGAAAATGTTGGTAGTTAATATTACAATTTGAGATTATTCACTAGGTTGTAGATTGACAAAATAAAAGAAAAGATTTAGTAACTCTATAATTACGATTTGTGAATTCATATAAACTCATAAACTTTTTTTAATCTATATGAACTCCGTATATATGTTTTGCAAATGTTTAGAATCCGTTTCTTTATGTGGTAGTACATAATTAGGGCATTTACTACGGTAAACATATAAAAACTATAAAATTGAGATATGTCACTAAGGTATAAACTTTTTTGTTTGTATAAACCTATCTCCACTATAAATAAACTTCTTAAAGTTCTATGAATTACTCATTAAATTACGTCACCAATCGATCACGTTAATGAGTATAGCATTTCACACCAATATTGTTGTTTTTGTACTTTGTGTTTATTTCCCCCACATTGTAATCCGATCCAGAAGCGCTGATCAGTTGGTTTTTGCATTGATTAAGTTTCTTTCTATTGTGAGTATGTGTAGGTTTGTGCTTTACATTGAAAAAGACATGATTCAGAAGATGAAAAATCAAGAACAAAAGAAAAAGTATATGCAAATTGGAAATATGCTTCGGGTGTGATTGAGCCTTGCTTGACTTAGACCTCGGTGGCGGCTTAAGTCTTGTAAAGTTGGTTATAATCTTATGATCGATGACATGTTTTAACTTGACTCGTGGAGTCATGGAGGATCATTAAGTGAAAACTGAATCAGTTTAAACGTCTCTCTAAAACATGTGCTACTGGTTGACCACAAGCCAAGTCCTTAAGTTGATCATGTTATTTAATTTGTTAACTTGACGAGTAGTTTTGAATTATGCTCAACTCGGTACGAGAAGGAGTCGGACGAGTGTGAGCTCTAGCTAGGACTAATTGGACGAGTGTGTAATAGAGTACTCAATGAATTATCTCAAATCCAGCTGCATTGGCTTTAAATTTCAGTGTCACCTATTTCAGTAACATCAAAAAGATAAAAACTCTTTATAAATGGACTAAATAATGCATATTACGACAGTGAAAATGCATGTATCCTTATTATATAAGAACAATAATTTATATAAACTAATGTGAGTTATTACTATTTTTTTTTTTTTGTTAGAAAATAAACTCTAACTACTGTCACTTTATAATCTTATATACATTAACTTGGCATCATTTCTTTTAAAGATAAACTTTGTATAATAAACACATAAATGATTTAGATTCTAGAATACTAAAAATGCATGAGTAAACTATTGATATTTACAAGATTTTGTCAATTAAACGATTCTTGCATTACATCCCACATAGGTTAGAGAAATGAAAGGTAACTTGGTTATATACATCATTGTACATGGAACAGATGTGTCTAGAATAGTATGGTGTTTCGGATACTTTATTGCTAGAAGAGTTCAATATACAAAATAAAAATTGAAACCTTCTTGCTTGTAAAGCGTCCGAAATTCATATATGTCCTAAGATTTTTAATATTGATTTTATAGAATGCATCTTCACGTTTTCGAGAGAATAATTTATGTTCTTTATTGATATATTAAACACATGTGTAAGATTTTAAGTTATTATCACACAAAGGAGATAATTGTTCAATTTCTTATGTTAAACAATAGAGACATCTTAACTAAATCAAAGTTATCATAACAACACAACTTATGTGAATACGAAAAGCCTTGTTAGTTTGTAGGAAAACGTATGGAGCAACAACACTCTTCACATGCATACAAATAAGTATTAGTTATTCGAGTAGCTTTGAAAGAAAACTGATCTAGAATATTTACTGACTAATTAGGTATATCGTATAGGTTGAATTAGTAAAACTTGCACATTTTATTTAACTACCTTTAGTTTTTTTTTCAATAAAACCCATTCAGACCCACATTGGATCAAAGAAGAAAATGTCGGTAATTAATATATCATAGTGTATATTGTTCATGTATGTATCAATTACTATGATGGTCTGATTATGGGTGAGTTAGATAGACGATTAGAAGATTTACTGACTCTATAGTCATGATTTGTGAATTCATATAAACTCCATAGACTTTTTTAATCTATATGAACTCCATGTATATCATTTAATGCTTATAGAAACAATTAAAATTTGATCATTTAAAGCTTATATATGCAAAGGTTTTGAAAAAAAGAGACAAAAAAAAGGTAACAAAATATGCTTCATACCATTTTTACCCGTTCAATATGCTGCTTTTGGATTGAGCCGTTGGTGGCACAATAATAAAGCCCGGTTTCGTGGAAGAAAAACGGGCTCTAATAGTTTTAATCATAAAGCCCGGTTTTATTAAAGAGAACATGACTCTATACTATGAATAGAGCCCGGTTTGTTAGCAAAAAACGCGGCTCTAAATTTTTTAGCATAGAGCCCGGTTTCCTCAGAAAAAACACGGCTCTATACCCTTTTTCACAACCCGAAATCCCTTTAGAGCCCGTTTTTCACAAAAATCGGGCTCGGGCTCTATGTCATTTTTTGTAGCAGTGGCACCTACTATGGTAAACGTATAAAAAAAAAAGTATGAAATTGAGATATGTCACCAACTTATAAACATTTTGGTTGTATTAACATATCTCCACTGTAAATAAACTTTACAAAGTTCTATACATAACTCATTAAATTATGTCATCAATCGATGGCAATAATGGGGATAGCATTTCACAACAATGGTGTAGATTTTCTACCTTCTGTTTATTCTCCCCGACATTATAATCCTTACTCGCTCAGTTGTTTTTGTACCGATTAAGTTTCTTTCTATTGCTTTTGTGAGTATGGTGTGAAAAAAAGATATGATTCAGAAGATGAAAAATGAAGAACAAAACAAAGAGTATATCCAAATTGGAAATAAGCTTTGGGTGTGATTGAGCCTTGCTTGACTTAGAGCTCGATGGCGGCTCAAATCTTGTAAAGTTGGTTATAATCTTATGATGACATGTTTAAACTTGACTCGTGGAGGGTCATTGAGTGAAAGTTGAAGTTTCAACCTTTCTCTAAAACAGGTGCTACTGGTTGACCACAAGCCAAGTCCTTAAGTTGATCATTTTATTTGTTAACTTGACGAGTAGTTTTGAATTATGCTCAACTCGGTACGAGAAGGAGCTGGACGAGTGTGTAATAGAGTACTCAATGAAATATCTCAGATCCAAGAGCATCATCAGCTTTAAAATTCAATATCACCTATCTTAGTAACTTCAAAAGATAAAAACCTTTTACGATAGAGAAAATGCATGTATCCTTAATACATAAGAACAATAATTTATATAAACTAATGTGATTTTTTTTTTTTTAGAAATTATAATCTAACTAAAGTATGGTTTAGTACATTAGTTGGAATAGTAAGACCTTTATTTGCATCAAATGA
This sequence comes from Artemisia argyi, assembly GCA_030686995.1. NCBI lineage: Eukaryota > Viridiplantae > Streptophyta > Magnoliopsida > Asterales > Asteraceae > Artemisia > Artemisia argyi. Next base: position 192,637,927 of record CM060683.1, on the reverse strand, counting down.
ATTAGTTGCATTGTCACTTAACAATCGTATTTATATGCGTTAACTTCGCATCATTTATCTGTGTAATATCAATTCTTTAAAAGATAAGCTTTGTATCATAAACACATAAATGATATAGATTATACAATATTAAAAATGCATGAGTAAACAACATTTAGATACTTATTGGATTTTTTCAATAGACATTCTAGAATTACATCCCACATAGGTTAGAGAAGGGAAAGGTAACTTAGTTATATTCAACACTTCACATGAAACAAATGTGTCTAGAACAATATGATGTTTCGGATGCTTTGCTGCTAAGGGAGTTCAATATCCAAAATAAAAATGGAACTTCCTGTTCTGTAAAGTATGCGGAATTCATATATGTTGTTAAATTTTTAATATTCATTTTATTAAGTGGCTTTTTATTGCCTTTGGATCTAACTAACTCATAACCTTAATCGTACATATTTTCAAGTGAAGAACTTATGTTCTTCATTGATATATCAAATACATGTGTAAGATTTTAAGTTATTATCACAAAAACAGAGATAATAAAATCCGCAAATTTGATTTTTTTCAATTTCTAATGTTACAACAACAGACATCTTAATTAAATCCAAAACTATCATAACTACACAATTAATTTGAATACTAAAATTGTTCTTAATTTGTAGGAAAACGTACATAGACAACATCATCAACAAATTATAAAACAAAAGGATGCCAATATGTTCTAAAGCTGATATTTAACACACTTCGTATGTATACAAAGTTACAAACAGATACAGTTATCCAAGTAACTTTGAAAGAAAATTGATCTATGATGACCATGTTTATGGTATAAGTTGAATTAGTAAAACTTGAACATTTTATTCAACTACCTTTAGTTTTTTGTCGATAAAACCAATTCAGTCCCACATTGGTTCTAAGAAGAAAATGTTTGTAATGAATATACGTATATGGCTCATGTATGTGTGAATTGTTAGACGATTAATATTAGGGTGTGTCTAGGCCCGTATGTATTTGGCCCATACTTGTATCTTATTTATATTGTATTATGTACCGAACTTATGCATTCAATACGTTCAGTTATCATAAACTCACATGAATTAGTATGATGTTTACAAGTTTGGTTATGGGTGAACTAGATAAAAGATTTAGTGACTCTATAATCATGATTTTTGAATTCATATAAACTCAAACTTTTTTTAATCTATATGAACTCGGTATATATGTTTTACAAAGATTTAGAATCCGCTTCTTTATGTGGTACATAGTTAGGTCATCTATTATGGTAAACTTTAAAAAAAAAAAATAATAATAATAATAATAAAAAAATAAAAGGGTAAATTGCAAAAATGGCCCTTCACGTTTCACAAAATTGCAAAAATGGGACCGAGACAAAAAGTAGCGCAAAAAAGCCACCCACGTTTCACATTTTTGCAAAATCGCCACTGAGAGGCCTTTTCCGTTAGTTTTCCCGTTAAGTGCCATGTCATCGAGGGCATTTTCGTCATTTCGTTGTTTTAGGGACTAAATTTGCAAAGTAATTTTATCTCACATTTCACAGCCACCACTACCACCACACAACCACCACCACCACCCTTTACCCTTCATCTTCATCTTCTCCGGTGACCAAACCCAGATTCCGGTCACTTTTTTCCTTTTCTTTTTCTTTTTCTTTTAATTACGTTATTCTAGTGCTGATTCTTCAAATCACCAAATCACCAATGTTATTATCAATAGTGCTGTACAATTATCAAAGATTTCTTCCCTTATTATCAATAGTGCTGAACAATTTGTACAATGTGAATGGGCGTTATTTTTCGAATACTGCGGTGGATAGTCAACCAATCGATGGGATTGTGGACATACCATTGGCGCAAACTGGTGAAGGTATTGCGGAATGTGAACTGCTCAAGTGGTTTGTCAATGAGGTGAGTCATCTCGGTTTAATTTTCAATATTTAGTGATATGATGAATCTGAAATTCCGATATGATTTTTTTTATGAAGGTCCCAGACATATGTTAAATACGTAGTTATGCACAAATTTCCCCCCAAACGATTTTGTTTCAAATTGGTTCTGTATTTGAGTTTGGACTTAAACTAATTCTTCACTTATCTCATGATTTTACAGTGTATCGTCACTAGCTTGGTTTATGTCGAATCAAGAGACAAGCTTTGTGACTATTGGTCAAAGGGTTTTGGCTGACCCTCTGAGGTATGATCTTGATATGTTGTGCCAAGTTCTGTTAATGATTATAATGACACTCCTCTCATGCATTGGAGTGTGCCAATGACAGACCGTAAAACAAACCAGAATTGATATACTCAGTGGGGTTCTTGGTTGTACTTATAACAAAAATTATTTCTCGGTCCATTCTGGTCCAGTCCAGCCAAACCGAATTTTTGACGGAACCGTTTCTAAATGGTGCATAACTGGTACTATGCGCTCCAATTGTCGGTTCCAATATTCTCAAAATTCTGGTTTCAGTTATATGTGTACCGTCACACAAAGCTACTCTTGTGTTTTTTCTAAGAGCTCAAGTTAATATATGAAAATATCAACCTATGCATATACTTCTTGACCTTTTCATGTCTGATTCTTGACTTCTACATGGTCACCATATGATTTTCTAAACATCTGAATCTTTATACTTCACAGGGTTCGGTTCCATTACGGTCACCCCGATATTTTCGATAGACTCTTTCACATAACAAGGGGTGGCGTCAGTAAAGCGTCAAAAATCATCAATTTGAGCGAGGATATATTTTCGGGTAAACTTTCTCACTCTCCAATAGACCCGTTCTTGAATTTCTATTAACTTGGTAACATATTTGCAGGTTACAATTCAACTCTACTTCACCACAGATGGTATAACCCGAATTGCCCTGTTCTTAGATTAATGGGACAGTTTGACTCGGTGGCTTTGTTGGCCCTTTGTTGATCTTTATAAATAATTAATGTACTAACTATGATTACAAGAACTATGAATCAAATTAATAAATAGTTTTTTTCTGGTTAATGATTCAGTAGATTATAAGCATTTCAATACATGACCGCATTTGACCCGTTCGCCCCATTTGACCTGTTTCATTTAAAGTTAACCGCTTTCAATTTACCCATTTTACATTATTACTTTCACTTATAACATCCTATTCCTTTTTTGCTATCCAGGTTACCGTGCTCATTGTTTATGTCTTTTTATATGGACGTATGTATATGGTTTTAAGTGGACTAGAACGAAGAATAATAGAAGACGCTACTATTAGCAGCAACAAAGGCTTGGAAGAGGCCTTAGTTGTGAAAGGGTTGGAATTGGCGATATTATTGGTTATTTATCAAGTTTACGGGAACTCATACCGAAGCTCAAAGCTTTATTTGTTTATTACTTTCTCGATTTGGTTCTTAGTTGTGTTCAATCCTTCGGGGTTTGATTGGCAAAAGACTGTGGAAGATTGGACAGATTGGAAAAAGTGGATGGGTAATCGTGGTGGTATTGGTATAGCACAAGATAAGAGTTGGGAATCTTGGTGGGATGCTGAACAACAGCATATCAAGTACACTAACGTAAGGGGAAGAATACTTGAAATTCTACTTTCACTTCGATTCTTTATTTATCAATATGGACTGGTGTATCATCTTAAAAACCATGGGGAAGGTAGTAGTAGCCTACTACCTAAAGACTTGTTAAAGGCAATTTTATGAAGAAGAAAAAAACCAGATTGGTCATAAAAGATAGCGTGGCAGAACTAAAAACACAAGTTAATTCCTGAAAATTTAAACAGTTAATGTTTATACTCTCTTTGTCAGTTGGTATTTGTCAGTTGGTGTCAATGGGCAGACGAAGATTTGGAACAGACTTTCATCTCATGTTCAGGATCTTAAAGGCACTTCTCTTCCTTGGATTCCTTTCAATCATGACGGTTTTATTTGTTGTATGTGGCCTCACCATCAGCGACATATTTGCTGCGTTCCTTGCCTTTTTTCCAACAGGCTGGGCATTTGTTTTGGTAAGTTGCCTTATGGCATGGTAGCACTCTTAGGTTGTGAGTAGGTGTGGCAATATCAACTCGTTTACTAATAAATAGATATCCGGTTATGTTTATCTCTAACGGGTCAAACAGATTGAAAATTGTCCCAAGTTTTTATGATGCATAAAAGTATAAAAAAATCCAAAATCATATTATTCAAAGATTAAATTATGAATAGTATAATTTATGTTACCGTTTTCATACATAAATTATACATAAAAACATCTAAAAAATTTAGACGATAAGTGTACTGGGTCAAGTTTAGCAATGTTAGATAGTCAATTTGCTGAATAATCAAAATTATTTAAGCACTGGTGGAACTAGAGTCTTGGTTTTATACTAATGTTGTTGGTTTTGTGCAACTATGAAGATCGGTCAAGCATGCAGACCTTGTGTAAAAGGCATAGGATTTTGGGATTCTATAAAAAGAAAAGGAAAAAAGTGACCGGAATCTGGGTTTGGTTACCGGAATCTGGGTTTGGTCACCAGAGAAGATGAAGATGAAGGGTAAAGGGTGGTGGTGGTGGTTGTGTGGTGATAGAGAGTGGTGGTGGTGGTGGCTGTGAAATGTGAGATAAAATTACTTTGCAAATTTAGTCCCTAAAACAACGAAATGACGAAAATGCCCTCGATGACATGGCACTTAACGGGAAAACTAACGGAAAAGGCCTCTCAGTGGCGATTTTGCGAAAATGTGGAACGTGAGCGGCTTTTTTACGCTACTTTTTGTCTCGGTCCCATTTTTGCAATTTTGTGGAACGTGAAGGACTATTTTTGCAATTTACCCAAAATAAAATAAAATAACTTATCTCCACTATAGATTAACTTTCTAAAGGTCTATGAATACCTCTTAGTAATAGACTCTATAGCTTCTTTAATAAACGCTGGTTCTTCGATCGGTCAAGTTTTTAATTTAATGTCACCAATCGGTCGCATTAATGGGTATAGCATTTCACACCAATGTTGTTGTTTTTGTACCTTTGGTTTAGTCCCCCCACACTGTAATCCAGACTCGTTTAGTTGTTTTTGTATCACTTGAGTTTCTTTCTATTGCTTTTGTGAGTCTGGTGTAGCATTGTGCTTTACATTGAAAAGGATATGAAAAAAAGATACGATTTAGAATGAAAGAAGAGTATATCCAAAGTTGGAATATTCTTCGGGTGTGATTGATCCTTGCTTGACATCGAGCTCGGTGGTTGCTCAAGTCTCGTAAAGCTGGTATATTATCTTATGATGACATGTTATGTGTTGCTGGGTTGACCACAAGCTGAGTCATTAAGTTGATCATGTTAGGCTATGCTCGAACTCGATTTGTTAACTTGACGAGTATTTTTGAATTATGCTCAACTCGGTACGAGAAAGCCTTGGACAAGTTTGAGCTCTAGCTAAGATATTACTCTAGTAATAGTACAAATTCCATCTAAATAGAGAAAAACTTTGTTTTAAAATGTTAAACTTAAAACAATGACATTCCTAAATCCGATAATGACATTAAGCTTTATGCCTTAATGGTTGTTTTCTTACAGCCCACTATATGAATCATTTGGCCCCAAATCAAGCATTGGAAACTAGGGGTGTTCGTCGATTTGGTTTTCAAGTTTTTTGAGATTATTTTGAGAAAAAAATTGAAAACCCAATTGAACTGAATTCAAATGGATCAACTCGAACTGAAATTGAATTTGAATTTAGGTCACTTTGGTTTTCAAATCTTGTGAGTAATACCCGAATTGTGAATTTGCCGTAAAACACATTTGTCATACGGGAAGTAATACGCGTCGTTGTTAAGTCCATCGACATCCTCCTAAGCCCAATTATTAAATGTGAAACTGAGTTTCCTCCAGGGCTCTTACTAGTCAAATTCATATTGTCGAAACATGTCGCGAATGATAGACTACTCAATGAATAATCTCATATCCAATAGAGCAATGGCTTTAAAACTCAATATCACCTATCTCAGTAACTTCAAAGGATAAAAACCTTTTACAAATGAGACTAAATAATGCAGATTACGATAGCGAAAATCTCATATCCAATTAGAGCAATGGCTTTAAAACTCAATATCACCTTTCTTAGTAACTTCAAAGGATAAAAACCTTATACAAATGAGACTAAATAATGCAGATTACGATAGCGAAAATGCATGTATCGGTGTATCCTTATTACATAAGAGCTATAATATATATGAACTAATGTGATTCCTTATTTATTTATTTTTTAATTTTTTTTAAACTAAACTCTAACTACAGTATTGGTTTAGTACATCTTTTTTCTAATAAAACAAAACCCATAATAGGAACTTTTTAATCAAATCATACCTTATTAAGAAATATATATATTTTTTTTAATTTTATTTTTTCTCCTAAATTTTGAAAAATAATTAAAACTAACTATTTCCTGATTTGGTAAAAATTGAAAAATTCGGATTTCAAGTATAAATAAAAGAAAAAACAAAAAAAATACACATGTACTTCCAGGCAATTAGTTCGTAATCATGGACCAAACTGTTAAAAAAGAAAAAAGAAACGGAGGCTCAGGGAATCTACATACTAAACACAAAACCTCACACTCCAGTCTTCATTCGATTGTGTGTTCTGTGATAATTCAATTCAACAATCGTGGCACTATTTTTCTTTCCATGTAACAAATCTACTTCTTCAGTTCACAATGTAAGGATTGGGATTTAATCAATAGAAACCCTAATTCGATTTGCTAATTATTTTTTTCCTTTTTTTTAGTTAACTGAGTGAATTATATGCTAATTCCATTTTCTTAATTTTAGTTTTTCGCAGTTAATGAATAATTTTGAATTTGGTTTGTATATTGGTTTTTTGTTTTGCATTTATTCAAAAAATTATTGATGGTTGTGGCTAAAAGTTCATCCAAATTGGAGGAGTGTATTTTTACATGTGTTAAATCCATGTATGTAGTTTGATATGAGATAGGGGCTGCCTGGAATATTAGTTTTATTGTTTCTTAGTTTTTTTTTTTTTTTTTTTTTGGTTATGCTTTAAAACAGCTTGATATGCATATTCACTGTCGATTAAGTTATCACCAAAGTTGGGTTGCTGGTGTAGTAGGTAACCCCTCCACATGTGGTTTAGGCGAATTAAAAGCGATCATAGCAATAATTCAAAGTCTGAAGGTTACCTTTAGAAACTCTTTTCTAGAATTTGCGGTACAACGAATTCAAATGTTGATGTAAAATGTGTTATGCGTATTTTAAATGGTTATTGAATACAATGGATAGAAAAAGAAGGAAAACCAACTTCATTCATCAGTCCTAAGTTGAACCATCCTCATCCGCCTATCTCTTTGCTCTTTTCGAATAACATAACTCATAGCTTTTCTTGCAAGTATTATGGCCAATGTTGATTATATAGGCTGTCATTGTATGTGCCATTGATGAAGTGTGCCCCAAGTGTTTGATATAAATCCTCACTAGCTTACTTTGTAAACAATCCATTTCCAATATTGCTACCTTCTTTTCTTTTTTTAAAGGAAACAAAATTATATATCGCAAGCAAAGAAAGGGATACAAACTAAAGGCATCCCAAACTCCTCATCAAGCTGATAGTGAGATGAGACCCGAAAAGAAGAAAAGAAAAGATCCCACAGCAGGCCAAACACCGGGCATAAACAAAAAGAACATATCCTACACAAAACATACTAGATCCCTTGTGTCAAACACTCGGCCACTACATATGACATATGAGATCCCATGTTCCTACGTATTCAGTTGCAATTTATTGCTATTTTTAAGATGGCCCATGTGAAAAAAGTTATGATTTTGATGATATTTGTAGTTTGATTTGTTAAGCTCTGTTTTAAATGCCTATTTAGTAAATATTAGAGCTTTTTGGTTTGTAGGAATTAAATTTTTGTTTGATATTTGAAAGATGTGATATTGGTTATAGTTACTATAAGCAATGATTATTTAGCATAGATTAGGCATATTAGCATTGGTTTGAATTGGCATTATCTCATTTTTCTTTTATATGGTGTGTAGATTTACATTCAACAACTCAATGCGGTTTAGCTTTATGCTTTGGGCATGGTAGAACCTCATAAAACAAAGGGCCAAGGAAGGTAAACTTGGTTGCCTTTGTTAAAATCAAATTCAGTATCAAAACAAGTATGAGATGAATTAGTTATTGCCATTGTTTGATTGAGTTGACAAATTTTGTAGATGTTAATTTGTTATGAACAAACTTAAGAATAGAGTGGGTTCAGGTCATGAACTAAAGTAGCAAAGCTTATGGAGATCGAGAAAGGTAAAATCCACATGCAAATAATCCAACGTATCTTAATGACCCATTATAGCAAATACGTTTTAAACATGACCCGCATTAACAGACTTATGTTAGAATTTAAATTACAACTGATCAAAATACATTATCCAAAAAATTAGAAAAAACCCCGCGCGTGCGCGGGTATTATAACTAGTTACTTGGAATAGTAAGACCTTTAGTTGCCGCAAATGAATTAGTTGCATTTTCACTTAACAATCCTATATTTATTAACCGGGCATGATTTATCGAAGTAACATCAATTCTTTAAAAGATAAGCTTTGAATAATAAACACATACTATGATATAGATTATAAAATACTAAAAATGCATGAGTAAATAACATTTAGATACTAGATAATTTCAATAAAACCATTCTAGCATTACATCCCAGATAGGTTAGAGAAAGGAAATGTAACTTGGTTATATACCACAGTGTACATGAGATAGGCGTCTCTAGAATAGTATGATGTTTCGGATGCTTTGTTTATAGGTGATTTCAATATGAGTCGAGTTATTCTACAAACCAAACATTCCTCACATACCAAGGGACTCATCCCCACCATCCATCTAAAAAGGAAATCAATGGTTGAGATTAAAAGCATTTTTTTATTTCACATATTTTTTATAATTTAAATATCTCTTAAACCGTTAATCGTTAAGCGAAAATAATTACACCATCGCGACGGGCATTTAATTATCTTTCTATAGACGAGCACTTTGATATACTTTCGAAAAAAAAAAATCATTTTTTTCACGTTTTTTTTTCGTGGCCGGAAAAAAATCATATATGATATTGCATATCATATATGATATGCAATATCAAATATGTTATTACATATAATATCATATATGATATTACATGTCATATATGATATGTAATATCATATATGATATTATATGTAATATCATATATGATTTTTTCGGCCACGAAAAAAAAACGTGAAAAAAAAAATTGTCGAAAATATATCAATTAGCCTATCTATAGAAAGATAATTAAATGCTTGTCGTAACGGTATATTTTTTTTTCGCTTAACGATTAACGGTTTGAAAGATATTAATATTTGAAAAAAAAATGATGAAAGTGGGTTTTTTAAATTGTTGAGAATAATCTCATCCATTAGATCAAATAAAGATGAAGGGAAGATGGAGGGTGGAGATTAGTCCTTGGTATGTAAAAAAAGTTTGGTTCTCAAATGATCTTTACTCTTTCAATATATCAATTAAAAATTGAAATCACATTTTCAAAGTCTCTGAAAATTCGTACACTTTCTTAGATTTTTAATATTTATATTATAAAAGGTCTCTTTATTGCCTTGTGGATCTAACCAACTCAAAACCTTAATTTTACACGTTTTCAAGAGAATAATGCATGTTCTTCTTATGTAAATACAGTCCGCATATTTCTAATGTTAATTAAAACAACTTAGACATCTTAATTAAATCCAAACTATCATAACCACACAACTTATCTGATCAATACCAAAAGCATTGTTAGTTTGTAGGAAAACGTATAGCTAGATACAATATCATCTAAAATTTATAAAACAAAGGGATGGCATCATGTTCTAAAGCTGATATTTAACACACTTCATATGCATATACAGATAGGTATTAGTTATCCAAGTAGTTTTGAAAGAAAATTGATCTATCATGACCATGTTATACGATATAGGTTGAATTAGTAAAACCTGCAAATGTCACTAAATTTAGCTACCTTTATTTCTTTTTCTATAAAAACTATATCTACATTTAGTCCCACATTGGTTCAAAGAAGAAATTGTTGGTAGTTAATATACTAAAGTTTTAAAGTCTCTCTAAAACATGTGCTATTGGTTGACCATAAGCCAAGTCCTTAAGTTGATCATGTTAGGCTACGTTCGTTTTGAATTATGCTCAACTCGGTACGAGAAAGCCTCGGACGAGTTGGAGCTCTAGTTAAGATATTATTGTAGCAAATAGGTACTTTCGTTTTGAATTATGCTCAACTCGGTACGAGAAAGCCTTGGACGAGTTGGAGCTCTAGTTAAGATATTATTGTAGCAAATAGGTACTTTATTTGTTAACTTGATGAGTCGTTTTGAATTATGCTCAACTCGGTACGATAGTTAAGATATTATTGTAGCAAATAGGTACTTTATTTGTTAACTTGACGAGTCGTTTTGAATTATGCTCAACTCGGTACGAGAAAGCCTTGGACGAGTTGGAGCAAAAACTATCAAAATAGAGAAAAACTTTGTTTTTTAATGTTAAACTTAAAGCAATCGCATTCATAAATCCGATAATAACGTTAAGCTTTATGCCTTTATGGTTGGTTTCTTACAGCCCACAATATGAATGATTTGGCCCCAAATCAAGCACAGGATACTAGGGTGTTCGTCGGTTTGGTTTTCGGGTTTTTTGAGATTAACTTATTTGAGGCAAAATTGAAAATCGAACTGAACCGAATTCACAGTGGATCAACTCGAACTGAAATCAAATATGAATTTGGGTCGCTTTATTTTTCAGATCTTATGAGTAATACCCGAATTGTGAACTCGTCGGGAAACACATTTGTCATACCGGAAGTTATATGCGTCGTTGCAAGTCCATCGACATCCTCCTAACTCCAACTATTGAAAGCTTGAAACTAACTTTCCTCGAGGGCTCGAACTAGTCGATTTCATATTGTCAAAACATGTTCACGTGTTGGATTGATAGAGTACTCAATGAATATTCTCAAATCCAACTGCATTGGCTTTAAAACTCAATATCACCTATCTCAGCAACTTCAAAGGATAAACACCTTTTACAAATGAGACTAAATAATGCAGATTACAATAGCGAAAATGCATGGATCCTTATTACATAAGAACAATAATTTATATAAACTAATGTGATTATGTTTGTTAGAAACTTAAACTCTGACTACACTATGGTTTAGTACATTAGTTGGAATAGTAAGACCTTTATTTGCTTCAAATGAATTAGTTGCATTGTCACAACAATCGTTTACACATTAACTTGGCATCATTTATCAGAGTAACATCAATTCATTGAAAGACAAGCTTTGAATAATAAACACATACTAAATGATATAGATTATAGAATACTAAAAATGCATTAGTAAACAACATTTAGATACTTATTGGATTTGTTTCAATAAAGCCATTCTAGCATTACATCCCACATAGGTTAGGAAAGGGAAAGGTAACTTAGTTATATACAACACTTCACATGGACCAAAATGTGTCTAGAACAATATGATGTTTCGGATGCCTTTGCTGCTATGGGAGTTCAATATGCAAAATAAAAATGGAACTTCCATGTTCGAAAAGTCTCCTGAATTCATATATGTTCTTATACTTTTGATATTAATTTTATTAAGTGGCCTCATATTGCCTTTGGATCTAACTATTTAATAATGCCCGCGTAAGTGCGTTTTTTTTTTTTTAGTTTTTTGAATGATATATTTTTATTGATTAAAAAACAAATAATTTAATCTTTGTTTTATTTGATTTATGATTTTTAGTTATAGCTTTTTACTATTAAAGATAATCATTTAAAGATAATCTTATCTATAATTTTTTTATTTATCTTCTATTTGTTTAGTATATCTATAAAATGAATTTATTAATTTATAAATTCAAAAATAATAATTAAAGTATTACTTAAAAAAGAAATATATATTTTTTTTTTAAATATGAAAGTCTCAAATTTGAGTTTTATTTTATTATATAAAAGATTTTATCAAGTGGCCTTTTATTGCTTTTGGATCTAGCTAACTCATAACCTTAATGATACATATTTTCAAGAGAAGAACGTATGTTCTTAAATGATAACAAAAACACGTGTATAAGATTTCTGTTGGGATCTCACCCGATCACACAACGATTGCACAACAACAAAGAAAATGAAAAATAATACACACACTTTTTACGTGCAAAACCTCTTAAACAAATGTAAAAATCACGGGACCCATAGGCTGAGACGGAACCACGACCAAATATGACTGGGTGCACAAATTTTTTGAAACCGTAATATAGAAACACATTTCGATATATCGAGTGCATTTGAGATGCATTTAAAAAAACTGTTATTTTTTTCAAAAATTAACACTACATCAAAAAAATTCATAGGGGTCCCGGGAACCCCCTTGGTTATGTCCTTGTCCGTAGGCCACCTGACATACGCTATATGAAAGATACTACACAATTGGATACTCTTAGCCCTCGACACTCTTGTTTATCCTCACACCCCTCTCAACGGTTGATTACAATAACGAAATTTCCCTCCTTCATTTTTGAATCATCGAGACCTCCACACGAGACGGAGGGAGACTCTCATAACGCATCTTCTTTCTCTCACCTCCTCCTAGAAAAAACCTAGCTAATGAATCCTATATATAAGAAAAAAGATTTAGTGATTCTATAATTATGATTTGTGAATTCATATAAATTCAGAACTTTTTTTTAAATGATCTCCGTATAAAATAATTAAGTTTGAAACTTCGATACTATTTACATACATGGTCTCTCTTAGGTCATGTGTATAAATAATTGATAAGAAGGTTACATGACAATGTCAAAAACACATTATGAGAAGATCCTAACAAATCACCTCAAGTAAATAAGCAATGGGTTAAATAAACTCTTGTTAATGATCTTTTTGATTAATTGCCAATGGCATGTTAAAACTTAAGAGAACACGGTGTCGATGTTTGAGAACTTAAGCCAAGTCCCTAAGTTGATCATGTTAGGCTATGCTCAAACTCAATTTGTTAACTTGACGAGTATTTTAGAATTATGCTCAACTCGGTACAAGAAAGCCTTGGATGATTTTGAGCTCTAGCTAAGATATTACTTTAGTAATTAGTATAAATACTATCTAAATAGAGAAAAACTTTGTTTGTTTATGTTAAACTTAAAATAATGGCATTCCTAAATCCGAGAATGACATTAAGCTTTATGTCTTTATGGTTGCTTTCTTATAACCCACTATATGAATCATTTTGGCCCCAAATCAAACACATGAAACTAGGGGTGTTTGTCAGTTTGGTATTCAGGTTTTTTGAGATTATTTTGAGACAAAATTGAAAATCGAACTAAACCGAATTCAAAAAGGATCAACTCGAACCGAAATTGAATTTGAATTCGGGTCGCTTCGGGTTTCGTATCTTGTGATTAATACCCGAATTGTGAACTCGCCGGGAAACATGTCCATGTGTTGCGAATGAAAGGGTATTCGATGAATAAATGAATAACTAGCAGGGTACCCGCGCGTTGCAGCGGCGGGTGAAATAAAATTTTTCAATGAAATTAATAAAAATGTCACGGGATGTCATTCCGACACCTAAATTTGCTTGGTCACAGCTTTGTGTATCGAGTCGAGTTTTATTGAGTCGAGTCTTGATCACAGGTTCATGTCTAGGTTAAGATGGAGGGTTGTACATTGTGTTTAAATAATTGTAATATTGGGTGTAGGGGTGTTTTTAATGCTATTACTGTAGAATGATGGTTGTACATTGTGTTTAAATGATTGTAATATTGGGTGTAGGGGTGTTTTTAATGCTATTAATGTAGAATGAGGGTTGTACATTGTGTTTAATTGATTGTAATATTGGGTGTAGGGGTGTTTTTAATGCTATTAATGTAGAATGAGGGTTGTACATTGTGTTTAAATAATTGTAATATTTGGTGTATGGGTGTTTTTAATGCTATTAATGTAGAATTCTAAGAAAAGTGGTATGAATTTTTATTCATGCTAGTTTTTGTTGTACACAATACATTGGTTGTTGTAATTATGAAAATTGCTTGCTTTAAAGTGTTGCAAACCATGCATCATTTTGTGTACATTTGAACTTTTTGGAGAGAGGGTCATTCCTCTATTATAAGTAGTATAGATATCTCAAATCAAAGAGCATCGGCTTTAAAACTCAATATCACTTATCTCAGTAACTTTTATTAAAAAAAAAAAAAAAAAAAAAAAAAAAAAAAAAAAAAAAAAAGATTAATGTAGATTACTATACCAAAAATGCATGTATCCTTATTACATAAGAACGCTAATTTATATAAACTAATGTGATTTATTTTATGGGGATAGCTTGGCTACAATTGTTGTAGCCAATTAGCTACAATCTCTTCACAAGAAATACACGAACAATGAATCAGGGACCTACAGAGAAATATCAGGGATCCACAAAAAGAACCAGGACCCACATTTAAAGCACAAAATTGTAGCCAATTAGCAACAATTAATTGTAGCTAATATATTCCCTCATTTTATTTATTTTTGTTAGAAACTAAACTCTAACAACACTATGGTTTAGTACATTTGTTGGAATACTAAGACCTTCTTTATTTGCTTCAAATGAATTAGTTGCATTGTCACTTAACAATCGTTTATACATTAACTTGGCATGAGTAATATCAATTCATTGAAAGACAAGCTTTGAATAATAAACACATTAAATGATATAGATTATAGAATACTAAAAATGCATTAGTTAACAACATTTGGATACCGGAATTTTTCAATAAAACCATTCTAGCATTACATCCCGCATAGGTTAGAGAAATGAAAGATAATTTAGTTATATACAACACTGCACATAGAACAAATGTGTCTAGAACAATATGATGTTTTGGATGCTTTACTGTTATGGGAGTTCGTACATTGAACTCTACGGACTCTCCCTATCAGTAGATCTCCAAAGCTCATACTTCTTCTTAGATTTTTCATATTTATTTTATAAAAGGTCTCTTTGTTGCCTTTGAATATAATCATCAACCTAACTCATAACTTTAATGGTACAAGTTTATGAGAGAATAACTTATGTTCTTCATTGATATATCAAACACGTGTATAAAATTTCAAGTTATTATTACAAAAAGGGTTAGTGTATAATAAATGAACACGAACTTTCCCGATTAACATAAAATACATTAAATTCAGATTTATTTAAGTGAAAATCAAGTTGAAATATAGTAATTTATAGTTTATTTAATGTGCATTTAATGTATATTTAATGTAATTCTGTGTTAATTAGAAAATGTTGTGCTTATTTGTTAGACGTTAACCTTTGCCCAGTGGGCATTGGTTAGCAAAACCCTTACAAAAGGGTAAAACATAGATAATAAATTCACAAATTTGATTATGTTCAATTTCTAATGCTAAACAACATAGTTGTCATATTTAAATCCAAAACTATCATAACTACACAATTAATTTGAGTGCTAAAATTGTTCTCCGTTTGTAGGAAATGTATATACACAAACTATCTACAAATTCTAAAACAAAGGGATGTCATCATATTATAAAGCTGATATTTAACAAACTTCATATGTATACAAACGGATACAGTTATTCAAGTAGCGTTGAAAGAAAATTGATCTATGATGACCATGTATATGGTATAGGTTGAATTAGTAATACTTGCACATGTCACCAAATTTAGAGAGATGATTTGCACACTCCACAAAATGATCGACACACTATAATTTATTGTGTTTGGACATTTATACCCTCATAGGGGTGAAAATATAACGGTAACTGTGAGAGTATGAATGTACAAACACAACAAACTAGAGTCCTAATTATTTTGTGGAGTTTGCAATTTCAACTTCCCTAAATTTAACTTCCTTTTTGTTCTTTTTGGATGAAACCCATTCAGTCCCACATTGGTTCAAAGAAGAAAATGTTGGTAATTAGTACTCCGTATACCATAGTGTATATTAGGGATGACGAAAAACTCGAATTTGACGGGAAAACCCGAACTTTTTGAGGCATGATGAGGCATGCTTATCGGGTTACGGGCGGGTTTTGGGGCCTTAATGTGGATTTTTATCGGGTTTGGAGAGGGACGGGGCTCAATATCTCTGCCGAGCCCCACCCCGAAACATATATACATACAAATATATTTATACACAATTACACATATAGTATTACGTTTATATTTACCTAATAAAAAAGATAATTCTTTAACTTTCAATATTTGTAAGATTGAAATTGTGATCATGAAAGCTTGTTTCTTGTCATATTATTCTAAAGAAGTTGATTTACGAAGCAAGTAACTTATCATTTTTATGTTTATTTTTGTTAAAAACTTAATAAGGCTAATGCTTAATTTAGACAAAAATACACCGTTGGTCCCTAAACTTTCCACGAAACATGGTTAGACACCTTAACTTTTGAAAAACGTCTCCGTGCGTCCCTCCTCAAATTTTTACTCTCATCAACTTCATTGAGTTTTTTTCATATCCATGTCAATGAAAGACCATATGTTATATTATAGTGTTTATAGTATTAATAGAAGCTACTAAACATGTTTCAGGAATAAGACGTTATATAGGGTTCAAAGTCTTCTTTTGCGATAGATTCGGAGGATCGTTTGTTGTCAATAGGATATTTGTATCAGCAAGAAGTTGTTGAAAGTAAGATTGTTTTTCTGTTTTATTTGAATAACACTACTTTAAATCATATAGAATCTAGAGTCCAGTTTACACAGTTGACTTATTCAGTAAGTCAAACTGTGTGGTTAATGAATATATTGGTGAATGTCATAGTTAAATCCAGGAATGTTTTTACATGTAATTTAATATCGCAATCAAGTTTCATTTGCATAAATATCTTCAATAATTGGATGAAACCATTAAGCATTAAAATGCTTATTTTTCAATATATTCAAGGATTCTTGTCATCAGTAAGAGAACTGTATCAGCATCCATGTAAAACGACTATTATTTTTTACATTACTTCACGCAGAGTCCCCAACCTTGTACAAACCATTTAGCAAACCATAGGTTAGTACTTGTACATCAAAGAAATTGTCTTGATTGTAATTTTCATAGTTTCACCGAAAAGGAAATGATATATATGATACTAAAAGAAGGATCCTTTAATTATAAGCTTATTGAAAATTATCTTTAATGTTTAAGTACAGTGGTAAATTTTAAACATGTTACAAGAAGAAAATAGTTAAATAATCTTGCCCAAAACAAAAATCTAGAAAATAGTGGAAATATGCCTGTTCGTGGAAACACGATCAGATCATCAAGTGCACCAAGCTCCTCGTGCCAACACTCAAACTCATTTAACTTCTGATGTCTACGTGCACTTTCGAGCATTAAGCACCAATTTTACACTCAAATTATTTTGTCGTTGCTAAGTTTTCAAAACTGGAACTCAATCTCATACTATACTCAGCAACAAGCTTTGCAAACGAAGACGACTTATCTTCCAGCAACTTTGTTGGAGAATCATATTCCTCAATCAAACTTATACACAACAAAATTTTTCTTAGATTAAGACTTTAATGGAAACATACACAAGAGCTGACAAAGTTGCTTAACAAACCTTGTTCTAGAACCAAAACCATGTCACTATCAAGCACAGATGTAATACGATGAGAAATCATTATAACAGTAGAGTCATTAAAGTGTTGGTTGAGTGTTTGTTGAATCATTCCATGAGTTGCAGTACCGACTGATGCAGTAGCTTCGTCAAATACCAAGCCAAAATTTGACTGCCATCGAACCATTGATGGCTCCTTGTGCCATATTCTCACAGCACCTGTCAGAATGACGGGTCAAATATTCAGACGGTCTTCTATTTGGAGTCAAGGGCGGACCTATGTAAGGGCAGGGGAGGGTCCCCCCCCCCCCAAAAAAAAAAATTTTTTTGCGGCACCTAGTGTAAATACTATAGATTTTTGGGGTAATTTAGTTGAGGTTACAAACAAATCTCCTATTCGGACCCCCCCCCCCCCCCCCCCCCCCCCCTCCCCTCAAAATAAATTCGGCCACCCCAAAAAAAGTGTTCTAGTTCCGCCACTGTTTGGAGGACTTGCCCCAACGGGACGCTCTGATAAGATCCACAGTGAGGATTGGAGCGAATTTGGGGATGATATTTGTAATCGGGTTTGGGGATGGTGATGGCCGTCCTGCCCCATTGACATTCCTAACTGCATATGGCTCATGTTGTGTGAATTTGTGTGATGTTTACAAGTCTGATTATGGTGGGCTAGATAAAAGATTTAGTAACTCATAATCATGATTTGTGAATTCATATAAACTCATAAACTTATTTTAATCTGTATAAAGTGATTTTAATCTGTATGAACTCCATGTATATGTTTCATAAAGATTTAGAATCCGTTTTTTCATATAGGACATGGTCAGGGACTCAGGGCATCTACTATGTCACCAATTTATAAATCTTTTTGGTTGTATAAACCTTCTTGATGGTCTATAAAGAACCCATTAAATTATGTCACCAGTCGATCGCATTAATGGGTATAGTATTTCACACCAATAGTGTTGTTTTTGTACCTTCTGTTTATTCCTCCCACATTGTAATTTAGACTCGTGCAATTGTTTTTGTATCGATTTTTCCACATTGTAAATCAGACTCGCTCAATTGTTTTTGTATCGATTAAGTTTCTTTCTATTGCTTTTGCGAGTTTTGTGCTTTAAGTTGAATAAGATGAAAAAATAATGATTCTGGAGATGTAAAATGAAGAACAAAAGAAAATTATATCCAAAGTGGTAATATGCTTCGGGTGTGTTTGAGCCTTGCCTGACTTGGAGCTCGGTGGCAGCTCAAGTCTCGTAAAGTTGGTTATAATCTTATGGTGACATGTTATGTGCTAATGGGTTGACCACAACCACAAGCCAAGTCCTTAAGTCGATCATGTTAGGCTATGCTAGAACTCGATTTGTTAACTTGACGAGTAGTTTTGAATTGAGCCCAACTCGGTATGAGAAAGACTTGGACGAGTTTGAGCTCTAGCTAAGATATTACCGTGGTAATTAGTACAAATACTATCTAACTAGAGAAAAACTTTGTTTCTTTATGTTGTTAAACTTAAAACAATGGCATTCCTAAATTCCATAATGACATTAAGCGTTATGCCTTAGTGGTTGTTTTCTTACAGCCCACTACATGAATCATTTGGCCCCAAATCAAGCATTGGAAACTAGGGGTGTTCGTCGATTTGGTTTTCAAGTTTTTTGAGATTATTTTGAGACAAAATTGAAAACCGAATTGAACCGAATTCAAAATGGATCAACTCGGACCCCAATTGAATTTGAATTTGGGTCACTTTGGTTTTCAGATCTAGCGAGTAATACCCGAATTGTGAACTTGCCGGAAAACACACATGTCATACCGGAAGTAATACGCGTTGTTGTTAAGTCCATCGACATCCTCCTAATCCCAACTATTGAAAGTGTGAAACTGATCAGTTTCCTCCAGGGCTCTAAAAAGTCAAATTCATATAGTCGAAACATGTCGCGAATGATAGACTACTCAATGAATAATCTCACATCCAAGAGCAATGGCTTTAAAACTCAATATCACCTATCTTAGTAACTTCAAAGGATAAAAACCTTTTACAAATGAGACTAAATAATGCAGATTACGATAGCGAAAATGCATGTATGGGTGTATCTTTATTACATAAGAACAATAATTTATATAAACTAATGTGATTTATGTTTGTTAGAAACTTAAACTCTGACTACACTATGGTTTAGTAAATTTGTTGGTATAGTAAGACCTTTATTTGCTTCAAATGAATTAGTTGCATTGTCACTTAACAATCGTTTATACATTAACTTGGCATCATTTATCAGAGTAACGTCAATTCATTGAAAGACAAGCTTTGAATAATAAACACATACTAAATGATATAGATTATAGAAGACTAAAAATGCATTAGTAAACAACATATATGCATTAGATACTTGTTGGATTTTTTCAATAAAGCCATTCTAGTATTACATCCCACATAGGTTAGAGAAAAGAAAGGTAACTTAGTTATATACAACACTTCACATGGAACAGATGTGTCTAGAACACTATGATGTTTCGGATGCTTTTGCTACATGGAAGTTCAATATGATAAATAAAAATGGAACTTTCATATTAGCAAAATAATCTGGAATTCATATATGTTCTTAAATTTTTTATATTTATTTTATTAAGTGGCCTTTTATTGCCTTTGGATTTGGCTAATTCATAACCTTAATCGTACATATTTTCAAGAGAAGAACGTATGTTCACGTATGTTCTTAAATGATATAACAAAAACACATGTATAAGATTTCTGTTGGGATATCACCAGATCACACAACGATTGCACAACAATAACGAAAATGAAAAACAATACACACACTTTTTACGTGCAAAACCTCTTAAACAAATGTCAAAACCACGGGACCCGTAGGCAGGGACGGAACCATGACCAAATATGACCGGGTGAAAAAAAAATTTAGAACAGTAATATAGAAGTACATTTCGATAGACTGAGTGTATTTAAGAAAAACTGATATTTTTTCCAAAACTTAACACTGCATCGAAAAAATCCATAGGGGTCCCGGGAACCTCCTAATATTAGATGAATAAGTTAGTTGGCCCAAGCCCAACTTCTGGGTTGGGTCCATTAGGGTTTCCAGGTATATTGCTTTATAAATACCTGACGAATAAATATTATAGCCTACGGGTTTATCATTGTCTAACACCTAACTCCGTCCCTGCCCGTAGGCCACCTAACATCCACTATATGAAAGATATTACATAATTGGAGATGCTTAGCTCTCGACACTCTTATATATTCTCACACCACCCTCAACTATTACAGTAACTTTAAAAGATAAAAACCTTTACAAATGAGACTAAATAATGCAAATTAGGATAGCGAAAATGTATGTATTCCTTATTACATAAGAACAATAATTTATATAAACTAACTTTTTGTGGGAGAAAACTTAATTTACTCAGTGGGTAATCTACCCATGTGCTTGTAATATGTGTCATGTACAAGTCATTAAAAGGAATAAAACCACAATTAATGCTTTGTTCATTCTCTTCCAATGACTGAATTATATCTCATCCGGGTAAACTATCTAGTGGGTAGGTGTATCCATCTCCTTTTTTGTGCCACTTAATTACAACTTGGAGATGGATACACCTACCCACTGGGTAGTTTACCTGGATGAGGTGTAATTCAGTCATTGAGAGAGATGGAATAAGGCATTAATTGTGTTTTTATTTATTTATTTAAATGACATGTACATGCCACATATTATGAGAACATGAGTAGACTACCCACCGGGTAAATTAAGTTTTCTCCGTACAACTTCATTATTCTCACTTTTAACACCAACACATCAAAATACCCCTCATGACTCACAAGTAACATGTCAAAACACACCACTTTTGTGACCCATTATTTTATTTTATTTTTCATTTATTTAAACAAACATATTTTTCGTTCGTTAAATAAAAATACAAATTACTAACTATAAAACTTAATGGAACTAAAACTTCAAACTAACATTCTAAAATGTTTAAAAAAAACTAAAAAATAAAATTTCATCTTCCTCACGCCATACGAACACCATACCCCAGACAAAAACACACTAAAAACTCAAATACACACACCATACGAACACTATAAACAAACTAAAAAAAGCAAAAAAAATAAAATAAAATAATAAATAAATAATAAACAAAATAAAGAAATAAAATAAAAAATAAAAAGCAACTCCAACGCGCGTTGATACACCAACGCCAGCCCCAACAACGTTGGTTTTGGTCCTTCTCGAGTGTGGTAATGCCGGAAACACCAACGACATGTCGGCATACCGCTGACCCTAACTTTACCACAGCCAAGCCTCTTAATGATCATTTTTGCCTCACTGCCATTGGTTTGTTCAAATTTAAGCACCATTCTAACCTCCTAAACTTCAAAAAGAAATATCAACCTAGTTGGGTTAGTACATGAGAACAATAATTTATATAAACTAACGTGATTTTATTTATTTATTCATTTAGGCTAGAAACTAAACTCTAACTACATCATGTTTTAGTACATTAATTGGAATAGTAAGACCTTTATTTGCATCAAATGAATTAGTTGCATTGTCACTTAACAATCATATATACATATTAACTTGGCATCATTTATCAGAGTAACATCAATTCTTTAAATGATAAACTTTGTATAATATACACAAAAATGATTTAGATTATAGAATACTAAAAATGCACGAGTCAGTAACATTTAGATACTTGTATATATTTTTAATAAAACTATTCTAGCATTACATCCCACATAGGTTAGAGAAATGAAATGTAACTTGGTTATATACAGCAGTGCACATGGAGCATACATGTTTAGAATAGTATGACGTTTCGGGTACTTTGTTGGTAGGGGAGTTTAATTTTTAAAAGAAAAATTAAATTACCTCGTTAATGACGTACTCGAAATTTGTACGATTTTTAATACTAGACGAATACCCATGCAAATCGACAGTTTATAATTATATGAAATTGTAATTATAGCTTGAAATACTAGACGAATACCCATGCAAATCGACAGTTTATAATTATATGAAATTGTAATTATAGCTTGAAATTGTAATTATAGCTTGGCACTTGATGCAAAACTTGTGAGTTTGTAGTTATTGTGAGAAAAATAGAAACAAAAAATAATAAAGTTTCGTTTAGTTGGTGAAAAATATCCCAATTTCCTAGGAAATTTTTCATCTGAAAATGAAAAAAATTAAAAATCCGTTTATTCACATTTTTTCCATAAATTTTCAAAAAAAAAAAAAAATGAAATTACCATTTTCTAAATTACAACTAAGAAATTGAAAAACCTATTTTACCATTCTTAATTTTCTCTTTCTAATTTTTTTCTCAACTCAAAAAAGACACATACACCATACTACCTCTAATCTCTCGTATCATCCTCCACGGCCCACCTTTGCTGCCACTGCTCGCCATCGCCGCCACCATCGCAATTTAAGATAATCTTCTTAATTGAACACATTTTCAAGAAAATAACTTATGTTCTTCATTGATATATCAAACACTTCAAGTTAATATAATAGAAAGGGCAATTCCATATTTCCCCAATATAAATATCAAAATTTCATATTTTCCCAAACATGCATCAAAATCATTGCACATTATGATGTTTATATCCCTTACAAAAACTTAGATAATAAATTCACAAATTTGATTTTGTTCAATTTTTAATGTTAAAACAATAGTCATATTAATTAAAATCCAAAACTATCACAACTACACAATTAAGTTGAATACTACAAATTCTGAAACAAAGGGATGCCATCATGCTCTAAAGCTGATATTTAACACACTTCATATGCATATACAGATATGTATTAGTTATCCAAGCAGCTTTGAAAGAAAATTTACCTATAATGACCATGTATATGATATAGGTTGTATTAGTAAAACTTGCACATTTTATTTAACACCTTTGTTCTTTTTCAATGAAACCCATCCATTCCCACATCGGTTCAAAGAAGAAAATGTTAGTAACTAATATACCATTTAGTATATATGGCTCGTGTATGTGTGAATTAGTATGATGTTTACAAGTTTGGTTATTAGGTGAACTAGGTAAAAGATGATTCTATAATCATGATTCGTGAATTCATATAAGGGGCTTGACAACGCATGCGGGGAGGCACGGCACAGCACCCCCACCGCACGGGAACACCGCCGCCGGTGCCTCCACACCGCACGGTAGGTGTCTTTTGCGGTAAACTTTACCGTGTGAAAACTATCCGTTGCACACTCAAATTATTCGAACGTTGGGTGTTTAATATGGGACCAACGGTTACTTTTTCTTGTTTTGTATATATATTTGATCAAACAACCATCCAAAGTAAAAATAAAAAAATAAAAAAATAAAAATAAACAATCGATCCAAACTAAAAAAAACAGCCGATTCAAACAAAAAAAAACATCCGATCCAAAAAAAATCCGATTCAACTGCACGTATATGGCGCATAAAAAAATTAGTTCGACTTTATTTTTAGATGAGCCGTTCGAGTGGTCTAACGATTCTAGTCTTGATATTTTTGCTGACGCGATTGACGAAGATGAAGAAGATACGGCTGGGTCGACACGAAAATCAGTGAAACGCAATCGGATCTCTGCTGCACAAAGATTGCATCGTGATTATTTTTGTGAAGATCCAAAATTCGACGATGAATTTTTTGAAGATAGGTATCGTATGCCTAAAAGTTTATTTTTAAAAATAACGCGAGCTATTGAGGCTAGATTCGAGTATTTTCAGGAAGGTTATGATGCTAGAATGAAAAAAAGTTTCACAGCCATACAAAAATGTTCGTCTGCCATTAAACAACTCGCAACCGGTGCACCACCGGATGAGTTTGACGAATATTTGGAAATGGTACAAAGAACTTCACGTGAATGCCTTCAATTTTTTTGTGATGCTATTATTGAGTTATACGCTCGAGATTTTCTACGTAGGCCAACAAGTCATGATGTTGCATGTTTGTACGAAGCGCACGAAGCCCGACATCACATTCCGGGTATGATCGGTAGCCTAGATTGCACACATTTCGTTTGGAGGAATTGTCCAATGGAATTGAGGGGTCAATATAAAAGGGGTGATCATCAATACCCCACGATTATGATGGAGGCAGTGGCGTCTCAAGATTTGTAGATATGGCACGCGTTCTTTGGACCGCCGGGTTCAAACAACGATGTGAATGTTGTGATGCAATCTCTGCTATTCCTCACCGAGCGTAATGGTACGACACCTAAGTGCCCATTTGTTGGGAACGGCCATACGTACAAGCGTGGCTACTATCTTTGTGATGGCATATATCCGGCATGGTCTACTTTTGTTAAAGCGTTCAAATATCCAACCGACTCGAAGGAAAAAAAGTTCAAGAAAGTACAAGAGTCGGCTCGAAAGGATGATGAACGGGCATTTGGTGTTCTCAAGGGTAAATGGGGTATACTGAATCGACCCTTAC
Organism: Artemisia argyi; assembly: GCA_030686995.1. NCBI lineage: Eukaryota > Viridiplantae > Streptophyta > Magnoliopsida > Asterales > Asteraceae > Artemisia > Artemisia argyi. The sequence goes on along the minus strand of CM060683.1, from coordinate 192,612,818 downwards.
GGCCACACACGATAGAAAGAATTAGAAAAACAGTTTATACGTGTGTCATATTGCATAACATGATTATACATGACGTCGGTAACGCAATCTCGCCGGTTCATATTCGGGATCCTCTGATTGAACCGGTGTTTGACGAAGCAGCCTTAGCCGAGATACGAGATGAGGATACACATTTTCGTGTCAGATTTGATCTTATGGAGCCTATTCACGCTCAACAATTACCATACCTCGAGGTGGACGATGAAAATTAGATTTTTAGTATTATGTAATGGTATTTTATGTTTTTTAATAATATTATGTAATGTCTATTTTAATTTTAATGAATTTTAGTTCTTAATAAATTTTAATAGAATTTAAAAAAGAAAAAAGAAAAAGAAAAAAAAATGAGTGAAGGGTGAGTGATGTGATGCCAACAAAAAGTGAGTGAGTGAAGCGAAAAGTGGGATGGTAATGTGACATAAGAGGATTGGTTGTTCGTGAGTGAAGGGTGATGGTGTGAATGATGCATTGCCAACCCCTAAACTCATGGACTTTTTTTAATCTATATGAACTCCATGTAATGCATTAATGGGTATAGCATTTCACACCAATGGCGTTGTTTTTGTACCTTCTGTTTACCCCCCAACCCCCCCCCCCCCCCCCCCCCCCCCCCACACACACACACACACACACACATTATAATCCAGACTCGTTCACTTGTTTTTGTACCGACTAAGCTTCTTTCTATTGCTTTTGCGAGTATCGTGTCGGTTTAATTTGTGCTTTAAGTTGAAAAGGATGAAAAAAAATATATGATTCAGAAGATGAAAATGAAGAACAAAAGAAAAGTATATCCAAGTGGTAATATTGTTCGGGTGTGATTGAGCCTTGCTTGACTTTGAGCTCGGTGGCAGCTCTAGTCTCGTAAAGTTGGTTATAATCGTATGATTACGTGTTTAAACTTGACTCGTCTAGGGTCATTGAGTGAAAGCTGAATCATTTTTAACGTCTCTCTAAAACATGTGCGACCGGGTTGACCACAAGCCAAGTCCTTGAGTTGATCATGTTAGGCTATGCTCGTACTCGATTTGTTAACTTGAATATTTTTGAATTATGCTCAACTCGGTACGAGAAAGACTTGGACGAGTATGAGCTCTAGCTAAGATCTTACTGTAGTAATTAGTACAAATACTATCTAAATAAAGAAAACTTTGTTTTTTTATGTTAAACTTAAAACAATGGCATTCCTAAATCCGTTAATGATCTTTATGGTTGTTATTTTACAGCCCGTGATATGATTCATTTAGCCTCAAATCAAGCACATAATACTATGGTGTTCCTCTGTTTGGTTTTCGGGTTTTTTTTTATTTAGATAAAATCGAAAACCAAATTCAAAATAGACCAACTCGAATCGGAAACCGAATTTGAATTCGGGTAGCTTCGGTTTTCGGATCATGTGAGTGATACCGGGCTCGTCGGGAAACACATTTATCATACCGGAAGTAATACGCGTCGTTGTTAACTCCATCGACATCTCCCAATCCCAACTATGGAAAGTGTGAAAATGTTGTTTCCTCCAGGGCTCTAAAAAGTCAAATTCATATTGTCGAAACATGTCGCGAATGATAGACTACTCAATGAATAATCTCACATCCAAGAGCAATGGCTTTAAAACTCAATATCACCTATCTCAGTATCTTCAAAATATAAAAACCTTTTACAAATGAGGCTAAATAATGCAGATTACGATAGCAATGGCTTTAAGAACAATAATTTATATTAACTAATGTGATTCTCTATTTTATTTTATTTTTTATTTTTTATTTTTAGAAACAAAACTCTAACTACAATATTGGTTTAGTACATTACTTGGAATAGTAAGACCTTTTAGTTGCTGCAAATGAATTAGTTGGATTGTCACTTAACAATCCTATATTCATTAACTGGGCATCATTTATCAGAGTAACGTCAATTCTTTAATAAGATAAACTTTGTATAATAAACACATAAATGATAAAGCTTATAGAATACTAAAAATGTTAAATATATGGATAAATATTAATATGTAAATGTTTAGTATCGAACCCGAGACCTCGGGATTGCACACTTTACAAACAAGAATAATGAATAATAAATATATATATGTTAAACGTATCGTGTATATATATATATATATATATATATATATATATATATATATATATATATATATATATATTTATAAACACTTAATGGACTAAATGGTCGTTAGTTATTAACCGTATGGACTAACTATCATTAGTAACGAAAGATAAGGACTAGAATGTAACTTGGGAGTCAAGAAGAATCTAGAACACCCTTATGGGTGCCTAGGCCGGTCGATCATGGTGAGGGGAAGCCCAACCCATGCTTGTCTTGTCCTCCAAGTTTACTCTAGCATATATACAAGGTCAAGGATTAGGGTTTCACATCTTTTGTGCACACACACTAAACCCTAAATCTTTTCTCCTTGTTGTTTCTTTCTTGGCCGATCGGTTCAACCCCCTCCAAGGGATCTTGGATCGATTTTGGTTAAGCAAAATATAAGTGTTTTGTTTACTTGCATCAAACCTTTATTCGTTGGTAGTTTGTGTGTACAAGAACGAGGTAATTACTTACTTTAGTAATTATCAAGGGATCGATTAACAAAACAGTAAGGGGTTAATCATTGATCCATATAAACCCTAATTAGGGTTCTTCATATTGTTAAAAACAATTGCTTTTGATTCTTGTTCGGGCTAGAATCACCATGGTACGTTCCTATTTAATTTATGTTAATCTCTTATGTGTTATAGATGTTCCTACGCTTCCGCATATGTGTTTACCTGTTTATATGATGGTCATGATTCTTTAATTCTAACAGTGGTATCACGAGCTTGCTATAACATGTAATTGATTACATAAAACACATAAAAAATGAATTTTGATTGTGTTAGATACATGTATTGGATCTAGGGTTTTGCTTTTTTTTACCCTAACCCTAATTTTTTTTTTGGGGGGGGGGGGGTCGATTTATTCCATTAACCCTAATTAGGGTTTGTGGTTTTATTAATTAATTGGATTAGAAACCCTAGGTTGCCTACATGTTTATGTGTTATTTGGGCGTATCCTTGACCTAATTGGTAATTGTTATGCTTTGATCCGTGACGAAACATGCATGTTAGTCATGGGTTATTAATTGTTGATTAATTGTTAAGCTTTTCACGTGTTTAGATAGATCTAATATTGGGGAAGACCCCATAATTATTAAAATCAATTATGTGCTATGTGGTATGTGATTAGCTTTGGCCTACGCGATTGACTTGTCAATGTATGTGGCTCACTTCCATTAAGAGGTGAAGGCCCTAGTTAATTATATGCATATAAAAACCTAGAATTGATTATGTTAGGATCTTTTCTAAAAAGATTGCATGTGGCTAATTGTTTCACCTTTATAATTGTTATGTTATTAGTTGTTTTTATTTGTCTTTATTACTTGTTTTATTGTTTGATTGTTGGACACGTTTGTAAGCAATAAAAGGGTAATTTTTCCATAAAGAAAATAATACGGACTAATAATGGTGAAACCCTAAGTGATAAAGTAAGAATCTTGCAAGGTCTTAAGTGCCGCTAGTGGGCCGATTCGCACGGTAATCAGCTCCCAGGCGAGACTAGCAAAATTCACACTTTATTACATGATTTTGAGATTGAATCCATAAATTTTTGCTTGATTGATGTTTTGTACAAATATACTTTTAAAATTAAGTCCTTTAAGATGATATTCATAACCGTGATTTGAAGGCTTAGAAAAGAGCCTTAGTGTCTGCCTTGGTTATCACAATCTTGATTATGTCTTAAACGAATTACTTTTAAAATCATAATTGTAGAAAGTCATCTTAGGGTTTATTAAACCTCAAGTAAAACTTTGTGTATTAATTTCACGAATTGGTAATAAAAAGGTTTTGAAAAATTATGTTATAAAGATGAGTGCATGCATCTTTATACATGTTTTGATTTTCACATCAAATATTTATACCCTAAAATTTAAGTTACATGCCATCTAACTATAAGAAACACTTGAAGTTATTATTTAGTAAACGTGAGACGCAGGCTAAATTTTAATGGCAAGGTAAATTTCCGAGTGTGCGTGAGACCACACATGGAGAATTTGCAGTTTCTAAGTTAGACGACTTAATTAAGTTGATGCGTGAGACCTAGAGCTTAAGGCATGAGATGGGATGAAACATGCTTACATGACAAATTGATGAATCAATTTGATGTAAATCCCATAATGATCTAGGAATTGGAAAAGTGTTTGCCAATTATTGTTCGACAGATTACCATCTTTTATACTTTCACCACTAACAGATCAACTGATGTGGTGGAATCTATGTAAAGTTGGATACTAGGTTTTCAAGAAAATATGTTGGGTATATGAATATATCCTTGGGTATTATATTTTCTTGGAAATATAAATTATCGAAAATACTAAAATTGAATTTTGTAAATTCTTTAAATGTATTAATGCAACTCAAAACCGTAAACGTAAGTTATTCTTTTAATTGATCTACACCCGTTTGGGTTTTTTGGTTAGAGTCAATATTTACTAAAAGAATAAATCAAGTCTTCTTTCCATTAGGAGAAGTGTGAGACTTAAATCCTATTCCTTTTCATGAATGAGAAAGGCATAATAGGATGATTAGAATTGTCTAAATTCTAAATACATAACTCATAGCAAACTTTAATAGTAAATGTATATGCACCTTATGAGCTATTAAATTAGAAGCTAGACTGATTACTGCATAATGGTAAAAGACGAATTAGATTATTTTGTCTAGTTGTTTTGGTTTGACCATTTACAGATATTGCATACAATTGTTGGAATGGTAAATCTATAAAGGAAGAAATTGCATGCCCAGTTTTTTCAAGTTAATAGTTTGGAATGTGATGAATCACATTTATGTAGTAGATTACATCCTTTTATAACCTATATAATTGTTTGAATGGGTTTTCTTAAAAGATGTAGGAAAGTAAACAAGTACACTATTTCCTTTTACTGATTAATGAAACATTTACAATGTTTTCAAATTCAGTGGGAGTATTGTGTTCTTATGGCTGAATAAGGGATTATTATTATGTTCTCTAATTCAGTGAGAGTTACAAGACTTATTGTCTTGATTGTAACTTAGATTATCCTTTGAATATCTCAAGGTAATTACTTTCCAAATATAGACACTAATATTTTCAAGGATAGTCATGTACGTTTCCTTGATTGATTGAGTAAACTCTATATCTACTAAGTTATGTTAATGACACAAATCATATTGTTCAAATTAACAAACGTGTGCGTGTTGTTTATATGATACATGGTGTTGTACCATGCACAAGTGGGAGAAATCTTCATTATGTGCAAAGTACAACACATAAGTATATGATTTAAAGGACTCTCTTAACTGCAAAGTAAGAGATTATAATTCCAATTAGTTTAATACATCTAATCTTAGAAACACTTGGTGTTAAAATTTAGTAAACGTGAGACGCAGACTAAATATTAACAACAAGGTGAATTTCATGTATGCGTGAGACCAACATGGATAATTCAGTTTCTAAATTAGACATCTATTAGAACAAAAAAAAAATAACAATACTACTTCAGCTTTAATATTTATGTATTAATGGAATGACATAAATGCATGAAGTAATATAATACTACTTCAATAATTATGTATTCTTAGAATGACATAAATAAATAAAGTAGTGTGTTAACTTGAAAATATTATTGAAACCAAATGATGGTGTTCATGATTACTTTAATTATACATGTTTATACTTTATTGTATAGTTATAAACATGAAGTCTTTTAAGCATTACAAGACTTATAATAAAGTAAGACGTTAGCTTGTTATGGTTTTTTTTTAATTAAGACATATACAAGAAGTCATTGAGTTGATCAATGATTAATATACGAATAGTGGGATTATAACACGTTTATGTTTTAATGTGACATAAACATGAAGTGACTTGATTAATAAGTACTTGGGTTATAAAGCATGCAATTGGCTTGAAAATACTATTACACCATTAAGTTGATTTAGTTGGTAAATAGACAAGCTTAAAGATATATGGTTATCTTACATATTGTTAGATTGTCCTACAATATGAGTTCTAATGAAATACTAGATTATAGTATGATCAGTTAGGAAATCAAACCCTTATTGTAGTGTTTGGTTCAAGATAACTACATCTTCTTTTCTTCCAAAAGTTATCAAGGTTAGAAATTGAGTATGAATTGAATATACTCAATTAGACTCGTAGAAGATTAATAAGACGTTATTGAATTATGAAATGTGATGAATCACATTATGTCTTAAAAATTGAAGTTCTGAATTTGTTAAGCTACTTATGTGAAGGTTATCAAAATGTATTTGTAATGTCCTAAAAGAGAACGCTGGATTGTTGCTCTAATTGCTAAGTAGTTATAGATAGTCTCTATATTGCTAAAGGCAAGTGGGAGTATTTTATCTCGAAAAGATAGAATTACAAGATACATAATCTTCTAAAACCACACTAGTTAAAATCATGATGAGGCTTAACATGTAAATGATAAACCTCAAGATGATGGAATTATCATTCATAGATCCACTTGGATATCTCATATATTTAATGAATATACTGACGATTATATGATGTAGTATTACGAAAATAATGAATTGAGTAAATTACTCATAATATGAATGTTATAGATGTTGTTCATAAAGATATTCAAATTTAAAATTTAGTTTATCTTAATTCTTAATAGTTGGATAATGATGATGAGTTTATTCAAAGATAATGTAACCCTAGTGGTTTAAATCTTTATGAAATAATCATATGGACAAAATTGTACACATATCTTAATGCATGTCTTATTACAAGATTATTAATTATACTTAAGCAATTAACTATGATTGAATACTCTTTCCTAAGCACATTAAAGATCAATGTTATAAATGGCGTGAGGCGTGGCGTGGCGGCAAGGCCACGCCTCAAGCCTTCGCCATGGCGTTTTTTGCGGCGTGACTAAGGCGGCGAAAAAATATTTATATATTTATCATTTATGTTATAATATCATATTTTATATGCATATCGAGTTTACAAAAGGTGAGTTTACAAAATGTGAGCTTACAAAAAATGATATGCATAAGAAATAAAGTGAAAATTTGAACTATGTTTAGAAATTACTAGGCCCAAAATTTAAGCCCACATCATCTCCTTCTAAAAATGGCGCCACGCCATACGATAAGGCGCGCCTTGGCACGCCTTTTCGCGCCTTATTCCACGTCTTTTCACACGACGCCTAGACTTCACGCCTTGATCCATTTCGTGGCGCCGAGGCCACGCCTCGCGCCTTGGCGACGCCTTGGCGGCGCCTTGGCGCGCCTTTTAGAACACTGTTAAAGATACAAAGATGCTTAATTGTCATATTTATATGAATATGAAATTTGACAATGAATATCAAAAACTCTTTCTTGAATAATTACTTGAGCGAGGACGATAAGTAATCAAAAGGAGTTTATGAATTCATGCAAATCTTTGGAAGTGTACAAAATGCAATAATCCATGAACGGATAAATGCATGCATCTAGGAGATTATTCTTATGATAAATTATTAAATCTATATTTAGGTTTATAATTAAAATAAGGTAATTTCTAAGTATTCCTGAAAGCTAGTGGGAGTATTATGTTTGATTTACTAAATCATATATGTTGTATAACATATAAGAGTAACATTCCATATAAGTAAAAGGTTAGACTTAATTTGGAATGAAACGTTACTTGAAAGATTTAGGAAATATAACATACAACCTTGAAACAAAAGTTTATTATTAAATAAACAAGTGCGGTAAATAAATTCTAAATAGAATATGATATATTATTTAGGATGACTAAATGGATATACATATTTGTAAAGATCAAACATGAATAAAATCTAAGTTTGACTGAAGGATTTTCATGTGCATTATATTATTGTTGTATCATGCTTAAGTGCTTAAATGATTTGACAATATTTGATATCCAAATTAAAAGTTATTGAATAACTTGTGTAATAGATATTCTAATGAAAAATGTTTGAAATTAGAATTATGATCCTCAAACTGGAATAGCTCCTAAACATTACACATTGGATATTAAGTTTACGGAAATTTTAAGAGCATATTGTGTTTAATATACAATGATGCTGGTTTAATTGAGATGACACTCAATAACTAGTCATGGTAGGATTTTATCCTTGTTAATGGCCATGTAAACTAGTTGTGCTCAACTAAGAGCATAGTTGCATTATACATTAAAGAATTAGAATACTTTAAACTTTAAAATGTTTGAAAGTTTGATTGTCATAAGTTGGTGATTGAGGATATCACACCATTTATGGAAAATTATGTGGCTATATCAAGATAGTTGGATTTACACATACAAGAATTTTAATTATTGAATTCTTGAATTAAGTATTCTCAAAATTCGGATAGATCAAAGTTAGTTGAAATAAAGCCTTGTCAACAAGTATGATTGTCATTACTTGAGGCATAATTGTCTTCAAGTTATTACTTGAGACAAGATTCATTAACTAGAATTATCATGCATTGATTTATTTAGTATTTGGATAAAGGACATTAAGCAATTATTATTTATAATGAATTAAAGTACTTAGTACGTTTGTTTTCATTAATAATAAATTGTGTCATATATTTGCATGTTTAAATCCGTGAATAACTTAATGTTATTCTAAATTGTCCATTGTCGATTAATGATATAGGAATATCATTAAACTAAGGCAAATCTGAGTATTGGTTAAGAATATACTTGAAAGTATATTGATGCGTTGACATACCAATTTCACATGATATTCGATGAATTGAATATTGGACTTATCCCGATAATATGATTTAATATTTAATGTGAGAATCATATTTAAAGTTATCCTTAGACTTGAGATACCAGATAAGTGTCATGGATGTAGTGCATTTTTGTGAAACAATCTACCGCTCACCGTAACAGGGAGTCATAAGGGTTGTTTTCAGAAGTATTGCAAAGTTCATGGGTTATTCTTGTAGTCAAGAGAGAATTTGTTCCTTCTGATTTGTTCAGAAGTTTAATACTGCTGGGCCCCTCGTAGGGTTGACAAAATGTTTGCGTGACCACGCCCAAAGTCTATCTGGAATACGTTCAGATGTTTTGATAATTTTGTTAAATCATAAAGTGACGAGAAACAGAAATTTAATAAAGAACCTCACATCTTTATTAATGTGGTATTAGTAATGAAAGGATAATTATAATGATGAATCATTAAAGGTTTTTCAGGAAACCTAGCTCGGATTGAACTAGGGGCATTGGAGTTTTGCAAGACGCTAACCAATGTCATTTTACTATTAATAGATATCCAAGTGGGAGCTGTTAAATATATGGATAAATATTAATATGTAAATGTCTAGTATCGAACCCGAGACCTCGGGATTGCACACTTTACAAACAAGAATAATGAATAATAAATATATATATGTTAAACGTATCGTATATATATATATTTATAAACACTTAATGGACTAAATGGTCGTTAGTTATTAACCGTATGGACTAACTATCATTAGTAACGAAAGATAAGGACTAGAATGTAACTTGGGAGTCAAGAAGGATCTAGAACACCCTTATGGGTGCCTAGGCCGGTCGATCATGGTGAGGGGAAGCCCAACCCATGCTTGTCTTGTCCTCCAAGTTTACTCTAGTATATATACAAGGTCAAGGATTAGGGTTTCACATCTTTTGTGCACACACACTAAACCCTAAATCTTTTCTCCTTGTTGTTTCTTTCTTGGCCGATCGGTTCAACCCCCTCCAAGGGATCTTGGATCGATTTTGATTAAGCAAAATATAAGTGTTTTGTTTACTTGCATCAAACCTTTATTCGTTGGTAGTTTGTGTGTACAAGAACGAGGTAATTACTTACTTTAGTAATTATCAAGGGATCGATTAACAAAACGGTAAGGGGTTAATCATTGATCCATATAAACCCTAATTAGGGTTCTTCATATTGTTAAAAACAATTGCTTTTGATTCTTGTTCGAGCTAGAATCACCATGGTACGTTCCTATTTAATTTATGTTAATCTCTTATGTGTTATAGATGTTCTTACGCTTCCGCATATGTATTTACCTGTTTATATGATGGTCATGATTCTTTAATTCTAACAAAAAATACATGAGTCAATAGCATTTAGATACTTGCTGGAATTTTTCAAGTAAAACCATTCTAGAATTGCATCCCACATAGATTAGAGAAAGGAAATATAACTTTGTTATATACAACAGCGCACATGGGACAGATGTGTATAAAATAGTATATGACGTTTCGGATACTTTGTTTATATGGGATTTCAATATACGGAATTGTAGAAATTGAGATTCCTTCAACATGGTGTTCGAAATTTTATTTACGTTCTTATATTTTTAATATTTATCAAATTTGTTCCGCATATTTGATTATGTTCAATTTCTAATGTTAAAACAACATACATCTTAATTAAATCCAAAAGTATCTAATCAATACCAAAGGCATTGTTAAAGCATTGTTAGTTTGTAGCAAAGCATTGTTTTGTGGACAATATCATCTAAAATTTATAAAACAAAGGGATGCCATCATATTCTAATTAAAGCTTATATTTAACACACTTCATATGCATATACATATAGGTATTGGTTATCCAAGTAGCTTTGAAAGAAAATTGATTTATAATGACCATGTATACGATATAGGTTGAATTAGTAAAACTTGCACATGTCACTAAATTTAGCTACCTTTATTTCTTTTTCTATAAAAACTATATTTACGTTTAGTCCCACATTGGTTCAAAGAAGAAAATGTTGGTAGTTAATATACTAAAGTTTTAACGTCTCTCTAAAACATGTGCTACTGGTTGACCATAAGCCAAGTCCTTAAGTTGTTCATGTTAGGCTACGTTCTAACTCGATTTGAGTCGTTTTGAATTATGCTCTACTCGGTACGAGGAAAGACTTGGACGAGTTTGAGCTCTAGCTAAGATATTACTGTAGTAATTTGTACAACTACTATCTAAATAAAGAGAAACTTTTTTTTTTTTTTTTTTTTTTTTTTTTTTTTTTTTTTTATGTTAAGCTTAAAACAATGCCATTCCTACATCCGTTAATGACATATAGCTTTATGGTTGTTATTTTACACCCCACGATATGATTCATTGGCCCCAAATCAAGCACGGGAAACTAGGGATGTTCATCGGTTTGGTTTTCGGGTTTTACGGTTGGGGTTGAAGTTTTTTTTTAGATAAGATTGAAAACCGAATTCAAAATAGACCAACTCGAATCGGAAACCGAATTTGAATCCGGGTAGCTTCGGTTTTCGGATAATGTGAGTGATACCGGGCTCGTCGGGAAACACATTTATCATACCGGAAGTAATACGCGTCGTTGTTAAGTCCATCGACATCCTCCCAATCCCAACTATTGAAGGTGTGAAACTGAGTTTCCTCCAGGGCTCTAAAAAGTCAAATTCATATTGTCGAAACATGTCACGAATGATAGACTACTCAATGAATAATCTCATATCCAAGAGCAATGGGTTTAAAACTCAATATCACCTATCTCAGTATCTTCAAAATATAAAAACCTTTTATAAATGAGACAAAATAATGCACATTACGTTAGCGAAAATGCATGTATCCTTATTACATAAGGACAATGATGTATATAAACTAATGTGATTTGGTTTTTTTAGAAACTAAACTCTAACTACACTATGGTTTAGTAGTTGGTACATTTGTTGGAATACTAAGACCTTTATTTGCTTCAAATGAATTAGTTGTATTGTCACTTAACAATCGTGTATACATTAAGTTGGCATCATTTATCAGAGTTATATCAATTCTTTAAAAGATAAAGTTTGTATATTAAACACATAAATGATATAGATTATAGAATACCAAAATGCATGAGAACAACAATTAGATACTTACTAGATTTTTTTAATAAAATCATTCCGCCATTACATCCCACATAGTTTAGAGAAATGAAATGTAACTTGGTTATATACAACACTACACAGAGAATTAATGTGTTTAGAATAGTATGATGTTTCGGATACTTTTTTTTGGGTAAAGGGTTTCTATACCCAGTGAATAGAATAAATGAAAATAATAATGTTTGTTACATGAGAAAGTGGCGATGAAACCACTTTATCCCTATTGCATCATGCAAACCTCTACCATGATTCGAACAAATCGAATCACATCTACCAAAAAATAAACAACATGTCACTTGGATTAAAATAAAACAGTACATAACAAACCTACCAAGTGAAAAATGATAAAGCAGCTACGTCGCTTCAGTAGGAATACGCCAATGACCTAGTGCCTTCATCACACCGGATGTTTTCTTCAAATGTAAAGAGGTAATCTTCAAACGCACCATCTCAATAATAATGTCACTTAACTTCTGTTCCAACCGTGCATCTTTCGAATGAATGCGATTATTTCGTTCTTGCTACAAAAAATAGGTCGAAGCAGCAAATACTAAACGACTTACCACGCTTGTGAAAGAGTTTCTATTCGAACTCGGGACCGGCCAAGATACAATGTCATTTAACTTAGTAGGAGCATTATGTATATTTGCCTTCTGTAACACCATGCGCCACACTTTAAACGAGTAGGGACACTCGAAAAAGAAGTGTTCATGCGAATCTTGAATAAGCTTACACAAAGGACACCGAAGCACATTTAAGTCGACATTGTCACCGACATCCCATTGCCTCATTCTATCCTGTGTTTTCAACTTTCGAACCATAATAAGCCATAAGAGGAATGCATGTCTTGGAATAGAAAACGCGTGCCAAACAACACGAAACCAATCAACCTCTTGACCTCTTGGACGAATCGATTCCCATACTAGCTTAACAGCAAAATTATTAGAATTGCCATCACTTTTGCGCCATAAAACTTGATCCTCTCTATTAGAAAAAATTGGAATATCAAGAAGAATTAAAGCAGGAAAAAGGTCTAACCAAGTGTTTGGGAAGTTCCACGAACCACTGTTCACCATGTCTACCACTCTTTCTCGAAGGTCAAACCCCTCTCGAGTAATACTACGAACAGAAAAGTGACTTTTCAAAGGAGAAAACTCGGACCAGTTGTCGAACCAGAATGATGTTTTATGACCATTCCCAATAGAGTGCCAAAAGAAAGGACGAACAATATCGCGAATTTGCAGAATCTTTCTCCAACCCCAACTTACATTACACATTAGAGGCACGTCCCAAAAGCACCGTCCCTTTAACTTGTACGCATGAATCCATCGAACCCACATTGACTCCTTATGGGTTATAATATTCCAAATGTGGGTAGTCATTAATGCAATATTGAATTTTTCCAAGTTACGAATACCAAGCCCGCCTTCGTATTTTGGAAGACACAAATTTTCCCAAGCAACTTTCGCCTTACCTCTTTTCATTTCTCCATGACACCATAGAAAACCTCGCATAAGTTGTTCAATATCATGAATTATTCGAATAGGAAGAATAAAGACGGAAGCCCAATACCCGTGCATAGAAGAGATAACCGATAAAACAAGTTGAAGTCTCCCCGCGAACGATAGGCTTTTGTTCTTCCAATCTCCAATCTGATTTTGGACCCTTTCTACAAGGATTTTACAATCTTTGTATAACAGCCGAGATGAGATCAACGGAATACCAAGGTATTTTATTGGAAGAGAACCTGCTTCAAATGGCATAATATGAAGAATAGACATTTTAACATGATTAGGCACATTACAAAAGAATGCGGTACTTTTTGGTACACTTGGAACCAAACCCGATACTAACTTGAATTCATCCAACGCTTCCATTATTACCCTAGCTGAATGTAAGTCACCACGAAAGAATAAGATCAAGTCATCAGCAAAACAAACATTGATGATCTTTTGCTTGTGACAATACTTATGATATTGAAACATTTCATTACTTTGCACCTTTCGTTTGAGAATAAGAGTAAGGATTTCCATAACTAATGTAAACAAGTATGGAGACATCGGGTCTCCTTGCCTTAACCCTCTCTTTCCCTTGAAAAACCCATGAAGATCACCATTAATGCACAATGAAAAAGACGTTGATGAGACACACACCATAATCCAATTAACCATTTTACGTTGAAATCCAAAACCAAATAAAATGCTCCTTAAAAACTCCCAATCAACCGTATCATAGGCTTTTTGAATATCAACTTTAAATCCACATCTAGGAGGACCTTTATTCAAGTGGTAATTATGCATAAGCTCCTGCGTAAGAAGTATATTATCGGAAATACTCCTACCCGGAACAAAAGCGGATTGGTTATCACTCACAATATCATTAAGTCCTTCCTTTAAATGATTAGTAATGATCTTACTAATACACTTGTAAATAACATTACAACACGATATGGGGCGATAATCATTAACACGAGATGGAGTAGATACCTTGGGAATAAGAGCAAGAATCGTGTGGTTGGTCTCTTGAAGCAATTTCCCATTAGAGAAAAAGTCACGAACCGCATTACAAATATCATCACCTACAATGTCCCATGTTTTCTTGAAGAATAAAGAAGTATAACCATCCGGGCCGGGCGCTTTGTTATTTCCAATTGAAAACATTGCTTGTTTGATCTCACTGTTGGTTACCTCACGACACATAGCTACTGCCTTAGCCGAATCAAGCCTTTTAACAAATAAATTGGTAGTATTAAGTGGAACAGTACTACCTTTAGCACCAAGAAACTTCGAATAATGAGTTACAAAACAATTTGTAACAGCAGGCCCTTCATGAAGATTGTTATTCGAGTCTAAAACCGCTTCAATACGGCATCTACTAACCTTGGATTTAACTGTGTTGTGGAAATATACCGTGTTCGAATCACCAACTCTAAGCCACTCTATCTTCGCCTTTTGCTGCAGAAATCGTTCTTCATCAAGCACGGCCTCATTGAATGACTTTAAGTACAACGCCTCCTCTTCTCTTAAAATGCTAGACGAAGGTTCTTTATCCAATGCTTTTTGGACTTCATCTAGTTCTTGTCTAAGTTCCACAACATGAGAATGGAGATTTCCTTGGTTATGCACCAACTTCCGAATAGGTTTTTTAAGAAGTCTAAGCTTCTTCACAATTTTGAACATAGTGTATCCACTTACTGCTTTCATCCATCCCTCCTCGACCAAATGCATAAACTCGGGTTTATAAACAATGAAGTTAGAAAACTTGAATAGTTTCGGCTTGGATTTCGTTGCTTGTTGAATTTTCAATACTGCTGGAGCATGATCAGAGGTCCTATAAGGCTGAAATATCACATACGAAGCTGGGAATTCGTTAGTAAAAGAAATGTTACTCATGACTCTGTCAATCTTCTTCAACATTCCCGCATCCGCTTTAGGCTTTTGATTCCACGTATAGTGTAAGCCCGTGCTATTCACATCCGTAACTTCAATATCCTCTACACATTCACGAAACTCCCTCATAGAAATGTTAATGTTAGAGGAACCACAAAACGTATCTTCTATGTATAACGCCGCGTTAAAATCACCCATAAGAATCCATGGCTTGTCATTAACAAACAGCTTATCAGTACATAGACTATTCCATAAAGCACGACGATGGATATACGCGTTATCAGCATAAACAAAGGAACCAAACAAGGCTTTTTGATCAGCCTTCATAATAATTAACGTGTGCATCACTTGGTCCGTTTGAGAGATAATCATTACGTCCACCACATCTGAATTCCAGCCAAGCACTATTCGCGATCCTTTATCGCATAAACTACCATTGGATGTCCAATTCCAGTTAACACATACCTTAGCACACACCTTTTCAAGTTTGCTAATATCAACATGCGACTCTAAGATGGCACATACATGTAATTTATTTTCATAAATGACATGTCTAACCTCCTTTTGCTTAGGGGATCGGTTCAAGCCCCTTATATTCCACGTTGCTATACTAAACATTGGACACTTTTTGCACGGGAGTGCTTGCCCCCTCCGGTTTGTTAATACCAGAAACCATAAAGGTTCCTGTCTCATCATACACATGTTGGACCTCATCATCATCAGACTCCTCTAAAGTAGTATTTTGCGAAATGCTATGTATAGAGTCGACTGTTGGATCCAAAGTTACATCATCAAGCAAAGAATAAGCATTAGAAGTAGAAACAACCTGCTTTCCCTGATTCTTCGAAGTAATAGCCACATTGTCTGATTCTTTTAAGGCGTCAAATGAATTCTTAAGAGTAACAAGATTAGTTTGAGATGACGACACGCAACTATCCTTACCTTTAGACTTTGGAGAAGTAGTCACAGCTCCTCTTTCCTAAACAGGTTTAACCTTTGGTCGATAAAAATACCCTGTATTAGGCTTAGACAACCTAATACCATCAATGTGTCGCGTTGGCTGTTTAGCCAGTTTCTTTCCTTTCCCATTTTTACGAGTAGCTTCGACGAAACCATCATCGTTAACCACATCAGAACTAGCAACCTTAGCCTTCTTAGGGCATTGTTCAGGAGTGTGACCAAAAATATTACAAGTACTGCACCTGGGGGGGCTGCCATTCATACTCAACTTGTATAGTTTCTTTGGTAAACCCCGAGCCATCAAGCTTTGGAATGGCCACAACCAAAGATTCCACAAGGTCACGTTCAGATGTGATTTCGATAAGAGCTCTCGCATAACTGTTTCGACCCCATGATTCAAGACACATGGTACTTATATAGGCATCAAGCATAATGGGCCGACCAATCTTGGTAGCCATCAAGCTAAGACCGTCTTCAGTAAATGCTACTATAGGGACATTGCGAAATTTCACCCAAATAGGCACACTTGTAAGATCTTCCTTCGTCAGGTTGATGCTAGGGGACCATATATTCAGAATGATGGGGACATTACGAATGAGCCATGGGCCATTTTCCAAGACTTGTTCTAACCCCGTTCTTGACGAGAACTTGAAAAAGAAAAATCCACTCGGGTTCATCATAACACGAGTAATACCATATTTCGCCCACGTGTTCTTCACATAATTTTCAACGATTGGAAAAGCAAGACGATTTCCAATGAAGTACTGATGAGGCGAAAAATTATCCATTTTTAGGGGGTCATTTAAGCCCGGAATTGAATTTATTTGATCAAATATTGCCCTAAATCGTTCCTTTTGTGATTTTAGGTACTTTGGGAGTGAAATCTGGAAAATGAAGCAATTCGGACGTTTTTGGAGCATAAAAGTGAAGAAAACGCCAAAGTCTTAATTTTCCTTGCTGAGAACAGTAGGTGACGGCGTCAAGAAGAAAATCCTGACGGCGTCAAGAGTAATTTTCATGACGGCCCAGTACAGAAATGAAGGCGTCACCCAAGGCCGTCACGTGTTAACTTGTCAAAACTTGCGCGCGGAGTAGCTGATATTGTTTTGGTCATAACTTTTGCATACGAACTCGGATTTAGGTGATTCAAAAGCCCACGCGAAGAGGACGAAGAGATCTACAATTTGGTGAAAAAATGGTCTTGACGGCGTCAAGAGAAACGACCTGACGGCGTCAAGCCTTGCCGACAGAAAACATGCCTATAAATATAACATCATAACTTCACTTTTTGTAAGCCCTAAACCCTAAGGTCGATTCCTGGGTTTAGGTAGGTGTTTTTCCAGCAACTTAGAGGGTTTCAATCACTCCATAAACATCATGTATTGGTTTGTTGATTCTATCTTAATTATGTTTTCCATTATCATTGTTGATTGCTCTTCTTTGATGATGCTTTGCTAATTCACCTTGTGTCTACTTATGATTGTGTGAAACTTGTATATAATTGATTAGATCTCATTGATTTCTTGTTGATGTTGTGTCTATCTCCATCAATTAAGGCGTGACAACTTCAATAGATCTAGTTGGTTTAGTTTATAATCCTTGTTTCCTATTGATTCTTGTTTTAATTGAATGATTTATATGTTAGGCTTAAGAAAACTGGCAGATCTCCAAATGGTAACATGCTTGAACGTCTTAGGAAACATGAACCTATTGCACTAAGGTCTTTATTGGTTGTATTTAATGCATGAGCCACTGTTTACAATCCCTATGGTTGTGCTGGGCATGGTATAGGAGGAGATAAGAGCTCATAGAATTGGGGAGTTATGTGCGATACCCCATGAATGGTATTAAGGAATACAACCCGTCAATTAAAACAAGGTTACAATTCAATAGGTAGGATTGGATAGCTAGCAAGGAGTAACATATCATGGGTAGACATGCTTCACTTATCTTGTAGAACCTTAGTTTATTTTTCTTCTTTATTAGTTTAATTAGTAGCTTTTGGGTTAGTTGATTAGCAACTAATTCCGCCCACTCTCCCAATACCCGAGATTTTTACTTGCTTTTCATAAAATATAAAAACATAAAAAGAATCATCCTTCACCTTTAGACCTAGTTAGATTAATTTCAATCCTAACGACACTATTCCTAGCTGAACGATCAATCCCCCGGTACTTGTCACTATACTATACTACAACGATCAGGTACACTGCCTGGTGGGGGTTGTAAGCTTCTCGAGATCCCTCGAGAGGTAAAGCCTGTTGCGATTCCCACGCATCAAGTTTTTGGCGCCGCAGCCCGGGGAATAGTTATTGTTTAGGTTGAATTTGATTTTTATTAGGTCTACTCATTAGATTTCTATCAAGTGAGATTTTTTTTTTCTTTTTATTTTGTAGCTTTCTCGTAGTCTATCTTTTCTTTGTGATTTTGTTTGTAATTTGCTTCAAATGGACTTTACACTTAGACTTCTAAGATTACAAGATAGGGTTGAGCGGCTAACACACCAAAGAGTTCAAAATACCTCATTTAGAGACACCTATGAATCATATGAGCCTTCACCTAGGATAGATTCTTATGAACAACCTCCATGTTTAAGATCTAGTTTTAGTGAGGCCAATAGGAAATGCGACCTAGTTTTCCAAGGAATTATGGAGAGAGCCATTGCAACAAATCATAAGTTGGATGAAGCACTAGGTTTGCTATTATCACTACCTAAGAAAACAATTGAGGAGGATTTAGCCGAGCATGATCACATTGATAAAAAAAGACCTAGGTTTTATGATCGATGATGATGAATCTCAAGAAACAGATGATGAATCTCTTGGGCAATTTGTATATAGCAGTCAGAATATTGAGGATGACCCTTATGATTCGGACATAGAAGTTGAGATACCTAGAGAAGCACGTGAGATACTTGGGAGAATGTTAGGGCTAGATCCTGACACATGGAATGATGAGGTGAACAACATAAGCCCACAAAATACTCAACCATCATTTGAGGCACACGCACCGCCCGTGACTTACCCGAAAGAAGTAGAAGAAACTTTAGGAATTCCAATGGAGGTAGAACCCTTGGACCAGGCACCACTTGAGGATATAGGTTTGAACACTTGTAGTGATAACCTTACTCCTAGTTATAGGGAATTTCCTAGTGTTGATGAACCGGAACCTCAATCTTTACACACCTTTCCATCCTTAGATATATTTCTAGGAGACAAAAGAGGAACCGACCCACCCATCAACCAATATTATCCGGGTAGTTTTAGGATGAAGGAAGCCATTCACTCACCCCCTTCACCTCACGTGGCATATTCACACCCTAAGGGTGTGTATCGCTACTTTCACCCATACTTGATCATAAGTGTAGGGAAAACCTCCCCTATTTCCGTTAAATAAGGGTAGAGTCAGGCTCGTGACTCGAACAAAAACAAGCGCTTCTTGGGAGGCAACCCATGTTTTGTGTGTTTTTATTTGTTTGTTTGTTTGTTTGATTTTATTTGTTTCCGTATGCATGTTTTATTTTTATTGTTTGTGGCTCATGTTTCAAAGTAAATTGTGAAAATGCTTTATTTTGTTTTTAACTTCGTCTTAATTGCATATAAAGGTATTTTGCAAAAGATAAGTGTAAGGGAGATCCAAATTTGTTTATAAGAACGAAATTGAGCATGAGCCACAACAATATTAAATGGACATGTGTATTAGTACTTGTTAGAGTCAAATGCTTGTATCGAGTCGTAATGATGTTTTGCAGGATTTTTCAGGAAGTAGGACGAAGTTTTTACAGAAATTTTCCGGAAACTTAACATAAGAATTTCTGCAGGTCACTTCTGACGGCGTCATGAGTTTACTCTTGACGGCGTCATGTGTAAAATTTTGGAAATTTTGCTAGTTTTGTTTATATCGGAATCTTAAAGTTTTTGTTGATTCTTTAGTTTTATAAACTCCAAGAAATCTGCAAACTTTCATTCCACAAGCATTATATCTTTAATTGTTTTGTTTCTATTCCTAAGTCTGGAATTACATCTAGTTGTGAGTTATCTTTGTTCGGGTTGATGCTTTGGGTTTTTGTTTGTTTTCTCAGGATTTACAGGTTTTGACAAGGAGATGATTTATATTCTGGAAGGGAAGCTTTGATTGTTCATTTTCTTGAAGGAAGATTTAACCTGGCCACTTCATTATCAATACCGAGCGAATCAGGGGAGTATTTGATTTCATTCTTTTTACTTATTTCACTTTTACATTCTTTACTTGAACATTGGGGACAATGTTCATCTTAAGTGTAAGGGGAGAGTAAAAAGATGATACCTTACATATGCATTTTCGCTTGAGTTTGTTTTGTTTAATGGTAGATGTGTAATAAAACTATGAGAAATACTTGTTAGTGCAATTTTAGCGCCAAATTTAAAATTTTTTACAACATTTAGGAGTGAAACTTTAGCCATAGCAAGCGTCTCATGGATAGGAGATTGTATGACTAGCACATAACCGTATATTCAGAAAAATTTTCCACCCAAATATGTGAGGTTCGCCTTTAGATTTGATAGGAAAAGCATTCACTATTAGTGCTTATGAGTGTACAGGTAGCATTTAGATTCTAGAACTTGCGTTAGTGATGCATCCCGAGACCGCTAGTGAGACTACATTCGTGTGGTAGGATTTACTACATGATAAGAGGCATTAGGATCACCCTTGTGTTAAACCCGTATTATAATTACTTGACCATTTAAGTCATATTACTTGGCTAGTTAAGTCAACTAATTTTTCCCACACCCTCAGCATTGTACTCATTTTTAGTACACGAAACCCCTAGTACACCCCTCCGAGCCTATCTTTTCGTTTCTAACTTTAAGCATTTTACTTAAAGGAAGAATTTGTTACACCCCACTTAAATGTACAACCAAATCGCCTTAGCCTTCCGTGTATGCGCTCATTTTTAGTGCATTATTGTTATTTGTTAAACCCTAAGTTAACTTTCTAATTGATTACATGGTTGCTAAGTCGAGTCATATCCTTGTACATATTGTTTTGGGACGATTGAGACTCATGGGTAAGTACTTATTTTATGAAGTAATGGGGAAGAACATCACTTATTACCCCCATATGTACGATAATCTTAAAAGTGCTCCAAGTGTTTTGATTTTCTTAATTCGAGTCATTAGATTAGTTTATTGTAAAGTATGTAAAAATTCAAGTGTAAGGGAAATGTTCATTCCCTATGATGTATTATTTTGGATGGTAGGGTAAGAGTGTATGCAAAAAAAAAAAAAAAAAAAAAAAAAAAAAAAAAAAAAAAAATCGAAAAATCAAGAAAAAGAAAAAAAAATAGAAAAAAGGAAAAAGAGAAAAAAACATACGGACTACCATCCCGTTTCATTCTATGTTTTTTTATGTTTTTGTTATTTTTCATTTATTAGCTTAAGTCGAGTCTAGTCTTGACTTAGCAACGCCATATTGTACATGTAATTAACAAAGATTGTTAACTCGCCACCAGTAAAAACTTCCTTTATCCAACAAAACCGTGTATTTCATATCCCTACACCTAACGTTACAACCCTTTAAAAGACCTCTTTGATAGTTTATCCTAGGTGCTTACGCCATGTGGTGGAGGTTTGATCCTTTCCCAAGCCTATGGTAATCTACTTTGCTATAGCAGGTAGTGAGAGATATCTTCCATTTTCATATTGTAATTTACACTTTATTACACCCGAGAGATGTGAGTATCTAAACACTATTTGTGAGGCGAAAAATGATCCATTTTTAGGGGGTCATTTAAGCCCGGAATTGAATTTATTTGATCAAATATTGCCCTAAATCGTTCCTTTTGTGATTTTAGGTACTTTGGGAGTGAAATCTGGAAAAGGAATCAATTCGGACGTTTTTGGAGCATAAAAGTGAAGAAAACGCCAAAGTCTTAATTTTCCTTGCTGAGAATAGTAGGTGACGGCGTCAAGAAGAAAATCCTAACGGCGTCAAGAGTAATTTTCATGATGGCCCAGTACAGAAATGAAGGCGTCACCCAAGGCCGTCACGTGTTAACTTGTCAAAACTTGCGCGCGGAGTAGCTGATATTGTTTTGGTCATAACTTTTGCATACGAACTCGGATTTAGGTGATTCAAAAGCCCACGCGAAGAGGACGAAGAGATCTACAATTTGGTGAAAAAATGGTCTTGACGGCGTCAAGAGAAACGACCTGACGGCGTCAAGCCTTGCCGACAGAAAACATGCCTATAAATATAACATCATAACTTCACTTTTTGTAAGCCCTAAACCCTAAGGTCGATTCCTGGGTTTAGGTAGGTGTTTTTCCAGCAACTTAGAGGGTTTCAATCACTCCATAAACATCATGTATTGGTTTGTTGATTCTATCTTAATTATGTTTTCCATTATCATTGTTGATTGCTCTTCTTTGATGATGCTTTGCTAATTCACCTTGTGTCTACTTATGATTGTGTGAAACTTGTATATAATTGATTAGATCTCATTGATTTCTTGTTGATGTTGTGTCTATCTCCATCAATTAAGGCGTGACAACTTCAATAGATCTAGTTGGTTTAGTTTATAATCCTTGTTTCCTATTGATTCTTGTTTTGATTGAATGATTTATATGTTAGGCTTAAGAAAACTGGCAGATCTCCAAATGGTAACATGCTTGAACGTCTTAGGAAACATGAACCTATTGCACTAAGGTCTTTATTGGTTGTATTTAATGCATGAGCCACTGTTTACAATCCCTATGGTTGTGCTGGGCATGGTATAGGAGGAGATAAGAGCTCATAGAATTGGGGAGTTATGTACGATACCCCATGAATGGTATTAAGGAATACAACCCGTCAATTAAAACAAGGTTACAATTCAATAGGTAGAATTGGATAGCTAGCAAGGAGTAACATATCATGGGTAGACATGCTTCACTTATCTTGTAGAACCTTAGTTTATTTTTCTTCTTTATTAGTTTAATTAGTAGCTTTTGGGTTAGTTGATTAGCAACTAATTCCGCCCACTCTCCCAATACCCGAGATTTTTACTTGTTTTTCATAAAATATAAAAACATAAAAAGAATCATCCTTCACCTTTAGACCTAGTTAGATTAATTTCAATCCTAACGACACTATTCCTAGCTGAACGATCAATCCCCCGGTACTTGTCACTATACTATACTACAACGATCAGGTACACTGCCTGGTGGGGGTTGTAAGCTTCTCGAGATCCATCGAGAGGTAAAGCCTGTTGCGATTCCCACGCATCAAGTACCCATACAAAGTATTTGCGAACCTGTTATTGACTTCCTCAACGGTGGCAATAGGTAGCGTGAAATCTGCGTCTTCAACAGTTTCATTGCTAAGTGGGCGAAAATTTACCTTCCTTTTAGGTTGATCTTCATTAAGAACCGTAGCATATGAAACCGGCTTCGTGTGCATATCCCCTTCTACATTTGACACCTTGTTTTTAAGCCTCTTGAGGAGCGAATTGACATCCTCCTCTCCCTTACCCTCCTCCATCAAATGATACTTACAGACCACCACAATTAAGAAAAATGAAAACCTAAAAAAATTAGAAGCTAGAAAAAAGGTTTTGTTTCAAGTGACATTTTATCAAACAGTTGGTGTGCATAACATAATTGAGTGGTTTAGGGTCAGTTTTTTTGTGGGTTTTTGAGATTTCATATGATTCGATGTTTGGGATACGAAATTGATGATGAAAAATAGTGTTTGGAGGTGGGATTAATGAAAAAAAATGGAGGTCAGGTTAGTTGTTGAAAGGGAGACATGGTTATTGTTTCGGATACTTTGTTGTTAGGGAGTGACTAAGGATCAAATGAGAAGAATTCTTAAAATAAGAAGGATGAGAAATAACTATAACTACATATTAGAGATGCATCAATTTAAATTAGATTCATCTCTAATCTGTTAGATGCATTGTAATATATTTTCTAGCAAAAAATTAGATGCAAATACATATATTAGATGCATTTTATCAAGTTAGACGAATCCTGTCTATTTTCCATTCTCTGCAGGTCAAATTTGTTGCTAGTACTATTTTACATCATTTTCACTTCAAAATCACTTTCGAAACTAATTGTGATGCATCTAAATGAATAGAGATGCATCTAATTCAAGTCTATGCATCTCAAATATGTGGTTATAGTTATTTCTCATTCTTCTCATTTTAAGTTTTCTTCTCACTGGATCCTTACCCGTTAGGGAGTTCAATTTTCAAAAATAAAAATTGAATTCTTGGAATCTTGGGCATCAAAATACCCAAAATTTGTACATGTTGCTAAATTTTTAATATTTGTTTTACAAAAGACTTTTTTTATTGCGTTTGAATTCACATGCATCTTATTGTTCACTCGGAAACTCTTCAATAAAACAACATTTAGATACTTGCTGGAGTTCAAATACCTTGGTTATATACATGTTTAGAATAGTATGATGATTCTAATACCTTGTTGCTACGGGAATTCAAATTTCAAAATAAAGATTGAATCTTCAGGTGGTAAAATATTAGAAATTGTACATGTTGCTAGATTTTTAATATTTAAACTACCTTATAATCTTAATCATACTCGTTTTCAAGAGAATAATTTATGTTCTTCATGGTTATATCAAACATAAATTAACATTATTCAATTAGGAAAATTCTTCAAATCATCTATCAATATAAAATTTTCTCTCAACATAATAGAAAACTTATTTATTTTAACAGTCAAGACTATATCAAATAAAAACGTCCCCAACAACGATTTAAGATCGAAAATCATGTACTTGTTTCTTAACAGGTTGTTGTTAGTCCCATAGCTGGACAACCCACCAAACCCGGTGATCCAAACCCATCCTTTAAGACTATCTTTATCAACAACCCATCACAACCCAATCTCTTAATAAAATATTATTTTCTCTTTCATCTACCTTCACAACCAATACATACAACCAATC
This sequence comes from Artemisia argyi, assembly GCA_030686995.1. Lineage (NCBI taxonomy): Eukaryota > Viridiplantae > Streptophyta > Magnoliopsida > Asterales > Asteraceae > Artemisia > Artemisia argyi. The sequence continues at coordinate 192,587,532 of CM060683.1, read as the reverse complement.
TATATTTTTTTTTACCATTTATTAACAACTCAACTCAACCAATACATACAACCAATCTATTCTTTTATAAATAATAAATATTAAAAAGAAAAAAGAAAAGGAAAACAAATAGCCATTCATTTGATGCCATGTGGCAGATTGAAGGTTGTGACTTTGGGTCACCCTATGAACTGGTTGGATGGTTAGGTTGTATGATTTTATTAAACAAACAATATTTGTGTACTATATAGATTGGAGATTGGGTTGGCAACTTATCAATAAACATGATCTACCAGTTCCACTTTGTTTCACGTTGTGTAGGACATGTATAGCATTGTCTTAGAATTTAAATAAGTACAGTTATTAAAGCAAATTGTACAACAACTATAAGCCAACAGTTAATACAAATATTGAGTGTACAACTCTTTATACTAATTGTGTAACACTTAGGCTACCCATGGTGACCTGCAGACGACATGCGAAATCAGTTTTTTCTCCCTGACGACCTGACCACGATCAAGTTGCCACAGTGGTAACCAAATTATTTTTTTTTTCTTTTTTTTAAATAAAACAAAGTATTACATATAAATTAATTTTATATATTCTCTATGCTAAAATGTAAGAAAGTTAAAATTATAGGTAAAAATGACAATGAAATCAAACTTTAAGGGTTTAAACTGTAAATTAATTATTAAAAAAAACAATATAAGTGTTTAAACTGTAAATTAATAAACGAATTAGAAAAAAATAATAAAAATGGAGAATAGTGAGAAATAAAGGATGTTTTGGAATAAAGTGTGTAATCAAAACTCGGTCGTTTATACGAACTAGTTCGTGTGATTCTTGCCCAACGACCGATCACGACCGAACCTCACAGTGGGGACGACCGATGACGACCCACAAGGTCGGCCGACCCACCGTGGGCAGCCTTAATAGCCAACCATTTATATATTTGTAACCAACTATTATCGAAATTAAAAAGATTAATGATGTAGTACCGTTTTAGTTTAGAATGTTTTAAGTTTATAGTTAAATGTTATTTAACTGATAAAAAATCAAATTGATTTGAGTTATGGTAGGATCACTCTAAAAAGTATAAGAGGTGAAAATTCTGAGGTATCACTTCAAATCGTCTACTCATAAATAAATATGTAATCAACCTTTCCCCCTCACTACCCAACTCCTACCACCACACACACTATAACGAGAAATCATGCTATCAAAGATAACTGAAATGTGTTTTTCGCTACTATTAAGACTCGCTGACCACTTTTGTGTATCACTGAATTCTTACTATCATCGCAACATAACGCAGATACCATGCTAGTTATTATAAAAACAAAGGTTAAAAATCCACAGATTTGATTTTGTTCAATTTTTAATGTTAAAACAATAGAGACATCTTAATTAAATCCAAAACTCTCATAACTACACAGTAAATTTGAATACTAAAATCGTTCATATACACCATCATTTACATATTCTAAAGCAAAGGGATGCCTTCATATTCTTCTATAGCTGATATTTAACACACTTCATGTGCATGCAAAATAGGTATTAGTTATTCGAGTAGCTTTGAAAGAAAATTGATCTATGATGACTAGGGGTGGCAATTCGGGTCGGGTTCGGGTTGGCGGGTTCGGGTTGTCAGGTTGGCGGGTCAAAAAACCCCAACCCGAACCTGACCCATTTAAATCATCGGGTCAGCTATGTCAACCTTAACCTGTTTACACATAACCCGAACCTGACCCATTTAACCCGTATATATGCTTAGGTTGACAGGTTAAATAGGTAACATGGGTTGAATATGTTAAACGGGTTTCGGGTTGACCCATTAATCTGTTATATATATAAAAGTTAGCACATTACACGAGTTAAATGGGTTAAACGGGTTAGTGGGGGTCGACCCGTTTAACCCATTTAACCCATATAATTAAATATAAATAATTTTTAATTAAGAAAAAAAGCTTAAACTGGTTGGCGGGTCGACCCGTTTATTTTATTCTCAACCCGAACCTGACCTGTTTAATAAACGGGTTAGATATGTCGACCCAAACCTGACCCACAATCTATTTAGCTCAACCCGAACCTGTTAATTTTCGTGTCGGTTTCAGGTCGGGTTTCGTGTCAGGTCAGAAATTGACACCCCTAATGATGACCATGCATATGGTATAGTTCTTTTCAATAAAACTCATTTAGTCCCACATCAGTTCAAAGAAGAAAATGTTGGTAGTTAATAAACTTAGTTTATGTGGTTCGTGTTGTGTGAATTAGTATGATGTTTACATGTCCTCTTGTAGATTTTCTAATAAAATATTTAGCAAGTCTATAATCCGATTTGTGAATTCAAACAAATTCGATTTTTTTTTTTTTTTAATTTTTTTAATGACCATCGTATGCTTCAACTTATTCATTATCAGTTTCATATAATCCATTTCGTTAAGTGGTACATACTTATAGTACGATAATTAATTTTGAAACCTGTGTGTAAATAGATAAGAAGATTACATGACAATGTCAAAAACACATTATGAGAAGATCAAAATAAATCACTTCCAGTAAATAAGCAATGGATTAAATCCACTCTTGTTAATGATCATTTTTCCCCAACTATTGAACGTTTGAAACTGAATTTCCTCAAGGGCTCGAACTAGTCGATTTCATAATGTCGAAACATGTTCACGTGTTGCGATTGATAGAGTACTCAATGAATATTCTCAAATCCAACTGCATTGGCTTTAAAACTCAATATCACCTATCTCAGCAACTTCAAAGGATAAACACCTTTTACAAATGAGACTAAATAATGCAGATTACAATAGCGAAAATGCATGGATCCTTATTACATAAGAACAATAATTTATATAAACTAATGTGATTCATTTTATTTATTTTTTTATTTTTTGTTTGAAACTAAACTCTAACTACTGTATGGTTTAGTACATTAGTTGGAATATTAAGACCTTTATTTGCTTCAAATGAATTAGTTGCATTCTCACTTAACAATCGTATATACATGATGAACTTGGCATCATTTAGCAAAGTAACATCAATTCATTAATAAACACGTAACTGATATAGATAATAGAATACTAAAATGCACGAGTCAACAACATTTAGAGACTCACAAGATTTTTTCAAGAAAATTATTCTAGAATTACATCCCACATAGGTTAGAGAAGGGAAGGTATTTTAGTTATATATACAACACTGCACATGGAACATATGTGTCTAGAACAATATGATGTTTGGGATACTTTGCCGCTATTGAAGTTTAATGTACCAAATATAAAATGAACTTAAATGGTTGGTAAATTTTCGAAACTCGTATATGTTCTTGGATTTTTAATATTTATTTTATAAAAGGGTCTCTTTGTTACCTTTGATAGATCAAACACATGTATAAAACTTCAAGTTATCTATACTACATTATAATGCATTTGAGATTATTCTATAATTAGAAAGGCTTAAAATTCATAATTTTTTCTTACTTATTATGGAAAGATTTCAAAATTAATTTGTTAGAAAGCAAGTTGGTTAGGAAGTTTGTTAGGAAGCGGTTGGTTCTTCAAACTAAAATGAGTAACTAAATAACGCAAAATATAATCACATGGTACTCGCCGCCGCATTGCGCGGGTAACGTTCTATTTATTACAAAAACATAGATAATAAATTCACAAATTTGATTTTGTTCAATTTTAATGTTAAAAAAATAGTCATCTTTATTTAATCCAAAACTAACATAACGTATATAGACAAAATTATCTACAAATTCTAAAATCGTTCTTCGTTTGTAGGAAAACGTGTATAGACAGTACACAGAATTATCTACAAATTCTAAAACAAAGGGATTCATCATGTTACAAAATTCTCGTAACTACACTTCATAGGGTAAGGATCCTGTGAGAAGAAAACTTATAATGAGAAGGATGAGAAATAACTATAATACTACATATTTGAGATGTGTCGACTTGAAAGTAATTTTGAAAGCAATTTTGAAGTAAAAACGATGCAAAGTAGTACTTGCAACAAATTTGACCCGCAGAGGACGAAATATACATAAGATTTTCCTAACTTGCTAAAATGCATCTAATATATGTATATGCATCTAATTTTTAGCAAAAAAATATATTATGTTGCATCTAAAAGATTAAAGATGCATCTAATTCAAGTTGATGCATCTCTAATATGTGATTATAGTTATTTCTCATCCTTCTCATTTTAAGAGTTCTTCTCATTTGATCCTAAGTCACACTTCATATGCATACAAATAGGTATTATTTATTCGAGTAGCTTTGAAAGAAAATTGATTTATGATGACCATGTATATGGTATAGTTCTTTTTTAATAAAACTCATTTAGTCCCACATTAAAGAAAGAAAATGTTGGTAGTTAAGAAAGAAAATGTTGGTATAGTGTATGTTATTCATATGTGTGAATTAGTATGATGTTTACACTTCTGATTCAGAGGCGCTAGATGAAAATTTTAGTAATTCATAATCATGACGTGTGAATTCATATAAATCCAAAGCTTTTTTAAGTACATGATCTCTATACATTTCGATGGGTTGGTTATCTTTTTTATAGACCACTTTTGTGTATCACCGAATTCTCGCTATCATCGCAACATAACGCAGATACCATGCTAATTATTATAAAAACAAAGGTAATAAATCCACAAATTTGATTTTGTTCAACTTTTAATGTTAAAACAATAGAGACATCTTAATTAAATCCAAAACTCTCATAACTACACAATTAACTTGAATACTAAAATCGTTCATATATACACAACATCATCTACATATTCTAAAACAAAGGGATTCTAAAGCTGATATTTAACACACTATATATGTATACAAATAGTATTAGTTATTCGAGCAACTTTGAAAGAAAATTGATCTATGATGACCACGTGTATGGTACAATTGTTTTTCGATAAAACCCATTCAGTCCCACATTGGTTCAAAGAAGAAAATGTTGGTAATTAATATACCATAGTGTAATATGGCTCATATGTGTGAATTAGTATGATGTTTACCACTCATAGTTGTAGAATCCCTAAATAAAAGATTTAGTGATTCTATAATTACGATTTGTGAATTCGTGTAAGTTCAAAACTTTTTTTTAAATGATCTCCGTGTACTTCAATGTATTACTCATTATCTGTTTAAAATAATTGATTTCTTTATGGGGCACATAATTTTAGTACAATAATTCATTTTGAAACTTCCATACTATTTACATTCATGGTCTCTCTTAGGTCATGTATGTAAATAATTGACAAGAAGGTTACATGACAATCTCAAAAACACATTAGGAGAAGATCCTAATAAATCACCTCAAGTAAATAAGCAATGGGTTAAATAAACTCTTGTTAATGATCATTTTTGCCTCATTGCCAATGGCATGTTTAAACTTAAGAGAACGCGGTGTCGATGTTTGAGAACTTAAGCCAAGTCCCTAAGTTGATCATGTTAGGCTATGCTCGAACTCGATTTGTTAACTTGACGAGTAGTTATGAATTATGCTCAACTCGGAACGAGAAAGACTTGGACAAGTGTGACCTCTAGCTAAGATATTACTGTAGTAATTAGTACAAATAGCATCTAAATAGAGAAAAACTTTGTTTTTTTATGTTAAACATTAAGCCTTTGTGGATGTTTTCTTATAGCCGAGTAGTGCACCACATGGGTCATTTGGCCCCAAATCAAGCACAGGAAACTAGGGTGTTTGTCAGTTTGGTTTTCGGGATTTTTGAAACTTTTTTGAGACAAAATTGGAAACCGAATTGAATTGAATTCAAAATGGATCAACTCAAACTAAAAACCGAGTCTAAGTTCAAGTCGTATAGGTTTTCGAATCCTGTAAGTTTGAAACTGAGTTTCCTCGAGGGCTCGACCTAGTCAATTTCATATTGTCGAAACACGTCGGTGTGTTGCGAATGATAGAGTATGTTACAGATAGGATACATTGTATCCATTGCAAGTAGCACAAGTTGGTTATACAAGTTGTTTTGATGAGGTCATGGATGATGTCAAAGGGCCAAAATCTTGCCTATAAAAGGCAATGAAGAATACTCCATTCAGTCATCCCATTTCCAACGAGCACACACAAGTTCTTGGATCTTATTCTTTCTTTCTCCTAGTGAGTAAAATAGAGAGTTTGGTATATTTCCTAGTACAAGAGATATAAAGTTGTATTATCCTTGTAACTAGAGAAAATGTGTAACTCCTAGTTTTACATAGTGAAACGTATCTTTCTTTGCCCGTGGTTTTTACCCTATTGGGGTTTTCCACGTTATATCCATGTGTCATCTTTTATTACATTTCATATTTTAGCAGTGGGTTTGCTTCAGTCCGGTGTCACTTTTCTCAACAAGTGGTATCAGAGCTAAGGTTGGGTGTGTGTATAATTATTTATCGTATGCTCTGTGGTTGCCACTAATTAGTGGACCCTCCACATCAAAAGATAAATAAGTTTATACTAACTCAAAAGGTGTTCGTTACTATTATTAACAAATAATAGTTTTGTCGAAAAGTAGATTGTGATTGTAGCAATGGCGGCGAAATTTGAAATTGAGAAATTCAATGGGAATAATTTCTCGTTGTGGAAATTAAAGATGAGAGCTATCCTTAGAAAGGATAAATGTTTAGCGGCCATTGACGAAAGGCCAGCTGAGGTCACGGATGACGGTAAATGGGACGAGATGGATGGAAATGCTATTGCAAATCTTCATTTGGGATTAGCAGATGGAGTTTTGTCAAGCATAGAGGAGAAGAAAAGTGCAAAGGAGATTTGGGATCATCTTGCTCGATTGTATGAGGCAAGATCGCTCCACAATAAAATATTTCTCAAGAGGAAACTTTATGCTCTTCGCATGACGGAATCTACTTCAGTGACTGAGCACGTTAATAACCTGAATACTCTATTTTCTCAGCTCACGTCTTTGAGTTGTAAAATAGAGCCACAGGAACGTGCTGAAATTCTACTTCAAAGTTTATCTGACTCATATGACCAACTCATAATCAACTTAACCAGTAATGTTCTTTCGGACTATCTAGTCTTCGATGATGTTGCAGCCGCTATTCTGGAAGAAGAAAATAGGCGTAACAATAGGGAGGACAGACAGGCCAGTTCAAGACAGGTGGAGGCGTTGGTGGTAACGAGAGGGAGGTCAATGGAACCTGGCTCCAGTGGGAGTCACAATCATGGTAAATCTAAAACAGGAAAGAAGAAGAATTTTAAATGCTTCAACTGTGGCAAGCAGGGTCACATGAAGAAAGATTGTAGGAGTTTAAGAAACTCTAATCCTCAAGGAAATGTCGCCAGCACTTCAGAAGATGGTAATGCTCTGTGTTGTGAAGCAGCGGTTGCAAATGAAGGCAGGACGAGATTTGCAGATGTATGGTTCTTCGATACAGGAGCAACTTTTCATATGACCGCAAGAAGAGAATGGTTTCATCAATATAAACCTATCTCTGGAGGCGGATCTGTGTACAGTTGCAAGGATGAAAAACTAAAGATCATTGGAATTGGAAGTGTCATGGTGAAGGTACATGATGGTACAGTTCGTACTATTCGGGATGTGCGACACGTGGAGGGCCTGAAAAAGAATCTTTTGTCTCTAGGACAATTTGATAATCTTGGTTGTAAGGTTGAAATACAAAACAAGATTTTGAAAATTATAAAAGGCGCGCTTGTACTTATGAAAGGTGAAATGGTGGCTGCGAACTTATACCAACTGAAGGCAGAGATAGTGGAGGAGGCGGAAGCATCTGTTGCTTCACATAGTCCAAGTCATAGAGTTGCAGTAACATGGCATCAGAAGCTTGGACATATGTCAGAACAAGGAATGAAGATTCTTGTTGAAAGGAAGTTAATTCCTGGCCTCACAAAGGTTTCTTTACCTTTCTGTGAGCATTGTGTTATCAGCAAGCAGCATCGCCTAAAATTCAAGACATCAAATTCTAGAAGTGTCTCTGTTCTAGAATTGGTTCATTCTGATGTGTGGCAAGCACCGGTTCTATCCCTGGGAGAAGCAAAGTATTTTGTATCCTTCATTGATGACTATTCCAGGAGATGTTGGGTGTACCCAATCAAGAAGAAGTCTGATGTGTTTGAAGTTTTCAAAGTTTACAAAGCGCGGGTTGAACTTGATTCTGGGAAGAAAATCAAGTGTTTAAGGACAGATAATGGAGGTGAATACACTGGTGATGAATTTGATACCTTTAGCAGGCAAGAAGGAATCAAAAGGCAGTTCACTACAGCATACACTCCTCAACAGAACGGAGTGGCAGAGCGGATGAACAGAACCTTGTTAGAAAGAGCAAGAGCAATGTTGGCAACTGCAGGCTTGGAAAAATCGTTCTGGGCAGAAGCAGTCAATACCGCCTGTTATGTGATAAATCGGTCACCTTCAACTGCACTTGAGTTGAAGACACCGATGGAGATGTGGACGGGAAAGCCGGTCAACTATTCAGACCTTCATATATTTGGAAGTCCTGTGTACGTGATGTACAATTCTCAAGAAACTACAAAGATGGATCCGAAATCCAGAAAGTGTTCGTTCTTGGGGTATGCTGACGGAGTAAAGGGGTATCGCTTGTGGGACCCCACTGCCCACAAAGTAGTCGTCAGCAGAGATGTTGTCTTTATGGAAGACAAAGTTCAAGAGAATGAAGAAGGTGATAGCACTACAAGTGAAACTACATCAATACAGGTGGAAAAGCAGTTTCAGTCGAGTGATTCTTCTGAAGCCGTACCACAGCACGAGGTGAATGAGACAACTGAGTCTCAAGCTCCAACGACTCGTACTCTTAATCGTGAAAGAAAACGTCCGGTGTGGCACACGGATTATGTTATGGAGGGCAATGTTGCATACTGTCTTCTTACAGAGGAAGGAGAGCCATCAACTCTTCAAGAAGCACTGAATAATTCAGATGCTTCGTTCTGGAGGGAAGCAATGCAAGAAGAAATTGAAGCTCTTCATAAGAATAAAACGTGGGAACTGATGCCACTACCAGCAGGTAGAAAACCCATTGGAAACAAATGGGTATATAAGATCAAGAGGAACGGTGATGACCAGGTGGAGAGGTATCGTGCAAGATTGGTAGTCAAAGGATATGCTCAGAAAGAGGGAATCGACTTCAATGAAATATTTTCCCCTGTGGTTCGAATGACAACTGTTCGAGTGGTTCTGGCAATGTGTGCTACGTATGATTTACATCTAGAGCAGCTAGATGTGAAAACTGCATTTCTTCATGGAAATCTTGAGGAAGAAATTTACATGCTCCAACCAGAAGGTTTTAAACAAAAAGGAAAAGAGAACTTGGTTTGCAGGTTAAACAAATCTCTGTACGGTTTAAAGCAGGCGCCGCGGTGTTGGTACAAGAGATTTGATTCTTTCATCATTGGCCTTGGATATAACAGACTACACGCAGACCCTTGTGCATATTACAAGAGGTTTGGAGACAATGATTTTGTCATCTTGCTGTTATATGTTGACGACATGTTGGTTGCAGGCCCCAACAAAGATCGTATTAGTAAACTAAAGGCACAGCTCGCTAGGGAATTCGAGATGAAAGACCTTGGACCCGCAAACAAGATTCTAGGGATGCAAATTCACCGAGATAGAGTTAGTAGGAAAGTTTGGCTTTCACAGAAAAGTTATGTGAAGAAAATCTTGCAAAGGTTCAATATGCAAGATTGTAAGCCAATATCAACCCCATTTCCTACTAATGTCAAGTTATCCTCCAAGATGAGCCCTAGCAGTGAAGAAGAGAGGATGGAGATGTCTCGAGTACCGTATGCATCAGCAGTGGGAAGTTTAATGTTCGCGATGATTTGTACAAGACCAGACATTGCACATGCAGTGGGAGTAGTGAGTCGGTACATGGCAAAACCTGGTAGAGAGCATTGGGAAGCTGTGAAGAGGATCTTTAGATATCTTAAAGGAACCTCAGATGTTGCATTATGTTATGGGGAATCGGGTTTAACTGTCAAGGGATATGTTGATTCTGATTACGCAGGTGATCTTGACGGAAGTAAATCAACCACCGGGTATGCATTTACACTTTCTGGCGGAACAGTAAGCTGGGTTTCAAAACTGCAGTCAGTTGTGGCTATGTCAACTACGGAAGCAGAATATGTTGCAGCTGCTCAAGCCAGTAAGGAAGCAGTATGGTTGAAGATGTTGTTGGAAGAATTGGGGCACGAACAAGAGAAAATTACTCTGTTTTGTGACAACCAGAGTGCCTTGTATCTTGCAAGGAATCCAGCATTTCATTCAAAGACAAAGCATATACGAGTTCAGTATCACTTCGTTCGTGAGCAAGTGGAAGAAGGAACCGTGGATATGCAGAAAATCCATACTGATGATAACGTGGCAGATTATCTGACGAAAGCAATCAACAATGACAAGTTTATATGGTGCCGATCCTCATGCGGCCTAGCGGAAACGTAAGCAACATGAAAGTGCAAGGAAGGATAACGGTGTGAAGATCGATTTAGCTTCAATCGGATCTTCAAGTGGGAGATTGTTACAGATAGGATACATTGTATCCATTGCAAGTAGCACAAGTTGGTTATACAAGTTGTTTTGATGAGGTCATGGATGATGTCAAAGGGCCAAAATCTTGCCTATAAAAGGCAATGAAGAATACTCCATTCAGTCATCCCATTTCCAACGAGCACACACAAGTTCTTGGATCTTATTCTTTCTTTCTCCTAGTGAGTAAAATAGAGAGTTTGGTATATTTCCTAGTACAAGAGATATAAAGTTGTATTATCCTTGTAACTAGAGAAAAGGTGTAACTCCTAGTTTTACATAGTGAAACGTATCTTTCTTTGCCCGTGGTTTTTACCCTATTGGGGTTTTCCACGTTATATCCATGTGTCATCTTTTATTACATTTCATATTTTAGCAGTGGGTTTGCTTCAGTCCGGTGTCACTTTTCTCAACAGAGTACTTAATGAATAATATCTCAAATCCAAGAGCATTGACTTTAAAACTCAATATCACCTACTTCAGTAACTTCAAAATACAAATGAGAATAAATAATGCAGATTACAATATCACCTAGTCGGTTCGAAGAGCATGTATCCTTGTTATATAAGAACAATAATTTATATAAACTAATGTTATTCATTTTTTTTTTTGTTAGGAATTATACTCTAACTACAATACGGTTTAGTAACATCAATTCTTTAAAAGATAAGCTTTGTATAATAAACACACAAGTGATACGTAGTATAGATTATATAATACTAAAAATGCATTAGTAAAAAACATTTAGATACTTATTGGATTTTTTCAATAAAGCCATTCTAGCATTACATCCCACATAGGTTAGAGAAAGGAAAGATAACTTAGTTATATACAGCACTTCACGTGGAACAGATGTGTCTAGAACAGTATGATGTTTCGGATGCCTTTGCTGCTATGGGAGTTCAATATGCAAAATAAAAATGGAACTACCAAATCAGATGAGGTTCCAGAATTCATAATGTTCTTAAATTTTTAGTATTTATTTAATTAAGTGGCCTTTTATTGCCTTTGGATCTAACTAACTCATAACCTTAATCGTACATATTTTCAAGTGAAAGAACTTATGTTCTTCATTGATATATCAAATACATGTATAAGATTTTAAGTTATTATCACAAAAACAGAGATAACAAAATCCGCAAATTTGATTTTGTTCAATTTCTAATGTTAAAACAACATACATCTTAATTAAATCCAAAACTATCATAACTGCACAATTAATTTGAATACTAAATTGTTCTTCATTTGTAGGAAAGCGTACATAGACAACTAACATCATTTACAAATTATAAAACAAAAGGATGCCAATATGTTCTAAAGCTGATATTCAAGTCGCTTTGAAAGAAAATTGATCTATGATGACCATGTATCAGTGACGGAACCACGGGTGTCTCGGGGGTCCCGGGACAACCATAGATTTTTATAGCGTAGTGTTAATTTTGTTAAAAAAAAAAACTTTGATTTTACTTAAATGCACCCGGTCCCTAAACAATGAGTTTGTAGTTTCGTTCAGTTTATTCTAAATGCACCCGGTCATTTTGTGTCCTGGTTCTGTGTCCCTGCCCTGTATAAGACTATATGGTATTGGGTGAATTAGTAAACCTGCGTAGGTCACTAAATTTAACTACCTTCATTTCTTTTTCTATAAAACGCATTTGGTTGAATTAGTAAAACTCAATATCACCTATCACAGTAGCTCCAAAAGATAAAAGCCTTTTACAAATGAGACTAAATAATGCATATTACGATAGCGAAAATGCATGCATCCTTATTACATTTTATTATTATTATTATTATTTTTGTTAGAAACTAAATTCTAACTACAGTATGGTTTAGTACATCATTACTTGGAATAGTAAGACGTTTATTTGCTTCAAATGAATTAGTTGCATCGTTACTTAACAATCGTATGGACATTAAATTGCCAACATTTATCAGAGTAACATCAGTTCTTTAAAAGATAAACTTTGTATATTAAACACATAAATGATATAGGTTATAGAATACTAAAAATGCATGAGAACTGTTAGCTGTATATTAAATGGATAAGCTTGATTAGTTGGCACTTAGTCTATACTACCTTATAATATATTTAGGACATCTATATTTAGAAGTCTTAAAATTTTAAGACCAAAAACATTTCTTTATTAAAAAATTGAAATTAACAAGTCAACCTTCAAATGTAAATTAAATATCTTTAATTGTGCCAACTTTAATATTCATAAAACCCATTTACTTGAGTTGTAATAACCCATTTAATACATCATCATCATGTAGTAAATGTGTTGATGGATTAGTAGTTGGACTATTCGAAAATCTGGACCATTAATGGGTTTATCCACATGGGCCGGTAGTTTTATCCCTAAAAGTTATGGTAAATGCGTTGATAGATTAGTAGTTTAGTCATTTTATTTGTAATGTTTTAGATGTATTTGAATTATTATGTAATGGTTGAAAAAAAAATGTTGGTCGGCTTATTATGCTTAAAAGATGACATGAAAAACATTTGTTTGCCATAAAAATAGTCATCGGGTACTCGCCACCGCATTGCGTGGGTACTCTTCTAGTTGTATATCAAATCTGAGTAGCTTGTCATTAGAGGGTGATTTCCAATTTACTCAATATAGATCATGGTTAGGCTCTATATATGTAACCGTCTATTCTTGTATGTCTCATCAATCAAATAATAACATTTTCACATTACCAACATTTGGATACTTACTAGAGTTTTTTAATAAAACCATTCCTCCATTACATCCCACATAGTTTAGAGAAATGAAAGGTAACTTGGTTATATGCAACACTACACATGGAATAGATGTGTTTAGAATATTATGATGTTTCCAGTGGTTTGTTGTTAGGGAGTTCAATTTTCAAAATAAAAATTGAATTCCTTGAACGCACACTACTCGAAATTTGTACATGTTGCTAAATTTTTAATATTTGTTTTAAAAAAAAGATCTTTTTATCATATTTTAATATTTATTTTATGAAAGACTTTTTTTTATTGCGTTTGAATTCACATGCCATCTTATTGTTCACTTGGAAAATCTTCAATAAAACAATTCTAGCGTTACATCCCAACACAGGTTGTGAAATGAAAGGTAACTTGGTTATATACAATAGGGCACATGGACTATACGTATTTAATTACTATGGTATGATGTTTCTAATACTTTGTTGCTATTAGAAATTGGTTCATGTTGCTAGATTTTTAATATTTACTTCATAAAAAACCTCTCCATTGCGTTTGGATCTAACTACCTTATAATCTCAATTGTACTCGTTTCAAGAGAAGAACTTATGTTCTTTGTCAGTATATCAAACACAAATTAACATTACCACTTTCAACAATTAGGAAAATTCTTCAAAAATCTTCTCTGAATGTAATAGAAAATTTATTTATTTCAACCGCTAGACTATGTCCAATAAAAACGTCCCTAACAATGATTTAGAATCCAAAACTATGTACATGTTCCTAAACAGGTTAATGTTAGTCTCAGAGTCGGACAACCCACAAAACTCAGTGACCGAAACCCTTCCTAGCTTGGACAATTCCCCATTGTTTCACCTTGGTTAAGTTGTATAAAATTTCAAGTTATCTTATCTTACTCCTTTACTAGTTATAATACCCGCGCAAGCGCGGGTTTTTTTTTTAAAAATTTTTTGAAATAATTATTTAAAATTTTTAATCCTATTCTTAATTGCATCTTATCTATATTTTTTATAGAGAAAAGTCCAAAATACATCCCTGAGGTATGCCAAATGATACGTTTACATCCTTTTTCTTTTTTCGTCTCAAATATCATCCCTCCGTTAGTAACTTTGGAACAAATACATCCCTAGGGACTAACGATGCAAAATTTTGCCCGTTAAGTACCCCACGTGTTAGTCACGTGAGGGGTATTTTTATCTTTTTCATCACCACCCCCACCTTATTATCCTCATTTCCATCTCTTCCACACCAATATACTCCTCTCCAAAAATCCTAGCCGCCACCCTGCTAGCGCCACCACCACCTCCACTGCCAGTCACCAAGCTACACCGCCACCACCACAAGCATCCCCGTGACCTCCTCACCACCTTTCACTACCACACGCGCCTCCAACACCACCCCTCACCACCTCCTCGTTTATAACGCGCCACCACCATCACTCTTTTCCATCACCATTATCTAGATCTTGAAGAAAAAGGTAGGAACCGTGTGGTAAAACCCACGGCCGTGGTTATTGATTAACGTTGGTTGTCACGGGTTCAAACCGTGACCCTTGTGGTTTGATTTTTCTTTGGGTTTCAAAAAGGTGGTGATGGAGGTGTTTGTGTGGAAGTTTGGTTTTGGGTTTCAAAAAGGGTCACGTATGGTTTGTTTTGGGTCGATTCACAGAAAAAAAAAAAAAAAAAAAAAAAAAAAAAAAAAAAAAAAAAAAAAAAGGAACCGTGACCCTTGTGGTTAAAGGTGGTGATGGAGGTGTTTGTGTGGAAGTTTGGTTTTGGGTTTCAAAAAGGGTCACGTATGGTTTGTTTTGGGTCGATTCACAGAAAAAAAAAAAAAAAAAAAAAAAAAAAAAAAAAAAAAAAAAATGACAAAAATGGAGTTTTGGGTTTGCTTTGTTTGTTCGAACAAGAAAAAACAAAAAGAAATATGGTTTGGTTTTGGTTTGTGGTTTTTGGGTCGAGTCACGGAAAGGAGAAAAGAAAGAAGAAGCAAAAATGGTTTTTGGTTTGTGGTTTATGGTTTGGTTTTGCTTTGTTTGTTCGAACAAGAAGAAACAAAAACGGAAAGGAGAAAAGAAAGAAAGAAAAGAAAAAGACAAAAATACCCCTCACGTGACTAACACGTGGGGTACTTAACGGGCAAAATTTTGCATCGTTAGTCCCTAGGGATGTATTTGTTCCAAAGTTACTAACGGAGGGATGATATTTGAGACGAAAAAAGAAAAAAGATGTAAACGTATCATTTGGCATACCTCAGGGATGTATTTTGGACTTTTTTCTTTTTTATATTTATCTTCTACTTGTGTTGTGGATAAATATAAAATAAATAATTTTTTTTAATATCTTATATATATTTTTTGTATTTATCTTCTACTTGTTTTATGGATAAATATAAAATATTACTTATCTAATAAGAAAATAATCTTTTTTTTTTTAATAAAATTATTATTAAATCAAGTATCAATTGATTTTTTTGAAATGCAACATTCTCAATAGGAATTTTATTTTATTATATAAAAGATGATGCATGTATAGCATTATCTTACTCCAATACCTAAAACAAATATTGAGTAGTACCACTCTTTATACTAATGTAGCACTTAATAGCTAACCATTAATATTTTTGTAACTGATTTATTTCAAAATTAAAAGGATTAATGACGTAGTACCGTTTTGATTTAGAATGTTTTAAGTTTATATTAGAATGTTTTTTAATTGATTAAAAAGTCAAATTGATTTAAGTTATGACATTTTCTTTGACCAAACATATATACATTATTATATAAGACATCTGGTAGGATCACTCCAAAAAAGTATGAGAGGTGAGAATCATGAAGTGCCACCTCAAATCCACACACACTCTATAACGAGAAACCAAGCTATTAAGAGCACACAGTATTATCACGCCGTGTTAAAGTTTAACACACTGCCACGTCAGCGCTACACCAGCTTTAACCTTTTCACCTTAACTCATAATAAACACACGGTACAATAACTCACCTTAACTCACCACGTTAAAGGGGCCAAAATGTAATTTTTTTTTTACTCAATCTAGCAGCTTAACGCTGCGTGAAGTCCATAACTCACCATGTTAACCTGGCTTTAACGCCACATCACGGTATGGTATAACTCGCCATAACGCACGAATGTTAACATTTAACGTGGAGATCATGTCATCTTACCGTGTGCTCTAAAGATAAACCGAAATGCGTTTTTAGCTACTATTAACACTCGCTATCACTAAAACTAACACTCGCTGACCACTGTTGTGTATGACCGAATTCCCGCTATCACTATAGTATAGCGTGAGTACCATACTAGTTATTATACAAACAGGGATAATAAATCCACAAATTTGATTTCGTACAATTTTTAATGTTAAAACAATAGGGACATCCTAATCAAATCCAAAACTATCATAACAACACAACTTATTTAAATACAAATAGGGTTTTTAGTTTGTAGGAAAAGAAATATAGACAACATCATCTACAAATTCTGAAATAAAAGGGATGCATCATGTTTTAAGAGTGAGGGGTATGGTGGCGCCGTAGGTGGAACGTTGGAGGATCTTTGAAAATGTGAACATTGGTACCCAACGGGCATATACCCGTTTTTTTTAATGTAATGTGTGTTTTTTTTAATTAATTAAGTTTATTTTAGTTAATATTGTGCATTTTTTATTTTATGACAAAAAAAGAAAAATGAAAAAAGAAATTGAACGACGCCACCACATTTTCTGGTGCCAAGGGTTACAGCCAGAATGTGGTGACGTGGGATTTCTGATGCCGTGGAGATTTTTGCTGACGTAGCAGTACTTTTTGACCACAGCACGAGCGTGCCCAATGCTCTAAAGCTAATATTTAACAAACTTCATATGCATACAAATAGGTATAAGTTATTCGAGTAGCATTGAAAGAAAATTGATCTATGATGACCATGTATATGATATAGGTTAAATTAGTAAAGGTTGCACATGTCACCAAATATAATTACCTTCATTTCTTTTCTATAAAAACTATTGTACATTAGTCTCACATTGGTTCAAAGAAGAAAATGTTGGTAGTTAATACTCAATATACTAAAGTTTTAATATCTCCGAAAAATATGTGCTACTGGTTGACCACAAACCAAGTGCTTAAGCTGATCGATCATGTTATTTGTTAACTTGACGAATAATTTTTGCTGAGCTCGGTACAAGAAATTGTTAGAATTTAATAACCATGACAATCATATATATATACTAATATCAAGTAGTCACATATGCGGAAGCGTAGGATCAAGTATAACATATAAAGGTTAACTAAAACATAAATAAAGAGCGTACCGTATGCAATCTTGAATTCTTGGATGAACCCTAATTAGGGTTTATATGAATTAGGGATCTATAGATTAACCCTTTACCGTTTTGTTAATCGATCCAAGATACAATCAATAATGTGATTGTACCATGTTCTTGTACACACGTACTAATAGCGATTCGATATGAATGCTAGTTCTTGAATCACAAATAAAGCACAATACAATATTTAGCTTTTAAATAAATCGGGTCTAACCCTTTTATTATATACACTGTCGATCATAAATGCAATGAGAAAAGAGACATGCACTGTTGAAATATCATCCGAATATAAATATGCATGCATGGCAATTATATATGAGAATTGCTAGACCCACAAAAGAACATCCACAAAACACATCCACAAAATGACTTGGCATTGTTTGATTGGCTTAACAAAAAAAAAAGAGAGAGAACTATTGCCATATACACCAATCAAATAATGACAAGTCATTTTGT
Organism: Artemisia argyi; assembly: GCA_030686995.1. Lineage (NCBI taxonomy): Eukaryota > Viridiplantae > Streptophyta > Magnoliopsida > Asterales > Asteraceae > Artemisia > Artemisia argyi. The sequence continues at coordinate 192,569,491 of CM060683.1, read as the reverse complement.
GGATGTGTTTTGTGGAAGTTTTTTTGTGGATCTAGCAATTCTCATTATATATATCTTGATAGAGATATACAACTGTACGATACATATATACTCGAAGTAAAGGGTTGTTTTTATTCCATCGGTTTTGTGAAGCCATAGAGTGTTTATATAGCACCCAAACTTGTTCTCCAAGTTAGAGTCTATCACCTCCTCAAGTTTCACAAAACGACACTCGGATCCCTCCATACTTTTCTTGTTCGACCGCTTAAATATTTGTGATTTAATAATTAAATATAACTATTTACATTAATTATTTAACATCGATTCTCATACGTAAAGTGTACAATCTCGTGGTCTCGGGTTCGATACTAGACATATACTTATTAATATTTATCCATATTCCAACAGCTCCCACTTGGATATCTATTAATAGTGTAATGACATTGGTTAGCGTCTAGCAACACGCCAATGCCCCTAGTTCAACTCGAGGAAGGTTTCCTGAAAAAACCTTTAATGATTCATCATTATTATTATCATCCTTTTGTTTCTAATACCAAGTTAATAAAGATATGGATCTTAGTCATTCTTTAATTAACAATTCTGTTTCTCGTTATTTATGATTGAGCAAGATTACCAAAATATCTAAACGTATTCCAGATAGACTTTGGGCGTGCGCACGCAAACATCTTGTCAACCCTGCGAGGGGCCCAGCAGTATTAAACTTTTTTCAAACAAATTTGAAGGAACAAATTCTTTCTTGACTACAAGAATAACCCATGAACTTTGCAACACTTCTGAAAACAACCCTTATAACTCCCTGTTACGGTGAGCGGTAGATTGCTTCACAAAAATGCACTACATCCATGACTCTTATCTGGTATCTCAAGTCTGAGGATAACAAATTCATGATTTACTTACTGACAAGATCCATAAAGTAAAATCATGTAGTTGGGATAAGTCCTATATTCAATTCATCGAATACCATGTGAAATTGGTATGTCAACGCATCAATATACTTTCAAGTATATTATTAACCAATACTCAGATTTGTCTTAGTTTAATGATATTCCCATATCATTAATCGACAATAGACAATTTAGAATAATATTAGTTATTCACGGATTTTAAACATGCAAATATAGGACACAATATATTATTAATGAAAACAAACGTACTAAGTACTTTAATTCATTATAAATAATAATTGCTTAATGTCCTTTATCCAAATACCAAAATAGATCAATGCATGATTATACTAGTTAATGAATTTTCCTCAAGTAATAACTTGAAGACAATTATGCCTCAAGTAATGACAATCATACTTGTTGACAAGGCATTATTTCATCTAACTATGATCTATCCGAATTTTGAGAATACTTCTTTCAAGAATTCAATAATTAGAATTCTTGTATGTGTAAATCCAACTATCTTGATATAGCCACATAATTTTTCATAAATGGTGTGATATCCTCAATCACCAACTTATGACAATCAAACTTTCAAACCTTTTAAAGTTTAAAGTATTTTAATTCTTTTAATGTTTAATGCAACTATGCTCTTAGTTGAGCGCAACTAGTTCTCATGAAATCCTTCATGACTAGTTATTGAGTGTTATCTCAATTAAACCAGTATCATTGTATATTAAACACAATATGCTCTTTAAAATTTTCGTAAACTTAATATCCATAGTGTAATGTTTAGGAGCTATTCCAGGTTGAGGATCATTATTCTAATTTCAAACATTTTCCATTAGAATATCTATTACACAAGTTATATAATAACTTTCAATTGGATATCAAATATTGTCAAATCATTAAGCATTTAAGCATGATGTAACAATAATACGATGCACATGAAAATCCTTCAGTCATACTTAGATTTATATTCATGTTCTATCTTTTCAAATATGTATATCCATTTACTAAATGATATATCATATTCTATTAGAATTTATTTACCGCACATGTTTATTAAATAATAAACTTTAATTCCAAGGTTGTATGCTTTATTTTCTAAATCTTTCAAATACAGTTTCATTCCAAACTAAGTCTAACATTTTACTTATATGGAATGTTACTCTATAACATATATGATTTAGTAAATCAAACATAATACTCCCACTAGCTTTCAGTAATACTTAGAAATTATCTTATTTTAATTGTAAATCAAAATATTGATCTTAATAATTAACCATAAGAATAATCTCCTAGATGCATGCATTTATCCATTCATGGATTATTGCACTTTGTACACTTCCAAAGATTTTCTTGAATTCATAAACTCCTTTTGATTACTTATCGTCCTCGCTCAAGTAATTATTCAAGAAAGAGTTTTTGATATTCATTGTCAAATTTCATATTCATATAAATATGACACTTACCATCTTTGTATCTTTAATGTGCTTAGGAAAGAGTATTCAATCATAGTTAATTGCTTAAGTATGATTAATAATTTTGTAATAAGACATACATTAATGTATGTATACAATTTTGTCCATATGATTATTTCACAAAGATTTAAACCACTAGGGTTACATTATCTTTGAATAAACTCATCATCATTCTCTAACTATTAAGAATTAAGATAAATCAAATTTTCTAAATTTGAATATCTTTATGAACAGCATCTATGACATTCATATTATGAGTAATTTACCCAATTCATTATTTTGGTAATACTACATCATATAATCATCAGCATATTAATTAAATATCTGAGATATCCAAGTGGATCTATGAATGATAATTCCATCATCTTGAGGTTTATCATTTACATGTTAAGCCTCATCATGATTTTTTTACTAGTGTGTTTTTAGAAGATTATGTATCTTGTTATTCTATCTTTTCAAGATAAAATACTCCCACTTGCCTTTAGTATTATATAAAATATGAATACTTAGCAATTAAAGTGACAATACAATATTCTCTTTATGGGATATTTCAAATACATGTTGACAGTTCCTGACATTCTTTTATTAACAACCTTCACATAAGTGGCTTAACAAATTCAGAACTTCAATTTATTACTTAATGTGATTCATCACATTTCATAATTCAATAGTGTCTTATTAATCTTCTAGGAGTCTAATTGAGTATATTCAATCCATACTCAATTTTCTAACCTTGATAACATTTGGAAGATAAGAAGATGTAGTTATCTTGAACCAAACACTACAACAAGGGTTTGATTTCCTAACTGAACATACTATAATCTAATATTTCATTAGAACTCATATTGTAAGACAATCTAACAATATGTAAGATAACCATATATCTTTTAGCTTGTCTATTTACCAACTAAATCAACTTAATGGTATAATAGTATTTTCAAGCCAATTGCATGCTTTATAACCCAAGTACTTATTAATCAAGTCACTTTCATGTTTATGTCGCATTAAAACATAAACGTGTTATAATCCCACTATCCGTTAATAATCATTGATCAACTCAATGACTTCTTGTATATGTCTTAATTAAAATACCATAACAAGCTAACGTCTTACTTAATTATAAGTCTTGTAATACTTAGAAGACTTCATGTTTATAACTATACAATAAAGTATAAACATGTATAATTAAAGTAATCATGAACACCATCATTTGGTTTCATTAATATTTTCAAGTTAACACACTACTTCATTTTTATTTATGTCATTCTTAGAATACATAATTATTGAAGTATTATTATATTGTTTCATGTATTTATGTCATTCAAATAATACATAAATGTTAAAGTTGAAGTAGTATTGTTATTGACACATGTTCTAATAGATGTCTAATTTAGAAACTGTAAATTATCCATGTTGGTCTTACGCATATATGGAAATTCACCTTGTTGTTAATATTTAGTCTGCGTCTCACGTTTACTAAATTTCAACACCAAGAGTTTCTTAGATTAGATTTATATAAATCATATTAGAACTATAGTCTCTTACTTTGTAGTTAAGAGAATCCGTTAAATCATATTCTTATGTGTTGTACCTTGCACACAATGTAGAATTCTCCCACTTGTGCATGGAACAACATCATGTACCACATAAACAACACGCACGCGTTCGTTAATGTGAACAATATGATTTGTGTCATTGGCATAACTAGTAGATATAGAGTTTACTCAATCAATCAAGGAAACGCACATGACTATCCTTGAAAATATTAGTGTCTATATTTGGAAAGTAATTATCTTGAGATATTCAAAAGATAATCTGAGTTACAATTAAGATAATAAGTCTTATAACTCCCACTGAATTAGAGAACATTACAATAATCCCTTATTCAGCCATAAGAACACAATACTCCCACTGAATTTGACAACATTGTAAATGTTTCATTAATCAGTGAAAGGAAATAGTGTACTGTTTACTTTCCTACATCTTTTAAGAAAACCCATTCCAACAATTATATATAGGTTCTAAAAGAATGTATTCTACTACATAAATGTGATTCATCACATTCCAAACTTTTAACTTGAAAAGAAAACTGGGCATGCAATTTCTTCCTGTATAGATCTACTATTCCAACAATTGTTTGTAGTATCTTTAAATGGTCAAATCAAAACAACTAGATAAAATAATCTAATTAGTCTTTTACCATTGTGCAGTAATCAGTCTAGCTTCTAATTAATAACTCATGAAGTGCAAATAATCTTACTATTAAATTTTGCTATGAGTTATGTATTTAGAATTTAGACAATTCTAATCATCCTATTATACCTTTCTCATTCATGAAAAGGATTCGGATTAAGTCTCACACTTCTCCTAATGGAAAGAAGACTAGATTTATTCTTTTAGTAAAATTGACTCTAACCAAAAACCCAAACGGGTGTAGATCAATTAAAAGAATAACTTA